>JAYKAV010002990.1:311845-452173 GCA_035582835.1 Phoebastria nigripes
AAAAAAAAAAAAAAAAAAAAAATTCCTTCTGAGCACATATTTGTATTAACAATCCTTCTTTTTCTGGTACAGAATGCAACAAACGAGAAAATTAATATTACCTTATGTTAACTGCCTGACCAATATTAGTCATAGCTGATGTCATTATTTCAGTAGTAAGGCTTTCAGCAAAACTGACTCCATCTTGTCCAATACCACTGTCAGCTGTCAGACTTATGTAACTCAGCTCTCCTTCTGCTTTCTCTACGGCCGCAGTAGCCCGCTTGTCAGAAAACACTGTCTTCTGTTCTACATCAACATGAATTTTAGGAATATCAAGCTGAAACACTCTTGATTTTTGACAGGCACCACCTAATCCAGAATGAAGAAAATGCCTCACTGGAATGGAGGATTCTTGCGCGGGCAGATGATGAGACGTACTTTCTGTACAGTACCGATGTTCCTTCACACTGCAGCATCTACAGACAGTTCCAGAAAAAGGAGACAGTTTCTCAGTATATGAGAGCCTATCCCCATTTTTTCTGTTTTCAGCCACATGGAGAACAGCCGACTCTAAACTCATTTCTAGAGTATCATCTGCTACTTTCCTAGCATACTGTTCTATAGCTTGAATTATGCCTTCACTGTAGCCATTTTCATTTAAACTGCCTGTACTATGATACAGTTTATGATCTGGGGAGAAAGGAAGAAATGTCCTAGAAAATCTTGTTTTAGTAAGATCCCCTGTGACTTCATCAAATTCAGTCTTTTTATATAGACAGGAATCTGTTAGAGACTTTGGCAAACATGCTCCCGACATTTTCAATTTCTTCCTGACATCACAAGTGATACTGTGAGCAAGGGATTCTGAAAAATGTAACAACTCTGTGCATTCTGTTCTCTGTGTGCCAATACTCCTTTCATACTCTTGGTCTTCACAGCGATGAATGCTGCTTTTGACTTGCTGTACTGCATCTTTATTCACTGCTTTGATCAGCTCCAGCTTACCATTTACCTGTGCATGTTGCCCAGGAAATGTCTTTCTGTTGTATCTCAATTTGTTTTTTCTAGCAGCTTGCTGTAAGCCTGATTTGATAGACCTGTAAGCAAGTCTGCTAGCATACTGATCCATTAACAGTTCAGCATTACCACCTTCTCTTTTCAAAACTCGAATAATGTGATCTGCGTATTCGTCAGTCACGCTTTCACAGCTTGGGTATTTGGAAGTCAAACCTGTCATGCCTGAACCTTGGGGTAAAGGAAGTACAGATGAATCTCTCTCCCCCGGCCACTGGTCCCGCACTGGACCACACCGTTCTTTTGAACTATAATCTTTATCGCCTTTTCTCAGATAAAGGCAATCCACCTGACAGTTAACCCGCTTCAACCTCAACAGTTTACAATGCCTTGATTTCACTATTTTCTTGGCCTCATTGATGACTTTTCCTGCCATATCACCCGCATAATTCCATAAAGAATTGCACATCTCTTCTGGAATATTTATAAATGCAGTATGCCCACATCTTTTGTTTTGCATACCTAACTGAACCTGTCTGTCAGCTTCTCTTTCGTTTGTTTTACCATCTAAATGGGAAGCAGCCATTTCAGTCGCTATTGAAATTATATGGCTAGCTAAGCAATCTGCATACTGAATTGTTTTTTCTGAATGCTCCTCTTTCTCAAGGGGCATTTCAGAATGATCTTCATCTTCACTACTTTCCACTTCTTCAGAAAGTGACCGCATGAGTTTCAGCATAAATTCCTCATTTTCCAAAGAGTCACGTTCAGTTTCAGACAAACCAGTAATGGATGGATTGTATGGTGTAGAAGGTGGTGTCGCAGGTGCAAATTCCTTTGCTAATTCTCCCTTGAGTTTCTTAGATAGTTTTCTTAGGTTTCTTTCAGAACTACCTTGACATGGTACTAAAGGAGTTGGTGGGGGTGTATCAGGCATTACACAGGTATTTCCATCTTTGAGACTTGATTTATCTTCCATCTGCAAAGCATCTTCACTGCCAAACATCACTGAAGAAAAGCTATTTGCATGCAGAAAACAATCCGCCTGCCTGTAAGTCAAAGGTCCTGATGATGGTTTCTGAATATCATGCTTTTTTGAGGACTTGTTTAAATATGTTATTGAGCAGCTTCCTGTGTCAGTAAAGTCCTCTAGAACATGCCTAGCAAAAGTCACAGTGGAACAAGGAGGTGGTGATTTTGAAGAAAACCTGCGTCCTTTTTGTTCTTGCCAACAATCTTTAGATTCTGAAAAACACTGAACAGAATGAGTTGGAGTAAGAAGAAATTTACATGGATTATTCAAAGGCATCTGTTGTTCCACAGTTATAGAAACATTACTTTGTTTCTCAGCCTCTTGCTTCTTTATCACACATTGTTCTTTTCTACTGATATCTGCGTAAGTCTGTGAGCTCACATTACATGCTAAATTCTCACTAGTGCTGCATAACACAGTTTTACTTTCATCCACATACTGTTTTATGACATACTTGGCCAAGTGATCTGCAAACATATTCTTGGGGAAATCTTCACCAATACATTGCACATTAGTTTTTTTATCTATTATTTTTCTTGTTAAAAAATCTGTATACTCCTCTACTGCTTTTGTTACTCTAGATGAGGTTATGGCTTCATAAGCTTCATTTACTATCATATCTACCATAGTTCCAGAGAAAGTATTAATGCCTTTTGACCCACTTGTTAATTCTGAATTATTGTTCATTCCAGATCTGTTATTTGTTTGTGTGTTATCGTTTTGGTTATGTAACAGTGATGGAGTATTTTCAGTACTTTGACTGTGATCTGAAGTTAGGTATATATTTCTGAAAGAAGTGACTTCCTCGTCTCTCTTTCTGCTTGTGAAAAATGGATGACTGGAGTCTTCGTATATTTTTGTACTGTCATCAGAATTCAGAGCAGTGGATACTTTTGCTTTGTAAGCATCAGAGGAAACCTGATGTTGACAAAGAGCTGTTCCAGCTAAGGGCACGGGTATTGAACTTACAACACCAGAGGTGCAAAATAGAGCTCGCTGTACTGTATATTCCTTCTTGGAATCTTGGATTGGCTTCAGTGCTACCCTATCATTAAAATTAGGAAAAACTGTGGAAGTCCGTGTTGACTCTAACATACTTTCTGCGCTCACATATTTAATGTTGTCCATGGAAACACTAATGGCTGCTTGTGTTGTGAAGGTCACATCAACCTGAGATAGTTCAATAAAAGCCTCCTGAATGACAGATTCAGACAAATCTCTGGCATAGGATCTTACCACTTTGTCTTCATAATCAAATGATGAAGGCTGTGCAGCTGTAGGTGTCGATGGATATGAAAACTGGCATACTTCCATGATTCCTTCAAACACAAGTTCTTCAGCAAGGTCTGCCGCAAACCGTGCAACAGTGTTGGTAAATATTTGTTTCTTTACGTGCCGCAGTTCTTTCAAAGCACCAGTTATAGCTTCACTCACCAAAAAGCCTGCTATCCCATTAATGGCACGCTCCTTCAGGGAGATTGCTCTACGTCTTCCAATCTCATAAAAAGCCATTTGAAAGACTGAAGAAGTTAACCTAGCAGCCAAATGACAAAGTGCATTGGTGCATGAAGAAACGCCTTTTTGCAGGTCTTTAAATGCACTGCCAAAACTTTTTTCAACTAATTCAGTTGCAAATTTTTGAATGCTATCTCTAATCATCAATGACTTATGTTTAGATTTTGCTTGTTTATCTGGCTCCTTACCAGTTTTCATTTTGAGATCTGCAGCTTGACCTTTTTTCTCTTTCAAAGCAATCCCTTTGTGTTTCAAATAATGTCCTGCACATACTTGTTCTGATGAGGACTCAGAATGAAAAACAGAACCCAGTATTTCAAATGAAACACTATCAGCGTACGCTGAATAACTATTATATACTGCGTCATGGTGATTTTGACCTGTCCCATCTCCACCAAGATTAATTCGACATAAACATTCAGAAGAACCACAGCTCCCTAGTGGACTGAAAGCTGATGATCTAATAGGGCTGAACAAGCCTCCATTCTCTTCCCCTGATGTCTTAACTGGGCGAGGGGAATCTGGGACATCAAAGATGCTGCTATATGGTGATTCTGGTTTACGAGGAGTTGGTTTCTTCACATTGGCTGGGAGAGCGGGACGATCAAACTTGAATTTCTGAGGATTCATTGTAATGCTTGCAGAAGACAATTGTTCATGTGCAGTCCTCCTTTTCTGGGAGGGATTCCCTAGGATGGGATCCCTAATAACTTTACAAGAGTTTTCCAAGGCTTGTTCCAGCTCATCGAACTGATCAAAACTATCAAAAAATTCACTTACTTCTGAGTCTGAATCCTCTATACCATCTTTCACTACTGGAATTTTTGGCAGCTGAAGTTTTGCCTTCAAGCTTTTTTGATACCCTTCCTCATCTAAGAAGATGATGGGGCTTGGGCTGGAGCAATCTGACTCAGAGGATTCAGCTGGAGAGGAGGAGAACAATGTTTTACATAAAAAATTAACACCTTGATCAGAAGGATTATATGGCTTATAGAAACTCCTTTGTATCCAAGGATCAGAAATTGAGGTTGTAACTGAATTTTTTACTGAGGACAGTTCCTTAAGTCCCAAAATATCAATCAAAGTAGAAGATCTGGTAGATGACTTTCGACGTGCAGAACCCACAAGGATCGTTGAGTCAACAACTTCTAAACATTGAGCAGGGATGGTCTGTGAAGCTGCATCTCGATGGTTTCGAGAAGTAAAGCTGCATGCACCTGGGGGGCGGTGGAAAGAAAAAAAAAGATTGCTTCAAAACCAAGAATTTTCACAGAACTACAGAAAGCTGGGAACAGATTTTGATGGCAATTGCTGGGCTTGTTATTGTTGCAAAATGCTAGCTGATCTTTCACGATTAAAGCAATCTTTCCTTTTTTCAAATCCTATTACACTAATCTAATCACTGACAAATTAATGTATTTTTTTAGCACACAAAGTAGAACAAGATTCTATTTGAACTGCATCTGACACTGAGATTAGAATCTTTAGTTTATGAGTTGATAAACTGTTGTGAAAAGAACAGAAAAAAAATTAGATTTTCAATTGCATAATACCCCTTTACAAAACATTATTAATGTAAAAAAATTACTATTTATGTACATTTACTTTCTCATGAAATCCCAACAGCCTAAATTTCAAATAAGAATTTCTACAAGTTAACACCATGCAAGAGCTTACCAGCACCTTGTATCTTCAAAGGGTCATCTTCATCTAAGTGTTCGAAAGCAGTGACAAAATCATCCTCAATTGAAGAAACTGACTGATTAGTGTCATCATCTTCTCCATGGGATGTCTCTGTTTGATGTTTTTGTGATGAGTTTATTTCCACTGCATATCTTATGCCTGTGGTATACTTGCTCAGCAAGGTAAATATATAATCAACTTTGATCCTTGGGAATGAAGGAGACAGTCTCATCACACAAAACACTTCAGGAAGTTGATTCTTGAAAAAGAGAGCAACAAGAAAACAAACGTAACAACCTTGGAATGATTTCAACTGTCAGGAGTAACAAGGGATTCCTTCAATGCATTTTTATGAACAGTAAATAATTCACAAATATTTTTGAAGATAAGAAAATGAATGGAACAGTTTGTGTAGAGTGATAGTTAAAATCACTTACTCATTTTCGTAACTTCTGCATTCTGAATAAATCATTGCAATAAAACAAACAAAAGGTTGTGTAATACAACCCTGGTAATATGTACTCAAGAATCTATTAATTAAAGAACGCATGTTAAAAATCTGTAGAGGAAGACAGTATTTCAAAGCATGTTTATGCTAAATAGTACTTCAGTTTATAGGATATTTGTTTCTTCAAGGTATTTTTTACCTTATATGCAACATAATTAAATTTAACATACATGATTAGTCAATATGGCTTTAAGAAGTTTGCTTTAACAACATTTATAATTGGAAATAATATAATTAAAAATATAACAACAACATTGGAAATAATATTGGAAATAAAAATAATGGAAAATATGTAATTAATAACATTTATAATTGTAAATTTTTTTTTAATAAGAAAAGAGCCCACTGAGTTTTATGAACACCTAACATTCTCATAATTTTTGGCACCTCTGTTTCAAGACGAAAAATCTGCCGAGGATGAAAGCTATATCTGAGCAAAGCAGAGATAGGTAACTTGACAAGTTTCATCTTCTTTCCAAATTGGCAGTGAAAGGGACTATCGTCTAGCAGAAACATGGGATCAGCACCATAATTAAATATTTGTTAAATATTTTCTGTTTATAACACAGCACTTGAAAGCACCAAGTTTATTTTGAGATTTTCTAACATTCATTTTAAAGAAACTGCAGAAATATAACAACATTTATACTACTGTGGCTAAGATGGCCCAAAAACACAAGCAAGACAAGGTGTGGTATGACTCTTTAAGAGGCCAAACAAAATGCTACTGTAATTAAGACATGCAAGAAGATACAAAATGTTTACCTGATGTTTCATGACATAAGGTTTTGCCAAGGTTTTCTTTACATCTTTTAGAAATATAACCTCGTTTTCTTTTAGCTTGCACAACTGGAGCGATTTCAGAACATCTGGGAGCTCTGCAGAAACAGCTGCCAACTCCTGATTTAAATACACAAACACATTGAGAATACAAAGTGAAAAAATAACATGTAAACGATAATGGTTTTGATCTCATAGCCCACCTAAATAGTAACAGCTGCTAAATTTGGTAAAGCTTCTCTTTTCTCCCCTATTTCTTGCCCCATCCCCCACTTATTCTCTCGAACTGTGGTGTAAAGCTCGTGTAAACAAGCTTTAATTCAGTCCACACTCATCTCCAGCTCACTGTTCTACCAAAAGAAGAAATTCCACTGTTTCTCAGAGGCCAGAAGAGGCTTAAAAGTCACAAAGGAGAATCTTGTAAGCACTGAAAAGCAGCTGCACATCCTACAAGGTATGCAACTACAAAGAGAAGACTGAACTCAGCTAATAATGGTTCTCAGTGGATCTCTACATGCTCTTAGTGTGCTTTATTGGAACAGTGTTTTAGCCCACTGTTACAAAAACAGGGACAAGGCACTTCTTTAAGCATGATCTTGGATAACACTTAGATTTACCTAATGTAGAAAAGGCCTATGAAAGATTTATGATTTTTTAAAYAATCTAAACACTACTGATCCATATGGTACAAAGCAAGTCTCCATAAACCTATTCAGCCTGATTTTCTCTAAATTTCCTGTAACTCTAGACAATCAAATAGTTCTTACCCATACTTGAAAGAATGTCTAGCACTATTATCATTTGATTAATTAGCAACATTGATACAACTTTGAACCCAAATGGATTGAGAGTTTCTGGTTTTCATTTTTAAACATCAGAAAACTATTACAGCAATCTCTACCTACCAAGATCTAGACAGAGTAGAAGTATGGAGTTGCACTGTAAACATGTATGTTATGGGTTATACCGATGTGTAAATTGCACAGGAAGATTAAATCCTTAACTTTTTAAAATGGTATGGCACAACCCCACTAGTTTGCTACACTCCCGCTTTTACGACAACGTTTCCTCCTCTAACTCTCCAGAGAATATCTTAGGGCATAACCATAATACTGACTCCTGGTCCCCCACCAGCAATTCACAGCTAGCAGTCAATTCAGTAAAGTTTTAGCTTTGTGGATGACAATTGCACAGGAGGAGAAGGCTACAAACCAAAATACTGATACACACAGGTTTTTAACAAAAAAAACAAAACAAAACACCCCACCCATCCCCAAAAAACCCACACACAAAACAAATCCCCCCCCCGCAATTTAAGTAAGCTATTCCAGAGCATTCCAATACAAAGACTGGCCCAGGTAATACTTTAAATATATATAAAACACTGAAGATGATATTAAAATAATTATTTTTCAACCTTTCAACGATATTTAAAACTTAGGTTTTTAAATGCTCAAGGTACACATATTTCATTTCTCGAACACCAAAATTCCTCCATCTAAAAAATTATGTACTACTTAGAAGAAATCACCAGTGCTGAAGAACGTTATTTTCCAATATAGATAGATATATACTGTACCTGCAAATGAGCAGTACCCATCTCTTCAGCAAAACCTATAAATGTAATCTGTAAAATAAATACATGAACATATTAAGTACAGAAAAGAACTTTTTCATTTTCTGCAGATACTTAAGAGTTAAAAATTCAGCAAGCTTTACCATAAAGCTTCATTCTACTGCCATGAAAAACATACCTTAGGGTAGCATAGCTTGCTCAAACAGTAGCACATAGTCTTAGATAAAGAATAGTACTGCTATGCTATTTGACTTGTGAAAGGTCAGATCAAACTAAAGAGCATATACAACATTTAAAACCCACTACACAGAAATTTTTCTAGTGTCCCATTGGCTGGTATACATTGACCAACACATGCAAGTGTCATTACATCTGTTAAAATAAACATGATTTTGCAAAGATCAGTGCTCATCTGTCCTTGCTTCAAGTTGGACACATATAAAACAGTTCCAGTCTGAAATTTGTCCATGCTAACTAACTGTGATGCATTTGGATATACTGAAGAGAGCATAATGTCAACACATTATATAATTTACCATGTAAATTGATTAGCCTAAGGCCAAAACACAACAGATTACTTAAGCCACATTTGCATGCAATATCCAAGTAGATAAACCCCTAAAGTAAAAGAATTAAAATATTCAACCTCAAAAAAAAGGGTCTTGTCAGGCTCAAGAGCCTGGAATATGTCAGAAATGTCAGCTTTACCTCAGGTTTTTGTGCTCGTGGACAGGGAAGATGTTTTATCACACATTCTCCTTCGCTTCTGTCTACAGGTGTCTTGTATCATTCAACACGAACAGACCAAAGAGAATCAGTATTTTTTCTTACCTTCATTTTTCAGTGTCAGAACATGATCTATTTTACATCCATTACTCAAACTTTGTTTCAAATGTCAGATTTCCTCAGTTCTCATTTAGTATTTCCCTAATGACAAATCAATGGTGTATATGCATGCTCCAAAAAAATCCCAAAGCATTTATTTTCAAAACAAAGTTGTAGAAAATAAATTTTGCTTCCATTTTGTAGATACGGAATAAAGCACAAAGATTAAATACTTCCACTGATGTTTGGAGTTAAGTTTGATATGGCTTGGATTCAATTATTTGAGATCAGTATGCAATAGACTGAATTTTATGTATTGAAGTCACAGCTCACACTAAATTTGTAGCAGCTACTCCTTGTTACTGTAAGGTAGTTAGTTCGTTCTCAAGTTTAAAAACAGTAAAGAACATCACTATGTTTATAATCACTTATTATTAACTGGTTAAGCTACTTGCTTGTGCATACATAGAATCTATGAAAGGGACAAATCTAGAAGACAAGATGGCCAAAAAACAATTCTGTTTTGAACTGTATTTGAGTTTTGAATATGTTCTTTCAATGTGTGACCAAAAAAAAAAAACCCCAAACTTTCTTTTAAAATGAAATCATACTAAAATATTAAAAATGCTGACTTGTTTACTTCAGGGGGTCTCATGCTGGGAAGCTACTGTGCCCCCAGAAAAGATCTTCCTGTTTACATCCACTTATCCTTACTTCAGTTATGACAAAATTATAAATGAAACCATGCTTCACAGTAGCATTCCAAATAGCTCCAGACAAATTACAGGTCTCCAGCACCATATCCACTGTGTTAACTATGAAACAATCCTGTTTGAGCAACGTACCCTTCAACGCCTACATCTTTTCTTCAACTCCTAAATCTTTTATCTGCACAGTATCTGCAAGACACCTTTCAATTTCTACATCTTTTTATTTGTACAGTACCTACAATATGAACTGAATTCCTCCACAGAAGAGGCAAAACAGCAAACAATTTAAAGGACTTGGAAAAAAACTAGTTCTCTAAAGAACATTTTGGGAGGCTTTAGGGTTTGTTGCTGTTGGGTGTTTTGTTGGTAGGGGTTTTTTTTGGGTGTTTGCTCTTTTGTCTTCTTATGTGCCCTCTTCCTCAAGATAATGATTCCAACCCTTTCCTTCTCCCATAGGATAACTCATTGTGCAAGATAGGGCAGTATGCAGGAGTCATAGCTTCACACAAATGAAGGCCAACCAGTTCATGTGTACACTGATGGGCCAGCAGATTGCTATCAAAGAGACCACACCACTGCCGAGTCTGCCTACTTTTGCCTCAGTGACAGCAGTAATTTGGATTTCTTTCTTGTGCCCAAACTCCAGTTTTCACAGAAAAATAATCACCTTTCAAGACCTCGAACACATCTGAAATTAGTACACCAGTTAAAAAGTTGTTGGGGAATAGGCCAGGGAGATAGAAAGGCCAACAGTTGGTAACACAAGCCTTTTATTTTAACTAAAAATAGTGTATGAGACACTGTATTTGAAGGTTATCATAACCCACAGGTACAGAGGAAATTAATTAAAATGGTACAGGAAACCTAAATTCTGGTTTTCATAAGTCTGAGTAATTATCTTTGCAGTCCTAATAATGTTCTTTTAACRTTACTCTGCATATAGGTGTCTTTCCCTATATTTTTATAAGAAAAAAATACCCATTCTGTGCCAGGATGTTGACCCTCTTGCATTTCAACCAGAGGGCTCTTAATTGCTTGAGCTAATAAGGTAACTAAATATAGTC
Source organism: Phoebastria nigripes (assembly GCA_035582835.1). Taxonomy (NCBI): domain Eukaryota; kingdom Metazoa; phylum Chordata; class Aves; order Procellariiformes; family Diomedeidae; genus Phoebastria; species Phoebastria nigripes. The sequence goes on from JAYKAV010002990.1 coordinate 322,536, forward strand.
AGCTATCTTTCTCCATGGGGACCATGATTACAGGCATATAAAACATGTTGCCAGCTATTTAGCAGGTATTTGCTACAAGAAAAAAAAAAGGGAGGGGGGGAGGCAATGTTTGAGGGGTTTCATACATTCTAGAGCATCGTCTGTATGAACAGACACAGACAAGCTTTTGCCCACTCCTCCACTGCTTCACTCTTCTTCCTTACCTCTAATCTGTCACAGCTTTTCATCTCCCACAAATTCAGCTTCTTGCCAGCTCCTCAAATGTTTCATACAGTCACAACCTCACCATCCAGCCAGTCCCAAAAACCCTGGTGTTATCCAGGCAACCCTAACTCATCTCTGCTGGTCACACAGTCTGCCTCTTCCCTTCCTCCTGCTACTCCTTACCCAATTATCAGTCTTCTCTAACCACTTCCTGCGTCTTTTTTGCTTCATTTCCCCCTATCTCAGCTCCTCTGCCTGGCCAGTTCAGGTCACCCTCTCCTCTAAGCTCCCTGTCAGGCCTGTCAACTACTACTTAGTAGTCTTCTAAAACATCTAATACAAGATACACGGTACACTTGCTTCTTACTTTTTTTCTTTTCCCTTTGGAGAAGCTGCTGTTAGTTTTGTAACTCAAACAGCTCTAGTCATTGCTCCTCACAGATTGAGATTTACCTAGACAGTCCTGCATTCTGTCCAGGTCTACTTCCCTTCTCTCCAGACTTGTCCAGCTTTTGGCCCAGCTGTATTCATGTAAAAGAAGTCCGGATCTGCAATGTTGAGGCTTCAGCTTTTCGTGCTGAGCACAGGGCAAACAAAAGCAATCTCTTTAATTTTTATCTTCAGACCTGGATCAAAATGTTCTGCTACTTTGTTAGGATACCATCCATACAACCTGGATCACAGGAGTGCTCACAAATCCAGTACACCCAGTTATACAATTCTTACAAAATCATCTATCTACACGTTTCGGTTTTTTTAGTTTCACAAATCCTACAAAGCAGAGAAATGTCATCTTGAAATGTCATAGCTCTTTTCAAGACTACAGTGACTGAATTCAAGAATGACAATTGGGGGTACAGATTTTACAGCCAGTAACTTGCAGCACTGTTCACATTTACTATCCTGCAACTTCCCATACTGCTACAAGCTAAATAATTTTCTACCATAGCCACAAAATATATATAAACGGTCAGGTTATGCCAAACCTCAATAAAATTATCTTGTTCTTCCCGATTTAGACATCCGTCTGCTGATACATTGCATAACTCTTTTCTGCTGTGTAGCAGTGACTTCATAGAGTGCAGTACACCTTCACCAAAACTCTGAAAAACAATGGAAAAAAAAAAAAAAAGACAAAGAAAATGTATTTTTAGTTTTGGATACAGGGTCCGTCCATCTATCCCCTACCCCCATAGGTTTCCCTACTCCAAGTACTGTTTCAAATTACTTTGTATATAAATCACCAGGTTTCAAGTTTAAATTTACTTCAGGACATGGAATTGAAACGAGTAAGTTGTTTTCTTCAAGCAAAACTTTTATTCCAAAAAAAGTTGACCATTCTGTATTAAAACAAACAACAAACAAACAACAACAACAACAAAAACACCAAACCAAACCAAAAAAACAAACCAAAAGTGAGAACATGCAAACTTTGAAAAAAGAAACAGATGAATCCAAGAAGAAATCCAAGCCCCATCTATTTCTTGCATCAGAGCCTTTATATGGAACTTTTCCATCAGCTTTTCCTTAAAAAGGATGAAAAGCAAATTTAGCCAAGAAAAGTAATGGAGGTGGCTTCAAAAGTCAGAGGGGAAGAAAACAAACAAACAAAAAAGCCACCAAGAAAATCCACACACATTCTCCTTCCCTGTTCCTTGAAGAATATGTAAGGACTGTAACTTAATCCCATTTAATTACTTCCTGTAAAATTTCTTTTATTTACACTTATGGTGACATGCAAGCACCCACAGATGGCTAAAAAAGGCTTAAGAATCTAAGAATTTCTCCCAGGGTAACAAAGTGCAGCAGAACAAAAGAATTATCTTCACTGGTATCTGAAGTCAAAGAAAACAAGATGACAGAACAACAACAAAAACGGGTTCACTGAGCTTGTAAAAAAGACAACATCCTCTTACTTTTTTTAGGAAGTTAGCAACCTTTTTTTTTTAAAATTTTAAAATTGTCATATTCTCCAGCAAGTGGTAAGGTTAAGAAGAAAAGTAAGATCATGATGTGGTTATAAATTGTTAATCTAGTTATTTATTCTCCATATGACTGCTCTGTTAAAAATGAACTGAGAAATCAGTGTGTCCAACTTATGACAAATTATTTCAAATTTGCATAGCTTCTTAAACAATATTAGAAGTGCTAGATAGCCAAACTGAGTCAGAGAATGTTTTGCGTTTCTGATACTCCCACAGCAAAAACAATCTGTTTATGGTAAAAAGTGATTTACATATTACAGTTAAACCTCAAGAAAGATTTTTTAATTTTTTTTCCCCTGTAGAAAAAAATGATATCAAGTACTACTGTGTGTGAAGCCCAATTATTATAGCACGGCCTGTGTCACCATGCTTGTGCTCATGGTGATACAAAATTAGGAAAGCATTTCTAGAATGCATAGACAAAAGCCAAATAGAAACTTCACTTCAGGATCCTTGAAACTATCAAAATATATTTCAGAATGTAAGCAAACAAGGCCCAGACTACCACCCTTACAGCCAAGGCCAAGTGACATTAAAGCAGTCAAAACAGTAATTTTTGTGGAAAAGTAACACCTGAACTATTTTAAAATGCATTTAAGGCAGTTATTGGGTCATACGAAATAAATTAATGAAGTCTTCATCTAATTCCCACTTTCATCTATTCCTTTGTCTCCACGTTTAGTTGCAATTTACCTCCACGCTTTAGTAACATATCTTTGTACTTTCCAAAGTACGCTGACAGTGTCTTTCTCTCTGATTCTCTGGATCTTCCAGATTTACAGGTGGCTGCAATACAATATTGCTCAAAGACTCTCCCCCAGTAATTCCCCCATTCATCTTATACAAAAGTCATTTGTGAAGTCAAGCAAGCATGTTGAAATGTCTCATTTTCAGCTTCTACAATAACTTAATCAGTCATAGCACTCAAAATAGTAATTAAAAAAGTCACACAATGTGACCTGCTAATTTTCTGCAGATGAACAGTGATCCAGTTTGAGAAGGGCTTATCATTATTCTCTAGCAGTTAGGTTTTCTAAGGCTACACATACTACATATACCTTATTTATAAGCAAGTATTTTTCCCTCGTTTAACATCCTGAAAGAAAAGGCAGGATGGATAACTAGGACAGGACTATGGTATTGAGAGTTAGTAGTTGAGGTGAAGGAAAATTCAAGTTTTTGGAGAATACAAAGTTGAAGTGGGAGAAGAAGAAAGATGCAACAATTGGAAACATCTCCTTCAGGTCTGGAAGAACCAGCATGCAAGACTATATGTAGGTCTGGTAGCACACTGATGGTGGCACTACATAACTGAAGAGATAAAATAACTATATTTAAAAATGGAGGAGGAAGTGAGGCGTGTTTTTAAGATCATATTAATCAATATAAGAGTTCAGAACATGGAAAGAATAAAGATATGGAAATTAACAGGCACAATACAGACATAGAGAAAAGATCTCATCTATCTGAACTTCCACAGATTATTTACACTGAAATATATGAAGAGTTAACAAAACCAGAAAAAGGCAGAGTTTACTAAACGAGCTGTTTCTGGAAAAGAAGAATTTGCCTGAATGGAGTTAGCAAAGCGGTTTTTTTGAGGATATAGTAGATGTAGGTCAGTAACCCAGTAACCAACTTCCTCAAAATTTATCTTGAGACTGAAGTCAAGCATCATCATCATTAATAAATTTAATGGGGAAAAAAAAAGTAAATATGTAGATGAAATCTGATGATAATTCAAAGTAACCAGGTGTCATCAGTTACGAGGAAGAATAGCATATCATACAGGAAGAACTTGCTCAATGTGAGAGTATTTTAAAATGCAACCATATGAAGTACAAAGTTACGTCCTTAAAAACTAAAAGCAAGCTTTAAAATAGAACTGCGAATTCACAAGCTGGGAAATAAAAGACCTGAGTTGACTTCTTGATCGTGGTATAGCAGTGAATGGTCAATATGATACAGCACTGAAAATAGCAAACATGACCCTAGTACACATCCTTTAGTGAAAGAACTGACATCATCAGAGTCACTGAGAAGGACATCCTGTGTAACTGTACATACAGTATCATCCACATATAAAAAGAAGATTAACTGACAACAAGCACAGAAAGTAGGACTATGAAGGATAATCGCTGGAATGCAGAGGCTTTCATACAGAAGCAGACTAAAACCTTAGTTTACACAGTTTCCAAAAACCAAGGCTAACAGAGGACAGATCACAAACTGTAAAAATATCACGAGGGTGAACATCAGCAAAAGAAAAAAAAACTATTTAAGGTGAAGAATAATGACATCCATGAACAAACAGGTATAAATTTGCTGTGAATAGCTTCAACCTGGAATTCGTAAGATTCTTAGCTATTACAGCAGTGTGGTTCTAAAAGACTTAAAAACAGCAGTAGTTTGTTTTTTTTTTTTATCTCCCCTCATTAATTGTGAGACTATGTTTAATAACTTTTTCATATTCATACCAAAATTGTGCTTGTGACAGCAAAGGACTGCACTCAATTTCAGAGAAATCCTCCTATCCAACAGACAATGAAAGCAAGTTCTCTCATAACCCCTGTCTAGGAGACACGCAACTACATTAAAAACTGAAAAACAGCAAGTTCCCAAGACTATCAGCTCAGTTTAGGTAAGGACAAGAGGTCATCTTCAACAAAAGGATGTCATCTGTTTTTATAAATAGTACAACTACTTCCAATATACATCGACATATGGGCAAAAAACCCCAAGCAATCTATAAAGCTCTACTTGCTAGGCCTGTATACTCTTTCCTCACAGAAATTCGAAAGTCACATGTCTGGCAAGAAATCCTATTTCAAAAGAGAGCACAGATTGCAAACTTACTAAGTCGTACTAGGGGAAAAACACAAAATATCCTCAAATGTGCGCAGAGCAAGACAGACCTGAACAATGAAAATCCTTGTCATGCCTCTAGCTCAAATGAGCAATTCAAAGTTTTGCATTGTTCCCTTTGTGGTCAGCAAATCAAGAAGTCATTATCTATGGATCCTTAACAGTACACTGGAGGAAATTCTAAATCGGTCTCATGAACTATTTTAAACAACCGCTCTCTAACATTTCAAACAACCCACAAACCTGTAAGATGCCACAATCTGCAGAGAAATCAAGTCCAGTGCTGGAAAGTCATGTTTACTCTGCTCTTAAGTAACAGAACAGCTCTTCCTCATTTCATGTGCTGTAAGATTCAAATGGACTGAATATTTTGAAGTCATCTTGTAAAAATGGAAACTTAGACTTTAAATGTGCATACCACAACTGTGCACTGACTTTTAAGAGTTACTACTGCAACAATTCCTGTTAAGTATCATAAAGTATTACAAAGAGGACACGAATCAGACCACAAGCTGTGAATCAACAGAAAATGAAACATAGTGCTATTCTGACCACCCTGCTGCCTGGCTCTGTGAGAAAGAATGAAAGTTCCACACTATAATCTAAGTAGCCACCCCTCAGGGAAACATCAAGAGGGGGCAGCCACAGATCAAAACATTGGAGTCTGGCTGTATGAAAATTCTGCAAGACACCCGAGAAGGGTCGAATTCATGTTCCTAGAAGCGCACAGTCCAAAAATGCTCAATGGCAATTAACAGAGCAGTTCTCTTTAGCTAATATTTTAGCTAATATTTTAGGCAACCATTAGAATCAATGAGGAATCACTGGTCACTGTCATTATTAGAAAGATGTTTCTGCAGCCCAAAGGTCTAAAAACCTAGAGGGGTTCTGTTGGTTTGTTTGTTTTGGTTTTTAAATTGCAGAGAAAAAAACAAATAAAGGGCAGACTAAAAAAGTCCTCTAAAATCCAGTTTATGTTCAGGTTAAGAAGGCAAAATGACTTGACTGTAGTTAAAGAACTGTATTTGAGCTGGAGATTCCTCATAAACCAAGAAAATAAAAGTTTTTACACCGTGTGTCTTAAAGTGAAAGAATATCACCCATAATTACAAACTGCTTAATGTATGGCAGTTAACATTCCATATCAGGACCTGGAACAACTGATTACCTGCCTAGCAGTCCCATAATGCTCGCTTTTGCCTTCAAGCAGTTTCTACAGGACCTATACCACTGACACCATTTCCTTAAAACAACAAAATCTGCTTATGGAATAAAATAATGCAATTTTCATGTGAGAAGATACCTCCTTGCTCAGTTTCTCCTCTTAAGCGTTCCACACACTTACAAGTAAAGAATTTATTAGTAACCAGGAAAGACCTAGAAAAATACTCATCTGTATTCAACTACTTTGAGAAATATGATTGAGAAATAAATTTGTTCCTTCAGGATAAACTGCAACTTTCATTCGAGTAAATGCTTATAGAAGTTGCAAGAAAATTAGAGGAAGAGTACTTAAGTTCTCGAAGCTAAAGTGACAAAATTTAAAAGAATAAATAAATAAATACTGTTGAAAAAAAAAACACTAATATCTTTCATAAGTGCTAGACATATTTTCTTTTTCAGCAAAGCACTGCCTAGAAGTTAATGTAAACACAAGGATAAGCCAGTCAAGAAACCAAGATCTAAAGATAAAGATATTACAGTAAGCCCTAACACTGACTTCACAGAACAGTTTTCAATGAACACTACATATTTATATTTTATTTTATTACATATAAACTTGAAAAATCTGTGCTCAAAATAAGTTATACTCCAATAAACAAGGCAAATTTTAGCAAATAAATACATCATGATCTCATACCACCTTAAAACAAAAGGCAAAGACAAAAGGCAAAAGCATGCACACCTTCCTGAAATTGTTCTGTCTCCCAGTTCAACTACACTAAATAGGCCAAAGCATAAAGCAAAGGTAGTTTCTTTGCCTCCTTGAAATGTTAGACAACCAAAATGAAAACATATAAAGAAAAAAAACAACCCACCCAAAAAACCCCAACCAAACCTACCAGTTCACTTGGTTCATTATTAGACTGTTGCGATAAAGATCGAAAAGCTCTGAAATATTTTTTTTTTTTAAATACAGATAATTACCTTTTTCACAGATATTCCTGGTTTCATTCGATTGCCCTGAGCCCTGGCGTACATATCCATGATTTTACTCATCTTAGTATTCGATGAAAGAAGTCAGCTCAAAAATACCTACAAAAAACATTTATACTTGATTATTTTATGTTTCCCCATTTAGTTTGTACACATTTTGAAAATGCAAAGGCAAAACAAGAACCAATAAAACAATTAAAAAGCATTTTAAAACTGAAAAGATTAAACAGCACACCATCCATACTGATGGTCACCTTTGAAAAAGTCCTACCTTAACAATTTTTAAAACGATGCACAAAATATAAAACACACACCTTACAGTTAGTTCCAACATTTTTCTTTAAATAGATTTCAAGGCTGCAGTGGAGGGGGGGGAGGAACTTTACATTAAATATTGTTTCACTACCGCTGATACTCTGGTGAATTTTATCACCAGATTCCTGTACTGTACAACACACTGGAACTACCCTTCAACATTCTCAAGAGGAAAATGTGCTACTTACCCACTCAACCAGCTGGCCTATTTATTCTGTCAACTGTAAGTACTACAAACACATGTGACTCCTGCTTAGGCTAACACGTATCAACAATCTTCTTCTCTGGCACTGCTCTGGGCAGTCCTGCCTCTGCTGGCAAAACACAGGGGACCAAAGATGCATTTACCAGCACTCTTACTTCACCAAAGTAGGTCAGAAGAGTTTCTGCTCGAGTCAGCTACCCTTATTGATCTTAAGTCTAATTTTAACAACAAGAACAAAAAAAATATAGCAATGAAATCAAAACAAGTTTTTCAACTTTCCCTGTTTAATCAGCAGCAATGAAAGGAAACTGAATAATCTAGTTTGTTTCATTCATCTCTACATCCCCCCAAAACAGGCAATAAATATAGGGTATTAATAAAGACAGAAAGCATGTGCTGGGCTTTTAAGTTCTATGGAAGTTTTAATACTTCATCTTTTCCCATGGTCACAAAATTTAGCCAGGAAAAAGAACTCCTAGACTACCCAAAATAAACCAGGTAAGGAGCAAATGCATGTAAAAATGACTGCAAAATAAAAAAGAAACACCAAGACATCAGAGTATGGGTCTCCTTTGCACAACTGACTGGCTTGGTTTTCTCAATCTCATCTCAAGCAGATATTTAACCTTTACATGGCAAAGAAATCTTTATATGGGTTTGTTCTTGAGTATATGTAATTTAAATAAGACGACGAGCAGTGGCATCAAGTAATTGTATTCTTCATCTTCCCCTCCCCCATCACCTATAAAAGTAAAACCTCCTCAAGAATACAATAGCAAGAGATTATTAGGTACATCTATTCACATTTCACCTTGATTTCTGCTTTCCTTCATAAAGATGAACTTGCTAGAATCTTAGAAAAAAAGTTACATTTATGTAAATAAACTGCAACATTTTAATCTCTGGAGCACAGCATCTCTCTTAACTGGATGTCTGAAGTTTGGAAAATTAAGATGACATGAAGCAGCTAGGTACATGTTAGACAGATTATATTATTATATATAAATATAATAAATACAAATAAAAAACTAAAATCATAGCAAACTTCTGTGGATGGAAGATTAAGAAACACAACAATGCTTCTGTTGAGACTCATGTTTAAAAAAAAAAAAAAAAGGCATGAAACAATATCAAGCAAGAAAAAAAACCGCACCTCACTTGTCCCTACTGCTCTATCTTAAATGGCTAATCCACTCTGTTAATCTAATCATATCAGGGAAATACTCTTAGACACATCCTTGTCCMAAGAAGAGCCATTTACGGGAAAAGCTGGTTTCTCACATAGGGTCAAGTCAATTATGTGAGCTCTACATTTTCAGACTGATCGCTCCTTACAGCAAAAGCCTGGCATAGCAAAATCACGGAGGTGACTTTATAACCGTGTTGGGTCCCACAGTATTTACTCAGGTACAGTAGTCTACAGTTACACTGCCTTCAGGTAGTAGGTTAAGAATTTTCCTGTGGCATCAGCTAGTAAACTCTGGAGACCTGAGCATCAACGCAGAGCCACCCGCAGTGTCACCTACCTCATGAAACCAATAGTCTTGTAAATCACAGTACAAATACTCTAAAAGATGCTGGACAGAAACTGTACTGGTTTATCAACACACCACCATTTTGTCTTGCCTGCATCCTGTCCTTCAATGCTTGAATTATACAGGTTCTCCCCACCACCTATAGCATCTCAGCTCTCCATCATCCATTTCAGAGAAATCTGAAGGGTCCCACTTGTCCAACAATGCAACAAAACCTGAAAGTGTTCTTTTTAATACATAAAATTCTTATCCATTTTCAAAAGAACAATGGTCCAAGCATCTGAGAAGTACCAAAACTTTGAAACTAACCGGAAAGGAAGTGAAAGCACTGACAAACAAAACAGCCTGGAAATAGCTAATTTCTTGTGTAAATAAAACCTACCATTTAAAATTATTTTTACTTCTGCATATTGTATTTGACTACTAAATTTAATTTCCTCTTACTGTAAACTCAAAAAAAGGGGGAATAAATGTATCAGATGTAAGAGGAACATGGTTTTCCTGTTACTGAATAACTATCAGTAGACACCCCCAAAAAAAAAAAAGAAAAAAATTTATCATGTGAATAACTGATAAATACCCACACTAAGTTTAACCGTCTCTACCTTTCTGGCAAGTTGGATCACCTCAAATCCATTTTTCCAGTGATTTGCTGAGGAACACCCTTCTCATCAGACCATGTAATAAGCATTTAGTCAGCTTTTGCAATCTTGTTTGAATGTATGTAAGGAGCAAAATTAAATAATCAGCTTAAGGTAATCCAACAGGAATTTTGCCATGGATTTCATCTCTTTGTATGAATTTATCCTATGCCTAAGTTTATTAAAAGTCAGTGTGCATTGACAATCATTAGCTGACAGAAAGGAAGAAAATTTATCTTTTGTCTGTAAAGTGCAAATGTGCTGAGTAAATCTCTTAAATAGCTATACAGGCATATGTGCACATGTGCACACCTATGTTAAAGGCATACAAGGACGTGAGGAATTTGAACCGTATAGACAATAAATTTGAACTATAGGTAATATAGTTCTCATTAGATTTCCAATAAAAGATTCTAGACAATGACAACAGTATATCTATGACTATATTTTTAAAAAGTATTTTTGCTGTAGTACTGTTAAAAAAAAAAAGACATCTTTCTTTTAATGAAAAAGTACCTTTTTTTGTCTTCAACACAGTGACCCGAAGCAGCCAAAAGAACTTTTCTGATGATTTGCAAAAGCCAGGTTTAATCAAATACTGAGCTTTGAAAGATTCATTCCAAATATGAAATTTAAAAATACCTTAAAAACAACAATATGCACTCTTTTATAACCTCAGCAAAACAATTACTATTGAAAACCAAATTAAACAAGCCTACACTGACAAGCAGGCAGAATACTCTAATGGATCCTTCTCTATTTCTCATTTCTAATGATTTATCACTTTCACTAATTGGGTTGGCAGTCTTGAAAAAGTCCATTTATAAAATGACAAGTGGTCTTGACCACAGCCGTATCCACACTAAGAATAGGGGGGCAGGGGGGGTGGGTAGGGGTGTGTGTGGAATACATCATTGTTGGTGAGCATTAATGACAGTTATGAAAGGTTGGACCTTCTTTTTCTTGTTTGGCTCCAATTGTTTTACATTGTATTTTTGTCATGTAGAAGCATGACATGAACACCAAGCTTCACCAATTTCAAAAGAATCCTCTATTTTCTCTGCCTAGATCATCGCTAAAAATCATGGCCCCCGCCTTCCCCCCAGTCCTGGGTCTGGATTCTCAAATATGTTCTGGGAAAAACAATATTACTCGATGTACCACAAATATCCATTAGTCTAGATTTTGTGGTTTGTGCAATTAAGTTTCTATACTTTATTCTGTTGCGTATTTCGTACATAACACAACTAAACCAATTAACTTGGGGAGGTATTATTTTCTAAGCAGTAGCATTTTCTCAAGCGATCTTACTTCGCCTTAGAGAAAACTCCACCAGAGAATACCTTGTTTAGGAGGTACTTTCTGGTTTGGGGTTTGTTTTTTTTTTTTAGATTAAATCATACCAAATGATTAACAGAAAGAAGGAATAATCTCATCTATTTTATTATTTTTCCACACTGAATAAGACTTTCCACCACTATACTTCTTCAACTGCCAACAGATTTTAAAGAATCCCTGAAGGATAAGAAATTACAAGGCATCAACCAAGATGGCATAATTCAATTACCATGCCTCAAAAAAATCACCTTGCCTGCAGACTAAGAAATTCCCCTGGACAAATGGGACCAACATTACTTAAAAACACTTATTTTCTCAAGAATTAATTAAATATTGGCAGTACCTATTACTAAAGGCTAACTGTACAATACTGGAATAATCTTGCAAATATGAAGCAATGTAAGACTCTTCCCAAGTTTTACACGGATAAATTAAGTGCATTATGTTACTATTGATTTTAGTACCACTGATCTTTCCCAGATACAACAGAACTTTTTTTTTTTTCCTCCCTATCTCACTCTGGTAATATCTCAGGGCTTCAATAAGAAGGCTATAATACCGGATCTACAGTTCATAACTCCCCCCCCGCCCTTCGGATATTGGGGGAAAGCAGAGAAAGGTACTTCAGTCGTAATAAAGCCCCTCAAAAGAGCCAAGAAAGTAAACGAGCAATACTCGTTGTTCCTCCTCCCTTCAGGGACGAAAGGAATTGGGAGGAGAACGTGGGGAGGGAGGGGAAGGAGACACTTTTAAAAAGCGAAATGTTGAGAACGGCGTGAACTTATTTAACCCGCGTGCATCAACCACAAGCCAACCAACGCAGGAGGTAACGCGAACTTATTTAGCCTCCGTGCATCAACCACAACAGCACAAGCACAAGTCGGTCTCCAGCAGAAAGACCCCAGCGGAGGGGGTCACCGGACTTCCCACCGAAGCGCTCCACCGGCAGGCCTTCGGCACAGCCGCCGCGCCCACCGAGGGGCACTCCGGGAAAGAAAGAGGGATGCTGCGAGCTCTGCCCACCCCACCCCCCCCCGCCCCGCTTCGCGGGTCTCGGGGCCAAAGCGCTGCGTTAGCCCCTCTGCGTCCCCGCTCCGTGCTGCGGTGCAAGGGCCTCCCGCGCGGCGCGGCCGCCGGCCCCCACCCCYCACCAGCGCCCTCCCCTCAGGTGTGTGCGCGCCGCCACGGAGGGCCCGCAGGGCCCGTCAGAAGGTGCCCTGCCCCTGGCCACACCGAGTCCGCCGGGGTGGCGCCGGCAGCGCCTCCTCCCCGCGGGGAAGGGCGGCGGAGGATGCTCTGCCCCTCCTCCGCCCCCCGGGAGCGGACCACCTGTGGAAGCGGGTCCCGCCTGACAGGCCGGGAGGCCGCGCCCCGCCCTCGGCGCTGCCCCCCGCCCTGCGCGGGGACGGAAGCGGCGGGCCCCTCGCCCCCCAGCAGGGCAGCGGGGGATGGTTGGGGGGGAAAAGCGGGCGCCCCGTACCTGACTGCCTCCTCAGTGCCCGGCACCCGCAGCCATTTCACCGCCAAAAGCAACGGAGCAAGCCCCCGGCCCCGGCCCCGCTGCCCCCGTCACCACCGCCGCGGCGCAGCGCCCCGCAGCCGCCCCGCCCCCTCCTGCCCCGCCCCCGGCGCGCGCCTCCGCTCTCGCGACGCTTCCCACCAACCCCACTCCCCTGCCCCCCGCAGCAGGAGGCGGGAGGGCGTCACGTGGCGGCTGCCGCCGCGCCCCGATTGGCGGGGATTGGAGGCCGCCCCGGAAGGGGCCCCGGGAGCGCAGGGGGTGCGTGAGTGGTTGCGCGGGGCTCCTGTCTGTGCTCGCGCCCGCAGTGGGGGTCGCGCGCGCCGTCGCCGGCTGTTACGGCCGTTACTCGGCCTCCGGGGGCTCGGGGGCCGGCCCGTGTGCCGTACTCCCCTCACGGGAGCAAAACCCAGCTTGTGCCTTCCTGGCCGTGAGAGGGACACTCCGCGTGTCCCTGTCAGGTCTGCCCCGCTGGATCTTCCCAGGCGCTCTCACAGAGGGGGGCGTAGGCTGGGTGGAACTGCTCCCCTCCTGCAGCACACCCGCCGGGGAACCTCTGCAGCCAGTCCTGCTCGGTCCCATCCACAGCAGCAGTGTGGGTCGGCACAGTCAGGACCAGGATCTGTTCTGCGGCAGATGTGTGGTGTGGCACAGAGCTCGGCACTCCTCTGCGTGCCTGGCACGGTAGTTGCAGCCTTTGCAAAGCCCTCGGGAGATTGCGTGCCTGCGAGGTGGGTCGTTCCTGCCTAGTCAGTCTGGACTGGAGGCCTGCCTTCTGGTTGTTCATGAAAGCCTCTCATGCCAGGCTTGCTTTCCAGCTGGCTGGCTGGCTCAGCAGGGTAGATGGGTTAGAGGCTAGAGTCTGGTTTTAGTCAGACAACGCACAGACAGAAGACTGTCAAGCCCTGTCTGAAGCTCCTGTGCCGTTCCTCCCTTCCCACTCCTTTGTAAACTCAATGCTGCCAGATTCCCCTGTACATCAGGTGTGCTATTTACCCCAGCAAACAGGCAATTGATTTTCAAATCCTCATGAGTTATGATGGAGATGTGTGTTTAACCATATGTGCTGTTGGGGCCTGGGATTTCTTTCTATTTGCATGGACACAGTAGTCGCATGTAGCTTCCCAACATTACCCCATTTCAGCAGCAGCTCCTTCAGACACTAACCTGACCACAACGAGGACATAAATGAGGAAGTGTGTTGAATGATACGCGATGGATAGTCTAACGCTGTCGGCTAACGACTTTGTCCCTGCCCAAAAGAGAGACTCCCAGAATCTGGACAGGTCTTTCTGAGACTCAGCATTCAAGAGTGAACCTCAGGAGGAGGAACAACAGAACCAGAGTTCCACTGTGGCTACAGGCATAGACAAGGCGGCATGTGGTTGCAATAGCTTCTGGAAGACAGAAAAGAAAGAGCCCCCAAAGCTGAATTCAGCAGGAATCCAGAACTTTATATACTGGGGGAGGGGATAGGGAAGAAAAAAAGAACAAAAAAAATCATAAAAAGATGCTAGCATTGTAGCTTTTTCAGTACTGGGGAATTTCAAAGTCTAACCTGCCCACTTTACAGAGAAAAAGACAGAGACTACCCTATCTTCCTTATAAGTTGCATTTTTCTTCTGCGTACCACCTGAGCCCTACAAAAAGCATATGAGAATTTTTGCTACTGGATCTCCATTACTTTTCCGGATAATTCCTGCTTCTGCCTAGCTTCTGTTTTTACTTAAGCTGTGGCTTTTATTTCTGTTTAGTCCTCGATCATAGGCTGTTTCTGGGTTGTGTAATCATTTTAGACTCTTTAGAAGTCAGAGGATGCGTATTCGGTTACTCATTTTGCCAACAGGTGGATAAACTACATTTTAATTTACCCTAAAAACTAATAAGCTGTGCGACAAAGCCCACAAACTATGCACAGACTAGGTAGATAAAAGAAACAGAGGATTACTGGTTCTAAAGTATGTCACAGTGTTAGTTAAGTGGGACAAATAAAAGGTTTCTCATATTCCCAGGGACTGCAGGTCCCTATGGGATGGGGAGAAAGTAAATGAATAACAGAATCAAATTTAACTCAAGTTAGTCATCATTTCAGTGCCCATTGAGACCAGCCTGGCTTGGAAATACACTGTCATTTGAGAAAAAAATGTTAACAGTTTTGCACATCTTTGGTTAACCAAAAAAATACCTCTTTTTGACCAACTTCATTCAAAATACTTCTCAGTTTTCATGATAACTAAAAATTCTGTAAGAGGGTTTTGTTGTTTTTCACTTATCAAGACTTACAGTAAGTAAAAAATTTCCAAAACAAAATAGATCTGGAAGCAATGTAAACATGAGAAAGCATGCTTTAAAAATAAATGCAAGCTTTTTATTCCCTTTGTTTCATAATTCCCCTTAGACTATTCAGAGTAATGAGTTCCTATGGCTCCCTGCCAAAACCTTGAAAAAAAATCAAGATTTACCCTCATCAGGAAACTATGAAACATAACCCACAGCACGCCATTGTTTGTCAGAAAAAATGTTTTTTTATACAATAATAAAAATGGGGATAGCTTTGAAATAGTGATTTATATTTTTTTTACAATTGATTTAAATACTGCCTATGTAAAAGCACAGGAAACTTGGCTGGTCAGCCAATACTTCTTAAAATGTATATTAATTATGAAGAAATCAGTATCAGAAAATTAGTATCAGTTTCTGGGCTCTGGTATTTTTTGTCCTGTTCAGTTTTATATTTTTCGGGCAGGGCCTGGCCAGTCAGAGCCCATCCCACTACACCCAGCCAGGGAGCAGCGCAAGCCGGGGACAGCCCCAGCCTGGGGCATCGGGCACCTCTGTGGGGACGGGGATGGGTCAAGGCCAGGCTGGGACGTCAGTCCAGTCCATGTGTGGGGGTCAGGATCAGGCCCGGTGACGGGAACCAGCATCAAGCGAAGCTGGCTGGATGGAGTCATGCACCTGTACTGTTTTCTGCCTGCTCTTTCAGCATCAAAATTAGGCATCTTTAGAATCTTTTTTGTCAGAAATACTGTCATGTCCCCAGAAATATCCTGAGTCACTGTCTGCACCTGTTTTTAAGCTTGATATTTTCAGGATCACTGGCTTGGAGCAACTTGTTGAAAGATTATCTCAGACTGACTTGTATGTCATCTCTCTAAGGTATTGAATGCCAGTTCTATAAAAGGAGATGAAGCACTAGTCTGTGACTTTATGGCTGTTTTCCATCCATTTTCTTACTAGTCCCTTAGATTTTTTTCCTCTGTACATGAAAACTACACAGTTGCATGATTGTGACAGTGGTTTGGGGTTTTTTTATGATACTACCTCTGAAGAATGTCCCTCTATAACTAAAGGTTTATTAAGTTCAGGCAAGAYTTCAAATTACATCCAATAAACTACACTGATGTAATTTATAATAATACGGATTGACTTCTCAAAGGCAGATAGGTAATTTATAGTCTTTGTATTCCTACCTTTAACAGGAGGCATAGCATACACTTCTTGTCTCAAAACCTGGGTAAGCCTTTTCATTGATCCCCTCGCAGCAGGCTGGGAAGGATCTGCCATGCTTGATACTATTCCCCCCACCAAAATCTRAAGCTCATAATGTAATAATTTCATGAATGACTTTTAGTGGCTTATCTGTTTATAACATACCCTTCTGCTCCCCAGCCCAGCTACCTGCTTCTACGTCTGCACTGCTTCTGGACTGTGSCAGCATGAACATTTGTGAAATCAAGCAGTAAATGAGATTGAACTGAGAAGTCCAGAAAACAATCTGCTTTCCTTCCTTTTTGCTGATCCAGTTCACCAACATAATAAATGTGTCAGCGTGGAACTGGGGATAGCACAGAGACAACCGAGAACGGAAACAGATTAAATGGGCTTGTTCTGCCACTGAGTGCATACCGTGTGTTGTGTTCTGTCACCAAGTACATACCATGTGTTGATGTGCTTTGCCATTTAGACCCTGCTGAGCTTCTCCATGAAAACACTCTTGACACACCTACCAACTACAAAACTGGAACTCTTCGTTTGAGTGCATAATGTCATTAGTCATCCTGTCATGAATCTTTGGCCTGGGTTGGACCATGGCGTTTGTCTCTGACAAAGGTTGGTTTTATGGCATTATGGTATAATGCAATGACATTTTCTGGTTTCTTTTCACTGAATGTTTCATGAATCTGTTGTTTCCAGCGACATTTGAGAAGTCATGTTTATTTGCATGTTCATGGGTATTTTAACTCCTTTTTTCAACAGTGAAAACCTAATAATCTTTATATATGTAACTATGTTGCAGCTATTACTGGTTTTTCTTTCCCTGGAGTTTGATCTGTAACCTATGTAAGTCATCTTCCAAAACAATATGCATAAAGGGTGTAATCCACAGAATATACACTGAATTCATCCCTCAGTTGGCCCGTTATGTCCTGCTGACAAACGAGTTCTCAGAGCCAACTTAATAGGCCTTTTAATGCAAAATGGAAAGCGTCACAAACTAACCTTATCAAGAGATGCATTGTACTGCATAGAGACGGTTTCAGATGCTACGAGATTCTTATCCAAAGGCTTGGAAAGCTCTCTGAATTCACATCCTTTCTGTGCATTGTGTTTACTTAGAGGATGCGATAACGCCGTCACTATGTTACACAAGAGCGTACAATAATAACTGGAGCTGGCTGGGAAGCAAAATTTTTATTCTACAGGAAATTCCAGCTTGTCAATATTTTGTTTCATCGAGCGCTGGAACAAAACACGTTGGCTCTGCAACCTTTCTGGCAAAAATGGAACAATCTATTTCTTTGCCAGCTGACAAGCCTGGGGAGCCAAGAAACCACCTGAGCAGTTGGTGTATTGCCAGGGAGCTAGATAGCCAGTCAGCTGAGCTACAGTAAGCAGCCAGCTTGGTTGGATTTCTGGCCAGCAGCCACAGCCAGATCACAGCTGAAGCTTCTGTAGAAAGTTTTGATGGAACCAGGACGATCTAGCATTTCCAGTGCCAATCTGTTCAATTAGAAAATGTTCAAGAACCCTCCCAATGGGTCAGAAAAGAATGTAACTGTGCTGCACTTTGGATTCCTTATGGATTTCTTCAGCTTTTACCTTGTGATTTATGCACACATTTACTGCTAGAATGAGCTGATTAACTCAGTGCATTTTTCCTTAAGGATCAACGGTGATACCCAAGCCCATGAGGGAGTTTTCAGGGTGTCTGTCATTGCTAGTTTTGTGATTATTGTTATTCAAATAACGTTGCATGCCAGCAATACCTAATAGTATCTGCTTGTGTATGCCTGCTAACCAGAAGGTAGTTACTGTAGACAATACACTATTAGATTGAAATAAACTCTTCTGTCTGCTATCAGATAACACACTATCTCATTGTCTTCAGTCCATATTTGTGGATGATTTTAAGTTAGGATGAAATTTCCAAAAATGCAATAATGAGGCAAATGTATCTTCTGAACTAGGTGAAAGATACTGATATTTACTGACCTTTACATTGGTAATGTTGAGGTCAACACCRATATAGAGAGCCCCCTTCATTGTCAGAACTAGCCGTGCTCAAGTGCTAAGTTTGCTGAATGTAACCTTAAATATTATTGCAGAATTCTGGCAGTGTTCCAGTTATCTTTCCCTTTTGGTGTTTTTTTGGAAAAGRTATCGGAGAAGTTTGTAAAAAAATGACATCCTTGCCTTCCTGCAGTTTACAATTATGGTGTCATTGTAAAAGGTATCAGCTGCTTTTTTCAAATGTTTAGATAGTTTCTGTTGTAGGATAAATCTCGTCATTTCTTAAATCTGCAGATACTGTACACTGTGTACACTTCTCTCATTTGTTTCCAACCAGTTGCTGCACGTACTTCCTCTTTAAAGCCCAGAGATGTCATACACCATCATTACTTCAGCTGTGGTAACTCCAGGGAACAATGAATTCCCTTGTAAATGTTTAGTGGTAATTACATTTTCTGCAACGTCATCTATTTAAGTAGTTTCTAACACTCCTGCTGTGAAATCAGAGAACAGATGCTTTACTGAGCTACATTTCAAATCTTGTTCCTTCCACAGGTAAATAACCCGAATCTTATTTTCTCTCTCAAATTCAACTATTGCGGAGATGCTACAGCAGTCTTGGTGAATCCCATCCTCTTGCCATCTGGATTCCAAATTAATTTTATGGCAGTTGCTTTGCTTTTCATTGACCTTTATATGGTCATATGCTTTTCTATGCATGGCCCAGTTTATTGCTGTTTTTACAGAGTTTATTCTTGAACTGGAAATCATTTGCATTGTGAGTCTTTTCCCAGAATGAAAATAGCTTCATGTACTGTTCATGGTGTGCTTTTTTCTTCATTCCTGGTGGATTTGTTACACAGTTTGCTGTGTGCTGCTGCAACATATCTTAAAATGTGCTCTTCATCTCAGATGCAATAACTTGAGCATATGTTTAAGGTTTAAGTCAGTCTCAATCAATATGTCCATTTGGATTGCCTGGTTTTATATTCCACACACAAATAACTGCTGTCGTGTGTCATTTAAGTCTCTCTGATTCTTAATTTCCTCAGTGTTGCCACATACTCTGAGATTATTTCATTTCCTYCCTGATTCAGTATATAAAAGAAATGTTCTTTACACATGAGCACATTTTAATGAAAGTGTTATTGTCTTTTCCATCAAAATATTGAAGGGAAGCTACCAAATCCTCATACTGCTTGGTGACACCTTTTCAGCAATAATAGGAGTATTCACAGCTTCTCCCAAACTTCATTTTCAGTTCTCTCAAAAAAATAAAAAGGAACTAGAAGTAGCAAGGAATCAATCACCTAAGACAAACTAGGAGTGCCTCACTCCTCCATCCACGTGGTCGTATAAAAGCTCACTGTAATACAAAGCATCCCGCAAAGCCTTATGTCAGAGAGAGGGGATTGTTACCCCGGGGGGCTGCCATTGTGAAAAATGGCCACTGTAACACTCCTTTCCAAGGACGTCTTTGCAAATCACTGTTTGAAGATGGAAAATCTTGGCCAGAATGAGACAAAGAATAGAAATGCCTGAAAGAAATACTTCTTCCCTACCTCCATAAGATTTCCGAGTAGCTGTTTCTAAGCTACTTTTGCTGAAGGCTATTTCATTTTCCCAATGAAATTTTTCCAGGAAAATTTTTCTGCTCAGAAATGTTACATTTACACAGCCTATTGAGAATCAAATAAGTTAAATTTTTCAACTGTCACTGAAGCCGATCAGAGCAGAAAWGTCGAATGGAAACAATGTCTGAAATGTATTTCCAGAATACATCTTGTTTAGCTGAAGTATTGGGAGTGACGATTACCCCATGTACTCCTGATGTATGGGGTACRGCATCTGGAGTCTGTTGGGTCGGTAATGGAATGGGCAGGGTAATGATAAACTACGCCTGAGTCTAAATAGGAATGATTTAAAACATTTCTGCATCTAGAGGTATGTGGATAATGATCACAGTAATGTCTATATGTCCTGGTTTCAGCTGGGATAGAGTTAATTTTTTTTTCCTAGCAGTTGGTATAGTGCTGTGTTTTGGATTTAGTGTGAGAAAAATGTTGATAACACACTGATGTTTTTAGTTGTTGCTAAGTAGTCTACTAGTCAAGGACTTTTCAGCTTCCCATGCTCTGCCAGGTGCACAAGAAGCTGGAAGGGAGCATAGTCAGGACAGCTAGCCCAACTGGCCAACGGGGTATTCCATACCATGTGACGTCATGCTCAGTATATAAAAGCTGGGGGAAGAAGAAGGAAGTGGGGGACGTTCGGAGTGATGGCGTTTGTCTTCCCAAGTAACCATTACGTGTGATGGAGCCCTGCTTTCCTGGAGATGGCTGAACACCTGCCTGCCAATGGGAAGGAGTGAAGGAATTCCTTGTTTTGCTTTGCTTGCGTGCGCGGCTTTTGCTTTCCCTATTAAACTGTCTTTATCTCAACCCATGAGTTTTCTCACTTTTACCCTTCTGATTCTCTCCCCCATCCCAGCGGGATGTGTGGTGTTTAGTTGCTGGCTGGGGTTAAACCACGACACTATAATACTCTGTCATTAAGTCAAGGTGCAGCTTGAAAAAAAGCAAGCCTGGTACTTTCTGGAAGAAGCAGCTCCATGATTTTGCTTTGACCAGTAAGACAGTACGTGAATGGAACGGATCGTAGCTGCTAGGAACAAGCCTTCGTATTTCATTGTTGCAAAAATGTGACATACAGAAAATACCTGTTGCAGAGCAACAAAAATGTTCCACGGTATTATCAATAGTTATAGCTCAGTTGATTGTGACAGTAAATTGAGTTTTTTCGAGAGTCAAACGTAGCTTGAAATTATACGTCTTGGTAAGACCATGTATTACTGGGTACTTCAGACAATGTACCAATGATGTATTAGTTATTCTTTTAATTAAGAAAAATAATTTTTACGTTTGTTGAAAGGAAAGTATCTTCTTTGTGGTCACTGATGCTTTAAAGCCATGGAAATATATATATATATAAAAACCCAAAACATTTTTCATTGGTTGAAAGGGGAATAATCCATTGTCTGCTTGCTCAGTTGCAAGAAACTGCATTAGGAATATTTGAAAATGTAAAAAAAAKTATATTAAAATCAAATTGTTTGAACTTTAACGATGTGTCATTATTTACAACTGATAACACACTGTTCTATCTATAAATGAATGGAAAATGAGAATTAATATTTGCTTTCAGAGAATTGCCCAGGTCACATGCTGCATAATAAAGCAGATGTGCTATAGATAAGTCAGAATTTGATCCTGAAAGCTGTATTGTGACAGTATTAAATTACTTTTTTTCTTTATCTGCCAAAAAGTTTCCAGAATTACCAGCAGCTTTTCATTTCATCAGCTTTGAATACATGGAAATGTTGAGGCCTGTCCCTGCAAGATGGTTATCTTGAGAGATTGCAGTCAAAAGGTTTCTKAAGTGTTTTCCTGCTACTAAAAGTTAGGTAAGGGTTGACCAGCTGTGATTTTTTCTGTTCTTCAGGGGCAGTGAAGATGGGGTACAGGAAAGAAATTAGTGGCTGAAGCCTCTATAATACTCATGTTTCTTTACTTTATGTTAAAAAGTCTATGATAGTCATAAGTGTAGAACCATCTGATCCTTTATGAGCTGAAGTTAACAGTATAATAAAGTCACTGAAGGGTAAGTTACAATAATGTACTGATGATGGATTCTTTAGTAATATACCCTCTAAAACACATCATACCAAAGGAGAAAAATGGAAATGGATTTCATTTCCCCTACAAGCCTAACTTGACCATTTCTATATCAGAAAACGAAGTTACATTAATCTGATTTATCTTATTCATTGGCAAAATGATGTTGATTTTTCAGGGCATTGAAAGCTTTTTTTTATGGTTGAAAGCTATTGATATAAATGGTTTGTGTGGGGAAGAACTTCAGGGTTTTAGAAGAATCACTTGGAGTTTGCATGCAGCTTTTGTTAGGAAATAGTCTAAARTTTTGTCTTCCCATCCTAGTTCTCTCAGGCTCTGGCAAGGCAGGTTTGCCTGAAGGCACACTGTCTCCCCCTGCCTCCTTCATCATCCAGGGAGGGGGAACCCTTTGGAGCTTTGCAGCTTTGAATGGCTGATTTTCCTTATCACAAAAAATAGAGGGTTTTTTATGAGGCACAGCGTTAGAACACACAAGTCCACTCCTGATCGCTGGTATGCAATGGAGGAAGAGCCTAAACCTGAGAAACGGGAAATGTGCCAGGATCCAGAGTACAGCTTATAGCCCCCCCTTTTTTTTTTTTTTTTTTTTTTGTTTTTAATTCAGGGCATTTATTTTGTCCCCTTCTATCTCAGGTGTGTCAGGGGAGGATAATTTTCGATGTAAATGCACTTGAAGAGACTGCAGAAACCTGATAGATATTGATGATGTTAAGGCTGAGTTTCTAAGTAAACTTAATTTCAGTTTTATAGATGATGAGTTTTAAGATATGATTTAAAAATTTGAAATTAATATTTATAATTAATGTAAATAATAAATTGCAACTTAGCATGGCTATATGGTATATCTGAGGGCAGTATATATGTGTATGTGAGAGAAAAATACACACTGTGCTAGAGAAAATACCTTACAGTCATTAAAATAAAAAGTGTTCCACTGAGGCCTTTAATTTTTAATGTGGGTGTTTTCCAGTTCTGTTCAGGAAAGAAAATGATGCACACTGTAGGTGAAGGAGGCTTGTCAGAGCTAGGAGTGCTGCTCATATTGTGGACTGAGGAAGAGAGTACCATGTAGACAGACCATTACAGTCCCTCAGTCTTCAGAAGCATCTGGGAGAAGGCAGAAAGTGAATTTAAAGCTACTGTGCACTGCACCCTCCTCCCTCTGTGCTCCAAAGCACTTCATAAATTCTTCCCACACAGTGATCTCTAGAGCAATCCTGAGCTGGTGGGGTACAGCTCTTTGTAAAGTACGTCTTGGTTCGTTGTTAGAAAGAAAAACCTAACTTAAAAATACTCATGTACCGTGTGTACATAAAGAACTGCTGGTTTTTGGACTATATTCATTATATATTAAAAAAAAACCAACCAACAAAACCTCTCTGACGTTCATCTGAAGTGTGATCATATACACCTCTCTTTTCATTCAACATCCTTTTACCATGGATGATACAGAACTGATRTGAGATGATCCTAAGTCAAAAGTAAAGTTCTGCCAACAGGACAGAGCACTGAGGAGCACGATTACAGATTTTTTTTGTCCATCTATGCATGTATGATTTTTACCAGTGACAAAATATTCAGTCAGTGTGACATAACAGGTCTCCTTTGAAATACCGGACAAGAAGCTACACAAAGGATGAATGCAGGAGCATATAGTACAGTTTGCCACATTACTCTTGAAGAATGCAAAGCTTGCTTTAATATTCAGAGTCTTTCTGTAATTTTCTGAAATTTATGACCAAAAGAAGCTTGTTTAGACCTCTTCTATTAAATTTCCTACCACTGTAGAAATGTCAGCATTTCCATCCCAGATCCAGCAATCCAGCCCATATTCCATCTCTGACAGTAGTTAACAAAAGATCTGTTACATGAAGGTGCCCATTATCCAATGAAGACCAAATATAGAAAACATTTATTTATAACTTCTGACATTTAATAATTTTCTCAAGTTTTACAGTCTGAGACACAGGGTCCCTACAAAAGTTCTTGTTAGTGATACAGATTTGATCCTCTAGCTAGTGTTAAATTACTTTTTAAAAAAAAATGAAAGTAAAAGCTTTGCACGTCTTTAAAAGCAGATTAGAATGAGAAATTACTGATTTTTGACTTTAACTGAAAGGCTAAACCCATGCAAAAAAGGAGAATGTTGTCAAATACATTGGCAGGGCTGAATTTGGCTATGCTATACCATATACAGGGCTGAATAGCTCAGTATTTACAGTTCTTACATAGGCACAAAAAGCCCCAAACTCACCTCACACTTGAGATCACCAAGAGATTTATCCAATTTATCCAAAGCAAAATTCGGACAGGATTGACCATCACCAGAATTTAGACACACTATGACAAGTGCCATAGGATCATTAATGATGGCAGATGGTTGGGTTTTCTCCTTCTGTCTTACTGGGAGGAGGAAGGAAAGCTCCAGCAAAATGCTGGGATAAAGTATCTTCCCGGGACACTGGTTACATRTCTAATCAGACAGCTACAGAATTAGTAACATCATTCCAAGCTATRCTTTTTGGCTTTCTTTGGAGATGTCACATTCCGGTATGCAAACTACTTAGCTCACGATTTTTTAATAGCACTTGTAAAGGACTGGGGCTTTTTCTTTCCTCTAATAGTGCCTTGGTGTGCCTCTCATTCTGGAGAAGGAGAAGCTGTCAGTGTTACTACCTTAATTCTGTTCTTCTCTGGTGAACCTGAGGATGCAGTTTCTGCCAGCTTGCTGGTAGTGAAAGGGGAAGATCGTGCTCTCTTTCCCTTTTGTCGTTCCTCTTTTCTCCCAGTACTACCTCCTCCTTGGGCCAGTCCTGGTGCTAGATCCTTCTATCACTTGATTGAGTTCATTAACCCAGCAGATCCCTGCTGTGTTGTTGTGGTGGTTGACTCTTCTTGACCATGTTACACTGGTTGACAGAGAGGTCTGACAAAAACCAGTGCTGGAGCTAAGTAAGTAGCAGAGAGCAAGACAGGGAACAGGCATGTGAAATCACAACCTAAAATTTCTATTCTTTTAAGTTGCACTATAGCATAGTATGTCTTGAAAAGCAGGCGAGCAGCTCCATGGTTTAAAGGGAGTGCAAATGAGGGAGCAAACCAAGCTGTTTGCAGTAGGTTTCTCACTGTGATGAAGCTCTGCAAGCGCTAGGTGGCCTGCTTTTAAAGGAAATGAGAAATCCCGTCCGTTTCAGTGTGCAAGAGGGGATTAAAAGTACAATTTACACAAGTTACGCATTTATTTTATAAATCATGCTATTCTGTGATGAATTCAGGGAACACCAGTTTTTATTTATTGTGGTGCAGTGAAATCACAGAATATTGTACTCCGTAAATATTAGAGGTGATTTATCAGATTGTTTAGACACGGGAGCAAGTCAATAAATGAAAACTACCTGTGTGCAGCCTCTTGCTGTACCTTAGTTTAAACTTCTTTCATAGCAATGTAGTTGAATTACTTCATACTTGCTGTGACAGATGCAATTACCACAGCTTAGCTGACATGGTATCCTATGACATGATCGTGAGTATGAGCCATTGGAGACTATTTTCAACTCAACAGCCACGGCAGCCACTAAGGATTAAATCTGTATACTGAAACAATATCATCTGTGTTTTCAGAAATGCGTTTCCCCATCCTCATACTCCATCCAGTAAAAAAACTTCAACACCTCTGTAAAATGATAATCATGTGCTTGAAGGAAGAGACACACCGGCGTTGGTGTTGGATGCCCTCAAAGACAGTGAGGGCCAAAGGAAACTGGAAGGAAAGAGATGCAGCTGCCCTGCAAAGTGTGGTGTTATCAACAGGCTTTTTGCCCCAGTTTTATTTTTGACTATCAAAAGGGGAGGACAAGAGAAAAAGACGGCATTCAGAAAGACAAACTGCATTTTAGCTGAGGTACTGAATGTCTTCTGGGAAAGTCCTGCTAGCAGTTGTAACTTGTGTTTCTCTAGAAGAGAATGACTTCTATTCTAGGCCAGTAAAAAGAGTCAACGCAAAAAGAAACACTTCAACTTATTTAAAGGTCTTGAACCACTAAATAAAAAAAAATCAGTTAATATTGAAAGCAAACGAAGCTTTGGTGAAATAGTAAGGGACTCTAACAAGAAATTGCAACCACATTGCTACACACCCCTTATGCTCAATGATGCTTTAGGCGCCAGAATCACCCAGTGCCCAAAACTAAGGTGCAGCAGAATTCTAGCATGGCACAGACCCTAAAATTCTCATTTTTCTCTGTTTAATGTGGGAGGTGGGAACCTGACGGTAGCAACAAGCGAGTCTGGCAGCCAGAATGGGAACGTTAACGGGTTGGTAAAATGTCATGTAACATCTTTCCAGCACTGTGCTTCCTCCCAGGCAAACCCCTTCTACCAACCCAAAGGTAGCCTGATAGTCAGGCTCCCACAGGTCGCAAAGCAAGTAGGTCTACTGAGGATAGGAGTCCTCTTTAAATTAAGGGAAAATATTTTTTCTTTCCACTTCCCCAGGGATTAGTCTGGATATCAGAAGCATTCAAACTGGGTATTAGATTAACAGATTGAAAAGAATCACAAGGGTTTATGTTCCAGGCTTTTCTCCATTTAATCCAGCAAGGGAAAAAGTCTTTAATAAAATCCCAGATTGACTGGCCATCTGAGAAAACATAGGACATTGAATTGTGCTTTTAAAATATATACATTTTTGAGAGGGGATTTATGTTAAAAAATAAGCCATGACCTATTGTTGATCCTGCTAGCAAATGATATGGGTTAATAATTTAACGTCTATTTAAAAACTAGCACTTCATCAAACCTTAATTGAGCTTAGTCAGCCATTAGCTATGGTTCTTATTGACTGAGAAATAAATGGTGATTGATTGCCCTGAYATAATTAATTGTTATTGTATTTTTCAGGAATTTAGGCTCATTTGCCCACGCTACTCTTTCCACAACGGTCGGAAGATTTAATTAATATTCCTGTCAATATTTTAAATAGGCTCAAGATTCTGGGAATTACATAGTAATCGTTTTCATGGCTGAGTGGCTACAGGGAGATGAAATTATATTGAAAATTTTAATACTGAGGACATTTGATCTGTAAAGCACTGTATACCTTCCTAACACAATTTTGGGAAGGTTTTACATTGAAACTGTAAAATTTATGCTGTTCATTTCTCGATGCTGTGGTGGAGCAGGGCTAGCACAGGTATTGTCTACTCCATCTCCCCTGGTTTAGCTGTCTAATTCCTTTATAAACTCTTTAAGGAACCTATTTGATTTTTATTCATATATAAACTCATTCAATTATTTTCTTCTGATGAGATAAATAAGATAACAAATGACAGATGTGACTTAACTGGCATCTGGAAAAGTAATTTCAGATTTCAACTGGGTTTTACGAGGCAATTGATGCTGTCTGATGCTCTCCCACCTCGTGATCTCGTGTGTCCCACGTGTACCAACACTTCCTTGGGTTTACAGCGTGCGGATTACCTGAGAGAAGGGGCTCAAAACGTGGTGGTGTGGAAGGTGGAGGCCCAGAAAAGAGGAAGCAAGAAAGACCGAATGACAGAGCAGAATCACGTAAAGCTCACCTCCTTAGAAAGTCAGTGCTCAAAGAAGAAAAACCCACCTCATAACATAGTGTTCTATTCAAGCGCATGGGTTTTAATTTTAGGAAAGGGTTGCCTACACAAGTCCAGGTAAAGGCACCCTCCTCTGAACCGGCACTCTGGCTCAGATGAGGAGTTGACCCCAGAACCCACCTGCTCCTCCCAGTGTCTGTAGAAGCTGGGAAAGGAGAAAGGATGGCCTGAAACCATTACCTACCAAGCTCTTTGTGCAGGTATTCTGAAGTAACTTGTGAACCTACTATGCTTAAATTAGTGGCTTCCCCCACTCCAAACAAACTGTGTTTTGGAAGCAGCTCCATGGCATCTTCAAACACGCCTGCATTTTCTTCATTTTTATTCATCTGAAAATAGCCCCCTAATGTTTCTGATTGACTGAATTCATGCTTCCAAGCAAAGTTAGCTGGAAAATAAGTCATCAAGCATAAATCAGAAGCACATACTTTTATACTGCTTGCAGGATCCTGCGTGAAAACTTGCTGACTTGACCTTCAGAGAACTGGTGGCTTCAACAGCGGGTCGGAGAAGCTGTGCCCAGGAAGTCTCAGCAAAGTGGCGTTCCCT
This sequence comes from Phoebastria nigripes, assembly GCA_035582835.1. Classification (NCBI taxonomy): domain Eukaryota; kingdom Metazoa; phylum Chordata; class Aves; order Procellariiformes; family Diomedeidae; genus Phoebastria; species Phoebastria nigripes. The sequence continues at coordinate 350,688 of JAYKAV010002990.1, forward strand.
CAGGGTGAGGGAAAACACRCCGTTCATTGAATAGTTATGCCATTAGCAGATTATTATTACCAGGGACAGTGTGTTAGGGATTCAGAGGTATTAGATGTGTGATTTTTAATTAATGAAATGATTTACTTGGAGGACAGCGTGACTGCCAGGAGAACGTATATCTGCTGTTACACTGACATCACGAGGCAGCAGACAGATTTTTTTCGGCATGAAATTGAAGAAAGGAAATTGCACTTGGCGATGTGTAATTGGGAAATGACGACGGGCACCTGAGAAGGGCTGAAAGCTTTGAGATATGGGAGAGGCAAATAACAGCTAAAGGGCAGAGTGGAGGAATGAGTTCAGAGGGGCAAGTGCAGGCACAGCTGTGTGCTGCTGTCAGGGAAAGGAAACTAAAGCCCGAGCAGAAACCCTGCTCCCTCAATGAGGCATCTGCCACGTCCCAGGATGTCCAATTTCATCACCGTGACATCTGTCCAGCTCTTCCTCTATAAAAAGAAAGATGCACTTCCGTGTAGATCCCCTTGGTTCTCAGCTAAAAGAGGAGGACTCGGGCCAGCTGCTGCTCTCGCTCATCTCTTGTGCRTTCGGCTGGGACGGAAGCTATTGAGCCCGCCTTACGTTTTGACATGCCATGAATACAGATTCAATCCATGACGTCTTCCTGCCATTAGATGGCTGGGGACAATCAAGGCCATGGTTCTGTTGACATAGGTTATTTTATTTCCTGAAAGTATGCTTATAAATATGATCAGAACTGCAGTTATATAATTAGAAAATAGCCTGTAATAACTCCAGAGGAAATGGTACGAACGTCTAGTTAGATGCACAACCAGTTTGCATTTGGGTTATGCTAACACCATACTCCCACAACTGCTTCCAGGACAGGGGCAGATTTTAATCTAAACACAAACTTTCAGTGGCCTGAATGGCATAATTTTAAAATCATTTTCTTTCCCACTTTTTACCATGCCCACTGTTCTAATATTCTAGTATTCTAGCGTTCTAGTATTTGAATATTCTAATATTCTAATGTTAACATGAAATAAGGGAGCTGCTCATACTGCCATTGGTTTCGTTTTTGCCCTTGTAGTTTGTCACCCCATCCCAACTAAACCATTTTGTGTTTTAGACAAGACATCTATAGAGCCCTTTTTGATAAACTGTCTGGGTAAGAACTCTATTAGATTTGCTTCTAGGGATTTGCTTCGGGACTTCTAATTTAAACCCTTTCCTGTCTACCACCACCCTTTTTTCAGATTTTAATGAATTTAGTCATGGGAGTTAAAAGCACAATTTCAAARTCTTGATCATCAGCTATTCAGTGTCACTGGCATGAACGGATTGATTATACACCACAAGTACTGAAATATATATTGTGGTATGAAGTTCACCCATTTACCAAACTCTTCTTAAAATTATTAAAAACTTCCCTAAGTGCATCTCCCAAGTTAAGGCTTATAATGCAACCATTTTTTTCACATTCTTTGCCTTCTTATTCACACCAATCTAACATGCAGGMGAGATGAACTATGGGAAGCCTACCTTTTGTTAAGTCTTACTGCTAGAAGCAATTCTGGAGAGTTCATGGTGTCAAGACACCATCATATCCAGTCTCCCCATATACTGCAGTACCACCTCCAGTGGTGTCCCCTACTTTACCTCAGTAGCTATTTCTCCTAGTACAGTCTCTCATTTATGCCACAGCTTTGATTATTACAACCAACCATTTCCGTTTAGTTAAAGAAATTGAATGCACATGAAACACACCCAGAATTAAAGTACAGGCTTCAATCCTAAGAGATTTGTAAGCACCTGGAATTCATTGTGTGTTAAAACCGCCAGCGCTGACCTTTAGGCATTCTGGGTTATCCATAAAAATGCCTCTCCCACTTACGATCACTTCAGGACAATAGGATCCCAACCACAAGATGATTGCCTTCATCAACTGACTTAGGTTCCTATACACTGTATTCTTCCTTCTGTATATGCCATTGATGATTGTAGTTACTTTCACATCACATCTTGTGTTAAGTATTAGCCTAGTAGCTCACTGACCCACAACACGGTAGTTGATGATTGCCTGCGGAATTGCCCTGTCTTCAGGTCCTGGCATGGAGTCAGCTCAAATGAGTGTTTATCTGGGTTGGTGTTAGGGAGGTTCAGTATATATACTACTAAGGAAAAATGTGTTTGTTTTACTGTCACTTAGCTTGGAAAAACGGGCACTCCTGTATATTCTGTTTTAACAACTGTTGTTACTATGGATGCAAATGTAAATCTATTTTTACATTTAATACGCCGTATGCCAGCAAGATCTAGCGGAAGATCCCTGCAAATGTAAACACCTACATGCACAGTGACCTACTTACGAGTTACATGTGGGCTTGCACGTAGCCATATAAAGTATTTTTAAAAGCTGTATTCAAAGCCTGTAATTTAAAACAATTTTCGTGCAGTGTGTGGCAGACTGAATAGAAATGATGCTTGATAGTCATTCATCCAGATTTTATTTAGTTTTATCATACAGAGGTTTTTTTTAAATTACAAAGGCTTACACTGTGCCAAGGACTTGCCATTGTATTCATTTCAATGGGGAATTTTGTTTTGGACTTGATGACATTGGTAGCAGCCCACATTTTGAGTGGGTAACATCTAAAATTCAGTGTCATGATGTTCAAGGGTTTCCGTTGATGTCCAGACACGGAAAAAATGGAAGGACTTACTTACATTGAATGCATTCTGTTTATTTGAGAAGGAAGATCTCATATGAGTGCCCGTTATGGAAGGCATCTCTCATCATGTACAATAAAATCAACCATTGCTTCCAGCAGAATACAAAAATACACATCTCAGTGACTTCCATACAATAATAAATATGTAATCATGCATCCAACAATAAAAAGGCACGGAAAACTGGTCACTTAGTAGTCATAAAAATTACTAACTATATTAACAAAGCCACCCAAATTATCTGTACAAGGAAATGTAACAATATATTCCAAAGGTGAAAACACATAAAACATCTTTAAAATAGTATATGCAATAAATACCTCAGTTGTTTTTTATATATTAAAAATAAAACTGTGCCATTGTAAACAGTATGTAAACAAACAAAATTCACTGTTCCTTACCATTATTACAAGTAAATAAAGCCAAAAGTTACACCCCTGCTCTGTTAGATATACTTCATTGGCAAGTTTTGTCAGGCAGTTTAAAGTTTTACTCTTTTCTGCAGCAAACAGAGCCCGCTATGTGTGTAATTGTAATACTAGAGCAATCGCTAAGCTTCAAAACTGACTACCCAGAATGTAACAGGTCATCAAATAGTCAGAACTGAAACTAGGAAAAGCAATTTTTGCAGTGTTACGGACAAAAGTCATTTATTTATACTACATATAATAGTGTCAGTAAAACTTAGCCGCTTATATACCACTGCTCTCCTATAGGTCTCGGGAGGGCTGTACAAAGGAGGTAAGCATCCTTACTCCCACGGGCGGAGAAAGTGAGGCACGCAAAGGTTAACTGAGTTGCCCCCAGTCTTGCACCAGCTCCGTGGCAGGAAACTAAAGGCAGAATCCAGACCTCCAGCCACTTCCTCCTCATTTCCTCGCATATCCTCTACTCGTCCTGGCCTTTCAGACAAATAATGGTGTGTCCTGAACTCCAGTCCTGATTATAATTACAGAAAGATAACAAACACGCAAAAGGGAAGTTGTCCACTCACTTGGGTGCCCATCTGCTCCCACTAAGAACCATGGAGGGTTGCCACTGAGCGCAGTGGGAGCACAATAGGAGCTTTTTTCCCCAAAATCTGTAATCAGAACCACATTAGCAGACTAGTGAGCCCAGGCAGAGCCGTGTGTATCTTCCACGAGCCTACTGATTGCCTCAACTGTTTATTCTTTTGAGGTCTGTTTCTATAGCCAACAAACTCCTGGAAAGTTCAACCAAGGTGCATACTTCCTCCCTTATTAGCAAGGGGAAGAGTAGGAATCTGAATATGATCCTTTCTTAAACAAAATTATAGGAAAAGATTCCTGGGAGTGGTGGGCATTTGCACAGATGTCTTCAGAAAGAGCCTCATGGGGGAATACGGCTGGCTTGCTATTTCTTCAGCTTTTGATAACGTTGGCATGACTACCTCATTTTACAAATCCTACTGTATCCCTGGGATGACTATCTACGATGAATACAAACTTACCTGTTCCGGACACATATGTTTCAAAGTGCATGACACCTCTTGTTTGAAAATGATATTTTTAGCCTTAGATGGAGAAATTAAGATGCATCTATTTAGCTGTTTCACAGCCTTAGGTCTTTTTACAGGAAGAATATACTTAGAGCATACACAATTAAAAGATACCCTGGAAAGGGATTTAGGAAGCGCTGCATTACAGTATTTTTCCTCCCTGGTGCTATTAAAGAACTGATCCTTCTGTCTCTGAACAAGTGATTTCTCTAATGTCAAGCAGTTGTCTGACTTGCCTTACCACTTAATATTTTCATAATTTTATTCATCTGTGAAATATTAAAAGAATCATTCTACAGACTGGCTCTGAAGATACCTCCATGTCTTTATGAGAAGTTTAAAGCCATATACTATATAACTTTTTTTTCCGATAAGGTAGTTTTGGATAAGGTACTTCAAGTGTCTCATTCCAGATCAGCAGAGCCAGGTGAGCTGTATGAAATCAGTAGGTATACAAAATAGATGGGACTACTTTTTATTCATCAATAAATAATTCTTCATTTTCACCTGCCATGCTGCATGCCCTCTTTGTGGAGAGAGGTATGACAGGTGATCTGTTTTTACAAGATTCTGTATTAAATCTTACAAAAGTTATTTTAGAATGTATTTTCTTAGACACATTCAAGGACCAGATCAATGAAAAATTCTGTACATTCTCTGAGGCGTATATTCCCACCTGTGTTGTAGTTTGCAGGTTCTGTAGAAAAATCCAAACAGCAACTGCAGATTTCACATTGGGAAAAAATAAATACATTTCACTCATTTAAAAAAATTATCACAGTAGGAAAATAGCCAGTAAACAATAGATTCAGAGGGGTTTAATCTTGGCTCCAGTGAGATCAATGGGAGTTTTGCCAAGGATTTCAACAAAGCCAAAATTTCACCCAGAATCCTATACAATTCTTTAGCTGACAACAATCATAAACATCCTGCCACTCTGCTGTATAAGTTAAATATTAATAAGCATCTGTAAACATCCTGCAAGTCATCTGATATAAAAAATATTATAATAAAAACAATGCAGCATCTCAAGCATTGTATAGTTTTACGTTTTTTTGGCTCTACACACAAGTCGGCGTCATTATATTGGGCAAAACCAGGGTATGTATATACATATATATGCWCAGGTGTGCACGCACATACACACTACAAACTAGATACTACATATATACACACATGCACACGCAAATACTGGCAAGAGAACAACATTCATAGGTATGGCATTTAAAAGTCTACCGATGATCAATCTGATGATAACTTTTATGTGAGGAGCAATTTCTACCTACCCAAATCCTCTGTAGGCTTACACATAAATGCTAAAGCTGAAATACATGAGCAATCTCCAAGGGGGACTAAAGTGCTGTTTAAAGCTAAGCACGTGCCTAAGTCCCAACAGATCTATATGTTTGCAAAGACGACGAATTTTCCTCTGGAGTGAACAGGACCAAGGGGAAAGGAAGGGCAGGAACTACTGAGTGCGCAGCAATTTTTACCTAAACCAGTACAAATCATGTTAGATGTTTTCATTTTCTATTGAATATGTTTTTGAATTGAGTGGAAATCGTGTGTTTCAGCTTTTTGCTACAAAATGCTATTCAGACCCGAATATATGAGTTACGCAGAAAACTAGACAGGGTCACATCTCTGCAACACTTCCATGTGCACTTTATGCATCTGCTCATGCAAGTAAGCRGATGTTACTACAGAATTAACTAACAGCTCTACTTGACTGGAATACTAGTTTGAGTGACAAGCCTGGCTAATGAGAGAAACCACCCGTGTTGGGCTGGGATCCTCTCAGGACCTTTAAAATACCTTTAGATGAAATTTGCTTTTTTAAATACCAGAACATACACTACAAATACATTCACGCAATTCCACAGTGCTTGGCATTTAAAGATAACCTGCTCTGGACGTACAATTGTGACAGTGAGAAGTTTTGTTAGTACTAACTGATATGTTTGCCGTCACTGTGAATTAAGACAGGAAGCTGCTAGTATTAGATGTCATTAAATGATTTGTGTGTGATGACAGCAACGAAGAAGAACCAGATCTCAGGTGCAGAGATCAGGCCCTCTTCACCTCTCAGAAGCTCCTCAACAGCTTGTACTCTTTATGTACAAATCCCATCTATTGCACATCTCATCTCCTGCTATGAATATTATCTTGCCCTTTGATGAGCCCCTCAAAATACAAGCTTCAGCAAACTAAATTACTAGGTACCTGGCAGCTCTAGGGAGGTCCCATGTTTCAGCTCTTTTAGGATTCAAAGGACATGATGGAAGAGAGTGGCTAATGAAATGAATTATTTCAGGACAGGTTCACAAGCTGTGCTCCTTGAGGGGAAAAATGGTAATTTTTGTCATATATGGATGACTGCATTTTTCAAAGTGCACATTTTAAGGAGACAGAAGTCCAGGACAGAAAGTACGGACACCACAAGTGACAGATGCCTGTAGAAAATCCTCTGAAATCTGGCTAAGCGGTACAGTCCAAATGCCTATTTCAATATATAGAGATGGCATCTCGTGAGAGGACAGTGAGTATCTGCGTGCCTGTGTGCTCGTTGTAGACCTTCACAAACTGTCCAAGTAGAAAACCTTATATTCTTAAAATTCTCATAAGAGCCCAGAGGCATGTCAGCACATGTGCTCTCCCTCCCTGAAAAGCAAGACCAAGCAGCTTCGAACAGCTTTCCTCAACCTCCCCATTCACATAATAATTGACTGTAACTTCAAAGAGAATTAGTCCCAAACAGAGCTTACTTCAACTAACACGGGGAGAAAAACATAGTCACATCTGTAACTCTTTCCCTGTTAATGACATTGTCAAGTTATTAATTAAAGTAAAAAGTTTTCTATCCAATTAATACTTTAGTTTAATAAAAGTAGGACTTGAAATGCTAATTCACTTTAAATATTCATAGTAGAGATTTGGGGCGCTGTGGGGATTTTATTTTTGGCTTTTCACACGGTTTGCATCATGAAAACAAACTACCTAATTTTACTTTTAGTTCTTTTCTTCCTAGTTTCATCTTCCAGTTCACATGCTCTACTATAACACAGCTATACCTGGATCAAACACAGCTTCCTAAAAGAATTGTTTCCAATGAATTTGGAAAAAAATAATTTCAAATTACTTTAAACTTTGTACCGTATTGCTTTTACCTTCAGTATCTTTTCAATCCTAACACTAATCTTTCAATCATACTACAAATATATTTTTCCAAAGTGTTTGTTCCATAGAATAAAATCAGTTAGTCACTTGTATACTTGTCCTACTAATAGCTACCATAATTTCTAGTATTTTCAGAAGTCTCACACAGCTGGTGGAGTTAGCCAAAACATTTCTCTTTCCAAGGGCATTCCAGTAGCTAGTGTTAATTGTTAYGGTATGGCAAGCTAAATACAGCTTTCAGTGGGGATTGCAAGAGTACAACTTAAAGGATTTTAGTCCACCATGGCTATGCTAGACTTCGGAGCCTGAAGCCCTGGTCAATCTAGATCTCCTGGAGCATCCTACAGCTTTTTCCTAGCCTGCCTGTCCAGCTCTTCTGAACAGAAACGGGGGGAGACATGTGAGGGTCTCATCTTGCCACGCAGCTGGGAAGTCATCCAGACACAGGAGCCGGGAAGCAGTGTGAGAACATTAGTAGAAACATGACCTGTGTTAAACATAAATTATGCACCAGCTTCTTCTGCCCTTGCTAATATAAGCAACAGGTTATATGAACTCAAAATCCCATCAAAGAGCTTATATAAAAAGTGCTTGTGTCAACTGGGAGACAAGATCTTCAATTAATTTAAAATAGATGTTTATAATTCTACCAAGTAAATATATGAATTTTGTGTTGACTGCTCTGAAGGTGGTAGGTCTTTAACCACTGCAGCTAAATGCATTACAGTTTGTCCAGGAATACTCTCAGGTCTGTAATTGCCAGCATTTTGTTAGTTTGCCAAAGGTTAGTTTGCCAAAGTGTTAACAGTGCAGTTACAGTTGATAAGGGGATGATGTTTTAAGTTTAATGCTACAGGCTGGAAAAAAAAAAACCTTTTCAAAACCATTTTTTTTTTTCAATTAAAATATTGAGGGCAATCACTATTAAGCCTACAGAAGTTGCTATGAATTTTGGTATTAGCTCCAACTGGCTACAGGAATAGTCTCCTGGAAGTCTCCAGGTGGCTTCCAAATGGAATATAATTTCTGAGAAACAGACTGGGCTTCTGTATGGCAGAAATGAGCATTTCAAGTACATAAGCTAACCATTAACAGAGCTATTAAACCTGATGCAACAGTAGTAGAAAAGAACTAGAAAATTTTTTTCTTTTTGTAAAAAAGATCAATTTCCACACTACATTCTATATATAAATACAGGAATTTATAGAATTTATACAACCAATAAAGATCTTCTATTGATAATTATCAAATGATGCTTTATCAATCCTGCTGACACTACCATTCATCTCTGAAGAGGCAGCAGAGATATTTTAAGTCCTGTCCAAACTCCTCAGCTTCCTCAAGTCATCAAAAACTCCTCCTTTTACTTAAGACAGCAAGACAGTCATGTACAATTCCTGCAAACATTAAATCTTCGCAGTTAGAATAAGCAGCATCAAACCTGGATGATATGAAAATCATACCACAAAACATACAATCTATGAAAACAGAATCAAAAAAATGGGAGAGCCTATGGTATAAATGTAACACTCAGGACGCTGCAGTTGAGAGGTACTTATGTTACTGGGGTGAAAAAATAAATTTATAATTACTCATATAATTTTCTGTGGCGCTCACTTCCTCACACGAGTGACAAGATGATTTCCTGGTTGTAAGCTAAATATATTGCTCCAGCTCAGTTATTCTCAACAATATACACCACTTGTGACTTTACCTTTCACAAAGACTTTTTTGCACTGCTAATTATTAGTTACCAGAGCTGTCAAACTTATATGCAAGAACTTAATACTTAGGGGCACAGAGAGAGCAATGGAGAAACAGTAGTAAACATTAGTAATGCAATCATTAATAGGAAGCATCAAGCAAAATGGAATCACTGTGGGGGGGTTTGTCTTACATGTCCATTGTGGAATTAGCTATGTATAATATGTAGGTTTACATCTATTTTTAAAGTAGGACTATGGAACATCCTCTCATATTTGCTTATATATTAATTTTCCATTACATGTGAAAAAGGTCTCCTGCCAGTCTTCCCGAAAGGAAGACTAGATGCATTGAAAAACACTGATAATTTTACCTTTGAAATAAGATCTGTTCGTTATCAAGGCATTATGAAATTTTCATTACGTGAATTAGCGTCGCTGAGTTCAATTAAAAAGTCAAAACTTGCAGGTTATCTATTTCTCTACAAAAAGCATAGGAAAATATGAAATGGGCCATTATAAAAAAAATCAATTCCTCTTGTTTGAATTACAGTTATACAACATTGCCGTATGAATTTCTTTGGGCAGGGATGGAGAGAGAAAGATGATTTCTATTTATTATTTACAGGAGCAAGCATGTTTACTCCAGTCCCAAAGTAAGAAATACTGGATTGAAATAGTCTGGGAGGGGTTTTGATCACATGCTTTACATTTTACTGTTCTTCCAAGTTTAAAATATTTTTCTTTGAAAGAAAGAGATGTTCAGGAGAAAAAATAGTGGTTAAGGGGAAATACATAAAAATGTATCATAAAGAAAATTTGCAATTGCCATCATATAAAAAATTTCATTTTTGAACAAGTTTTTTCTTGAAAATATTGTAAAAAACCCCCGACACCTACAATCATGAGTTTGCCTGATTTCATTCCATTTCTAAGAAGGCGGCATTAGGCATTATAAAGGCAATACTTGCATGACCCAAATCAGAGGTTGCTACAGCAATTGAATACAGTGAACTGGAAAAATCCTATTCGAAAATGACAAAACAGAAACATGCACTTAGCAATCTGCTGCCATTTTGAAAACATGCATTTCTCCTCTTCCTGGTGTAGGGCATTTCATCTATATGAATACCCGCCACTTCAAAAAACATGCCGATTGCTCTGTATTCCTTGCAGATTTTAAGGTATGCTGACTGACCACGGAAATTGAAGTGTATTTGACTAGGGAAAAAAATTCATCCAGTAAACTTCATATAGTGATTTTTTGTCTTGACGAATCTACCATGTTGAATCGGGCTCCACAAGATCTATTGGGATAACTTGTTTTCTAAACTAGTTCTAACTAGTAGTTTCTAACTACTTTTAGGGGATRTGTTTACCTGATTTTTGTTGAAATATTGGGATGTATGCTTTGAAGCACTTTAAATGTCAGGATTAAATTATAAAGAATTCCGTTCATTAAAAATGTAGCTATGTATGTCCTCAGTTCTAGGAGCTGGGACTTTTACAGCAGTAAGGAAAAAAAACAATACTTGGAAATCACAATAATCATGAGATAGTAACAATGTGCTCAAAAGTCTTTCTGTAGAAAAGCCACATCACTAAACACAGTTATGACCCATGACCTCGGCAGAGAAACCCCGTAAAATATTTTGAGCCTCTTTGTCAGACGCATTTGGATTTGACAGCCAACACTAGTCTAAGGCATAGAGTTGCATAAAATTTGCTCTCCTGGGCATCTAATAAACACAGCATAAATGATGCTTACATTTTTTTTTCTACTTGCACATTTAAAAAAACCTTCTGCTTAGGACAATCAAAGTTAAATTCTTTGGTGGTCATTTAAAAAAAACAAACTATACAAAGACAAGCGATCAGTTGTCCTATACTGAGGTAATTTGAGGAGTGCCGTAAGAACGTTGCGTTACAAACACCACTTGCCCATTTTCCCTGCCTAGAAGCAACTCCCATTTTTTAGTATACTCAGTGTAGACCTCTAGAGTGACCTGAAGAGATCCTGTTCTATAGCCCATCTTAACGCATTGCATATAGCAAGGCTGAAAGTTGTAAAAAGAGTGTATCCTACAATCAGGAAAGCAAAGAAAGTTCTTCCATGTATTAGGTCCTTGAATCGACCAGGAAAAWTAACTACATAGTCTACCGTAACATCGATGTATTAGAATGCTGCCACACATTAAAATATAGCATAGCTTACGGAGAAACAAAGAGAAAAGGAAATGCAACTTGTGAAGACTTGACGGCTGGCATCTCAACATTATTAAAGGGGTCAATGTCAAGTACATTAAAAAAAAAATATATAATCTTTCCATTGTTTGCATAACTTCCCATTGTTTGCATATGCTTTTCATATAACAGCATGAAAATCATGTCACTTGGCAAAGGGATTTTGGTTTGTTTTTTACGGAAAACTTAATGGAACATAGCCTTTTACTTTTGTCTGTTTACCAGAATAATCAATTATGTCCACAGAGCTCCCAGAGTGGTGCCTGTTGAACCTACAGCAGCAAGAGCACATAGTACTATAACTGGATATAAACAAAGCCTGGTTTGCTCCTTTTGAATTTTTTTTTGCAATAAAACAATGAGGGGAATAGATTTTACTTTCCAAGGGATGATTCCCACCTACTTTCCAAGGGACGACTCCCATCATACTCATGAGAAAGGGAGGTCAAAACCAGGATGCAGTACTTGACGTTGGCCCCTTTAACGGAGAAAATAAGATTTGGAAAAAACAAATGAAACCTTACCCTGCTGCCTACCAGGAAAGCATAAAGAGATATTAAGATACTCTTTAACCTGTAAGAAATGTCAAAGCTACTTGATTAAGTAAAAGTCAAGTGTTCCTCATGCCACAATGACATGTTTTTAGGAACAGCAAGGAGACAGCGATTCTGTGCAAGTTTTCTGGCAGGTGGTGCAATATCATCTCATCTCAAACATTTAAGTATGGGTTTTTTTGTAGATATATGCAAATTATTTTTCTACTAGATTAATATTTTTGTGAAAAATTAACCAGGAAATTCAATTATGAAGCTATGTTTTGTTTAAGTAAACTGTAAATAACCTTATAAGTTCTGGTCTAACGCAATTTCTAAACGAAGATGGTTTTCGTTTTTTAACCTGTTTACGCTCATGGATTACTATCTTGCATGTGATTCATCTTTGCATGCATAGTATAAAACCTTAGAGTTTGTTTTTTAAATTTTTATGATCTACCAATGTAGAGGAGTGCTGACAAGAAACAAATTGATGCCTTTGTAAAGAAATGCATACAGAGACATTTTTAAATTAATAGTAAATTAGTAATGAGTAAAAGCTTACCCCACAAAAATCAAATCAGCTGCTACATTTTAAAACTCTTCTTATGTATGATAAATAAAATGAATTTGCCTGTAAAAAATTTTCATTAATCTTTCAACCTGCTTTTTGAACAATAGAATAAATAAAACCATTAGTGCCTAGAAGTTCAAATATGCTACAGATGTTTAAGATAACTGAATAACTACATTAAAATGCACCATGAGAAAATTCTTTACCATTTTCCATGCAGGAAGCCAACTGATATTTTTGTGAGGTACCGGTCTTTCAAAAATACTCATAAGTTAGTTACCTGATATACCTTCTGTACATGGTATATTTAAAAATCTAACTGTACAGTGTTTCAATCATATATAATGCATATAATCTGCTGAATATGGCACAAATGCTATGCTTCCACACCCACACATCTTTTGCCGTGGAACACATTTTAGGCATAACACAACACTGAAGAATAGAAAAGTGCCTGAAACTGGAAAAAAAAAAAAAGACACTCAAGTAGTAATAAATTAAATCTCATTCAAACCGATATAAAAGTTGTTCAAGTGTTTAAAGTATCAGATGTGTCATGCAACAGAACAACAGGCGATTCAGGCAGGCACACCATGCATTATAGTTTGCATTCATGGTATCACAAGGTCTCTCTCCCCACTTCTGCGTGGCCAGCGAGCGCTGGGTACCTGCGGCACTGCTAGGCTCACGTGTTGAACCTCCAAAACCTCGGTCTCCYGCAGAGGAGGTTTTATGAAGCTGTGCCTCGGAAGGATAACCAGACAACCTCATGCCGTACAGTGGTATCTTGCTGCAGTGTAAAGAGAGGCATACAGAGCTGCATGTAAGCAAAGCAATCACTTCTCGATTATATTTTCCAGTCAGTGCAGTTCACCATAAACCAATCRATTTACTAAAATGTGCTTATTCGAACTGGCCAAGTTTGCACACCAAGAAAAYGTCTTCGCAGAACATATCACCTTTTCATTTTTTTGGCACAAATCCTTTTGTATGCTTGCAGCAAGCTCTTCACCATACAAGAATTCAGAGATACTAGCCTGTACAAACACACCGGTGCTTATTCTTCCATAGAGTAAACTACAAAGACAGCTAAGTGCCTGCAACAGCTTTGCTTCTCCAGCAACTTTCCCYTCTCTCTCTAGGGAGAGCACCAGCATAATTACACTTCAGACAAGGGGGTGTTCTTGCCGAGCTCTTTAATTCCCTGGAGAATTCGCTTCATATGACCCACTTTCGTTATCCCCAGGTCCTACAGAAATTAAAAAAAAAAAAAAAAAAAAAAAAAAAAAAAAAAAAAAAAAAAAAAAAAAGAAAAAAAGAGAAAGAGAAAAAGAAAAAGAAGAAAGTTTATTTACAAAAAGGAAAAAAAAAAAACATTGATTATGATCTAGCCATGCAACAAATGTCTTGAAATGTGCTCACTGCAATCAACATTAACCAGAAAAGATTCTATGGCACTAGCAAGTGTTGCCTAACAAAAAAATTGCTTAGAGCATACAATGAATCCCTCTCTGTCTCGCAGACAGAAAATTACTTACCTGCAATAATGACAACCCAAGGCATTGCAATATCTGTCAAAAACATCTTTCTCTTGACTTCTAAGTACAAAAACCTTTCACAATTTCTGGCAAAAAAAAGAACAATCTCCCCCTCCTCTCTAATACAGCAATCAAATGCTTGGTAGGATGTGATGGATTAGAGCTTCTGTCCAGCAATGTCACTTGATCTGAGGCCCTATGATATCTGTTTTAATCAACAAACACACACATCCCCAGTTTCTCAAGGGAAAGTGGATGTAACAGCTACAGGCATGTAGGACAACTTCCCTTTAGAGAGCAATAGAAAAGGTAAGCATTTGTTTTTCATTCCAAAAAGGTTACATCTCCTGACATAGATCTTCTTGATTAGAGAGCTGGAAGAAAAATTCTCAGAAACATGACATTCACATCCCAAAGGAAAATGTAAAAAGCACAAGCATAAATCTCCTTGTAGCCACCACTAAAGCAATCGCATCAGCTGAAATGTTTCTAATATTGGTTTCTGGGACCCACCTCCGTATGAGTGACAACAGACAAGAAATTTTTGCAGCAAACCTCTTCCAGCATTAATAACAGCTTTAGCAGCATCCTTTTTCAATTTTGACTGGTCCAATGGTCAGAGGAGCAGAACGGGATGCCCAGCTGTGCTAATGATCCCTAACTGCGCTAATGACTTTTCAGCTCAGTTTGGTGGAAATCTGCYTCCCTTACCTGTAAAACCCAGCTTTGAAAAACTCTTTAAAATCCTTGTGTTAGTGATGTTGAGCAAGTGGCGGGTTCAAACACTAGTTATTTGTAGAATAAACCTCATGTAAATAGATTGTGATTAAATAAAAAAACCTTAGAAAAGTTTCACTATCTATTTTTCTGAAACAGAAATCCTTTCATTTTAATAGGAATATTTTCCATTACGAAGACATTAAAAGGAAGGGAGTGTAATTAAGCAGCTTGAAATAATTATTCTCAGAGTGAAAAATGAAACCAGATGTAATATTCTGTACATACTCTACACAGAGACTGTATCTACCTTTCTACAGCCACAGAAACCTCAGAAAATCTGCACTTTGTATTACTTAAAAGTGTTAGCATGCAATTAATTTTGCATTTCTCCAAAGGAAGAAAGGGGTGGTAAGATGGGCATGAATTAATTATTTTATTGTAAATGTAGCACAGCACAGATTGAACAGGTGGATTAATTTTAAGAGAGTCAAGATTGAATTCTGGTTATGTTAGAGATGAAAAAAAACCTGGTTGTTTCTTCAGTTGAAAACTGTTAGTACTATAAATACGTGACCATCCTTTACAGTACTTTGTCACAAAGGTGTCAGCATTAGAGAGTTCAAGGTATGTTCATAAAAGTCCCCAAATCAAGTGCTGTTCATAAACCTATCTGAAAAAAAAACTTCTGATTTTCCACATCATATCAATTTATATTTTGCTTCTGCTAATGGTCATCTCACTTATAAAAAAAATGTAGTACTAATTTTTAAGTTAAGAGAATTGATGTAGTTTAAACTCATCCCACAATGACAGTAATATTTATCATTTTAGATTTGGAGAATRTTTTCTTTTTTATGCTAAACTTAATTTTCCAATGAATCAAAACCACACACAACTATTGAAACTACTGAAATAGCCTAGTTGCTATGTGGAGGAAATTCTACATAAGGAAAAACCCATAAGGATACTTTCCAAACCACAAGAAGCCACACATGTGTTAAAGGTTAAGAACTTGCAAATTCTTCAGAACAAACATTTTTCACGAGTAGAACTTCTGTTGGATAAGCAACATAGCAAGATGCTGCCAGACTTCAAAGATCAGAGGAAAGAATCATATTATGAAATTCCCAGAAAACTCAGCCGCTTTTTCCACCAACCTTTACAAAGTATYGTCAACAACGCCTATGTTTCAGAGGCAAGAGATTTCGGTTTTATTTCCGTTCTAGTTGAAGTTGCTGTGATGTAGATGAGAACAGCAAGTCTCAAGAGCCTCATCACAATTTTTGGGACCCTTTTGATAAGTTCTGCCACACTTCCAGGGGGAAAAAAACAACCAACAAGATAAACTCTGAATGTTTATGCTTGTGTAATAGTTTGATTTGGAGGATATTAAAATTTATACATTCCTGACACTAGATGCTATCTAGTATTCTCAGTTTACTACTGATGCAGGAAAGTTTGAGAAATTCTCTCATCTCAGACTAAACCAGCAGCATATCATGCATCATTCAAA
Organism: Phoebastria nigripes; assembly: GCA_035582835.1. Classification (NCBI taxonomy): domain Eukaryota; kingdom Metazoa; phylum Chordata; class Aves; order Procellariiformes; family Diomedeidae; genus Phoebastria; species Phoebastria nigripes. Next base: position 366,942 of record JAYKAV010002990.1, read on the forward strand.
CAGCAAGATCCCCAAAGATCTCTGCATTTTTGTGAGGCATGCATGAGTTTCATCATGATCTACATAATCTGTCCATATTTAATTGATATCTAATTAACAAAAATTCAATTTGACTAAAATATGGTTTTGAAGACAAGACTCTAGCCAGAGTTTGAGGAAGAAAATAGTCCTCCTTTTTTCCCAGCTATGGCCTTAAAATTACAGGATYGCCTCTCCTTCTGCTCTCCCAAACCACTTTGGCATCTCTAGGCCTTCAGCAGGTAAGGCTCAAAAAATTCTCAAAAAGAAAGGTTGGGCAAGAAAAAGCTGACGAAAATTCTTGCAGCAGCTTTCAGGAATTCTTTGTCTGCATTATATTATGGTGATTGCCTGTCTGCTTAGCCAAGAACCCATTTATTCCAGGTTAGCCCCACAGATTTTGGCCAAGCATACCACCAATGTAATACTACCAAACAATTTATATAAACGCTCCTTAATATTAACGTCTTCCAGATGAGAAACCTACCCTACTTGCATTCCCAGTGTCAGAAGCCATTTAGCATGCCCAAAGTCTAACAAATCTTACAAAACATTTTCCATGCAAACGCGCTACTGCGAAACACAGAGATGAAATGCTGCAGTCCTCAGCACAGACTTCAGCTTGACTGGCACTGCTCATCAAGCTGACATGAGGCATGGAAACTCTTTCTCCAAAGAAACCAACATTGCTATGGAGCTCTAAGGAGATGTCACCCTAGTCCTACCAAATATGTTGCAGTTCTGATTATCACTAAGTTGTGTGCATAGGAACAAGCTTATCAATGCTAAGATGCCAGTATTTATCTCAGAAAAATGAGAGTCTAGTTTTCAATGAGTTTGCTTGTAAAGGAAGGTTAAAAAAAAAAATCACGACAAGCTTTATTTCTACAGTTTCTACAGCACAGTTCACAATTCACTGCTCAGCCTTTCCTCAAGGGGAAGATTATCACATGGGTGTAAAAGTCTAAGATTCCCCTAAATAAAATCAGGCACAGGAGGCTGGAGAAAGGGTGTTACAGCAGGGGCTGGGTGGAGAGAGGTATCTGGTTCCTCTTGGAGGTGTTCTCCATTTGCCAGTTGCCACATACAGAGCTAACTGAGAATGGGATCCACAAGCTATGCAGAAATATAATTAGAGGTGTCCAATTCTTCAGTCAACGTATCAATCTATTTCAGTGATGCGTGCAAAAGAAGAGAGTTTCATCAAATCCTTTTCTGTACTGCTTTTCATCTCTACTTTTGACCACAGAAAGGAAGGCGAGCCCAGAGAATTCAATTAAAACGGGCAACGATTATTCCTGTTGTCGACATGAGAGGTAATAGAGGTAAATCTATTGCACACGACTTAAGAGCTTGTGAATCAATGGCGAGCCCATTTAGTTTGGCAGGAAGCGCAAGCCTTGCACTGGAGGAGAGGCTGTAGACAGATTATAGCTCGCAAGAGCACTGAAGACTCATCTGCACACCTCGATAGCCAAAGAGAGGAAAAATTAACAGGGCAGCTTGTGGCATGTTCCTCATTTCCTAGGTACCACATTACACATCTTGACACCAATTCAGGTCACTGGTCAGAAAACTGCAGGCTCCCTGAGCCATCCTTAATTGGCTCCCTGCAGAGATCATGCCCCGTATGTAATGAAGAGGACAAGCGCTAAACTCTGCTATTTAAATTCAGCATTGCTACACAGAGTGCAAGCCATGCCTGGCCTACCTTACAAACAGCACTGCTCTGGAAGCTCTCAGCTCTGCTAACGAGCAGATGGGGCGATTCTAGAGCAAAACTTCTGCTAGCACAGGATATACCCTTGGCAACTTGCATAGAGCAACTCCTCGTCCAGCTATGCTGAGCAATTTAAAACCTCATATGTGCTTCCAGGCAGCAGTAGATAGAGGCGACAGTAAAAGTCTGTCTTTCTGTAGGCTCTGTCTAAGACAAGCTTTTAGATATTTCAGGGCATAGGCCTTTGTGATGGGGTTTTATTTATGCTGAATCAGCATGAGTCTTAACAGGGATAACAGGTTGATGATTACCCTGCTGCAGATATTTACTTGGTTGAAATGCCAGTCTTCTGGGCATGCAGTCAAATTGGTACCTATCAGAAACGAGGCATGGCCAGAAGCCATGTCTAGTTTAACACTGATCTTACCCACCATCATTTATTCCAACAAATTTGACATCTTGATTTTTTTTTAAGATTTCTTAACATTTTAGCAAACCTATACACTGTGTGATGCTGAGTTTCTCAGTTAAGTTTTAAATTTGTTCAGTGCCCATTCAGAACAGGGACTTGCAATATCCATCACTGGAACATTGTGGTGGATTGCTTGGACAGTTTTCCATTTCTAAATATTTGCAGGGAGGGACTGTCCTGAAACTGTCCCTCCRTGTCAGGAACTATCCTGAAAGAATGGAATTTAATTCCATGGAAAGATCGCTTAGGCGATCTAATACCAAAGGGTAAAATAATACACAACAGCCAAACAGATCATCTCAAACACAGCTATCTTCAGCAGCTGCATTCTACTGCAACAGTCACACACTGCAAACCTACCTTATAACGTCAGGATTTCATACTATATGAGAAACTTTACAAAAAATGGCACATTCATATGAAAGTACTGCCTCTATCTGGAGACTACTGCACTGTGGCTAGAGCAATGACTTGCACTCTAAATGTAAATGTTTGTGATTTATACAATATCCTATTTCCTCTCTTATGTGCCAAAAGCAGTTGCAAAACACATTATCAAGAACTCATTACTACTGAGTTCCCGGAAAAAGTACTGTAATGAATCCCCAAAGACATAGCCTTTATTACGTATAATGGATGCACTTAAGTCATTCTTGAAAAAGACCAGCAAGCTCAAGTAACAGCCTCAGACTGCTAGGTAACATTTCTCCCTGCAAAACTTATCAATCTGACCTCAGATGAAGAAAGTTTTACAATTTTGGAGACAAAAGAAAGTGCTCTTTTTTAAATCTATACAGCTAAAATCAGGCAGAGGTTGGTCAGGGATGAGAAAACTTACTGCAAAGGTCTATTTTGACACACAAACACCAACGCTATGTAAACCCAATGCTGCAATTTATTAAGCTGCTTATCTCTCTCACACCCACTGTATCCAATATATATACAATAAATCACCTGAAGCAGGTCAGCTGCTGGTAGCTGCTGACTTTGCAGTAGATAGATTCAAAATTATTATCACCACCTTCAACTGATCCATACTGATCCTGTTTAATGGAAACGATGAACTCTTGAAGATAACGTTATATTACACTGATGCCAGTAAGATATCAAACGTGCTTCTCCTATGCCTTCTGACATAAACTATAATGCTATCATTCTACATAAAGTGCAAAAAAAGGAAATTTAGGATAACACATATATTCTTGGTTGCGAGTACAAGTCAGCACTTCAGAAATTCAGGCCAAAGGACAGCGTGTATTAGTTTATTGCATATTTGCACAGTGTAAGCCAAGCTACAAGCACATAACAAGTGCAGGGAAAGAAGAAAAGTTGGTTGTTGTTTTGTCAAAGAAAATGGTCAATAGCAGAAAAGTAGCACAAAGGAAATACCTTAAGATCTCGCCTTTCCAGATGTAAAAGCTCAGAGCCTCGGATGTCATGGCTGATGAAGATTTCTTTGTACTCTCCCAAACTGAGCAGATCCAGCCAAGCAGCAACTTCATCTGTGCCCCATTTTTGAACTACCAAAGTTAAGAGCAAAACCCCCTTAATTTCTACATGCTCAAATGCATCACAAGCAAAGGTTAGGCCAAAGAGAGTGGAAAACAGAGTAGAATTGCCGTGCTAGCAAAGGGAAAGGTTAGAGGTGTCATTTCCACAAAAACTGACAATTTCCTTTTTACATGCAGGTTACAGGTTAGCAGTTAACATGAGAAAGTATCTAAACAAAGTTGGGGTTCTTTGCTTTGCAGCCATGCTTTCAGCTTTACTCCACTTTCTTCAGTAAAGCCTTTAAAACCTCACGTCCCAACAAATTCACGTTAAACCATCTTAGGATCAGTGACGCAAAGTCTAATGTTGTTCTGCTTTCTACCATTAATTTATTAGTAGTCATCCAGGGAGAGGAGAAGCCTTCAAAAACTAATTAACATGTAAAATTAAAATATCAACCATACCTCAAATATAGCAATGGCAGCAAGCAAGTCCAGTTTTAATTAACATTTTCTAGTATTCTTAATTAATGCAACAAGTATTCTTCAAGCTACTGTGTTACACAGGCCATTAATAAGCTCTCTGTAAAACATTGTTCTCTAAGGTTAGTTGCCCACATTAGTCCTAATAAGACCACATTTACTGAAAAAAAAAATAGTTATGCTACTTATTGCTATAATTTTGCAACTTCATTTAATGCTGATTAGTTTTACAATGAAGTGAGATCTGAAGTCTAATCTGAAATCTAAAGTCTGATCAACAACTGCAAGATTTTGCAGATTTTGACCAACTGTCTATTGAAAAGAAAAAGATGCAGAAACAGTTTTAGGACCATCTGATCACTGATTAACTCCTGGACATAATCTTAAGGAAGTAAGTTCATGGGTAAGAGTGGGAAGAGAGGAGAGTGGAGCTTGTTCAACTTCTTCTCATTAAAAAATCGATATTGACTATCATGGCTTTTTTGATTTATCTCACTCACTGAACTTAAAACCTACCTGAAATTTAAGAATAACTGGTTAATTAAACCAGTGTGATAAAAGCTATTGTGCACCTTCTGAAACTAACCTGAAAAACCTGAATTGGAGCTTCACAGGGAAACAATGTGTTTACCTATGACTTGTATTGCTATGAGTTAATCAAATGTAACCACCAGCAAGACACAGGTCCTATCGCATGATAAAACTATCTAAATATTTTCGCAGTAGTTCTTTGGTTCACTTGGAAGTCTTGGGGTCCTACTGAATGCTTTCTAAATGCACTGAAAGAAATCTTCATCCTAATGAAGATGCAAGTTAGCTCAGTTGCTTTTCACTTTGACTTTACTCTTCGGTAGAGTGCATCATTTCAGCTCTTACCAAAAAACCCCATAAAATCACATTTTCCTCAAATGTTACTATTTTTCTTGTAATGTCAAAACACATACCAGGCTGAGGGCTGGTCTTATGCTTCTGAACTTTTTCTTTTTTAAACTTTGGCACTATGCGAAACACTGTACTTCTGTTGTTTCTTTTAGCATAATCCAGAGGGGGATCCTGCATGAAAGAAGAGACATAGTTAGCTTTAATTAACAGAAAACAACAGTGAAATTACATGCTTGAGATGGTAATTGATAGTTAATCTCAAAAACTAAGACCAAATTTTACTTCCATTAACAATAATTTCAGGATTTAACTCTATACTTGTTTCATTTATTAAATAACCATTCAAAACCTTTAAATTCACAAAATTCAGAAAAAAAGCCCTAAGCTTAGAAGCTTGTTCACAGCAGACAGAAATGATCCAGCATCACTACTGAAATTGCCTCTCCAGATCATGAGGGATTCTAACTTACTCTTCCTTATAAAAAGAAAATTAAGTTCAATTAGATACTAGAAATATTAATCAAACTCACCTCATCATCATTTGGTTGAAAAACATAATAAAGCCATGGTATCTCAGCAAGTTTTCTCAACTCTATTTCCACACTGTGCAAAGCATCAGACAACAGCTCTTCATGGGGAGCTTCTAACTGCTGTTCATAAACGGGCCAGAAAAACAGTATTTTTAGTTTTGTTAACATATAACATTTAAATCTAGATATGTTGTTACCACACACAAACAGATGACTACTTCATGGTGAGTGTAAATGAACAGTGAAAACAAATAAACTTACCAAATTAAATTTTCCTTCAGAGATGTGTCAGACCACCCTGACACTACATTTAGTATGGTCCCAACCACAAAGGGATGACTGAGGCAGCTGAGACTTTTGGTGCAGACCAGCTGGACCTAGCTGTCAATCACTGTCATCATTCACCGCACTCCTGAGTCTTCATAGAGCAAAAGTCATCTGATAACACCAATACTAGAACACACTAGAAATGGAAACTACCAGCACAAGAGAGATAAAACCTGACCAGAAGAACAAGAGCCTGGAAAATCTTTGTATGAGAAGTGGTGTAAAAAAATTGAATAGATGGTAGTAAGCCTGAGTTATTATTTGCAAATGCATATCTTCATATGATAGATAACTCTCTCATGGTCAAGTAAGAGGAAATGGATCTTACCGAAGATGCTCCATTCCCAAAGGTCTTCCAGTGGTGACACAATACCTGCACTACCCCTTCTAAATAGGTGAGACATGGAGTGATAGCCACTCCTGCTGGCTGAGGGTAGGAAGAATGGGGACCAGGCATGGAAGAGGGACACGATTGCAGGCACAGTCAGGAGACAAAAAGCTAAAGACACCAGCAAAGGCCAAAGAGGAAAAGAAAGTGGCAGCAGTGTAAAAAGCTTGGGACTTGCTGGCCTACGGGAATTTGGCTCTATCAACACTTGGAACCCCATGGAGGTATCAGTTTTCCTTAAAACCTAGTCTGAAAACTATTCTGCAGCTGTTGTGTGAGTTGAACCTGTGAGGAAGAGGTAAGGCAGGCTGCTGGTCCCTGGCAAAGCTGTTTTGGGCTTATCTGGGGTTGCTGAAACACGATTTTGAGGTAAAGAGTTGAATCCTGGAACGAGTTGCTTAGAATCACTAATAAAGCAACCTGAACATCTGTTTCTCTTTTTGAAGTAAAAGTAGTCCCAAAGCAGTGCAGAATATCCTTTTGAAAGGGTCTAATTAAGTTATATCCTAGTGAATGCATTTTTAAAATGGAGTTGTAAGAGAATCTTTGATTGCTAGTGCTGGAAAAAGATTTTGACGTTGTTGGGGTTTGGTGATAAATTACAAGCCCCCATTAATTTATCCTACCTAATAAAAACTTCTTTCCTTTGCTTCAATAGTTTGCATATGTTACTACCTTTCAAAGGAGAGACCATCTTTAGTAAGACACTGCTGTTTAGTATAGTAATACTGGAAATATAAGCTGCCTCTTGCTATCGCGTTCTTTTCTCTTCTGAAGCTCACAGAATTCAGTGCCCATAAGCAGACTCTGATCTTTCTTTTGCCTTCCCTTTTTTTTCAATTTGAACAGTTCAGTTAATTTGGAGCACAGTGGAAGACCCACTTGTCTTTGAAGAAGTTACAACTTTTCTCTTGTTTTCATTTTATATAAATGAATGAAACAGAGAGCTATCTATCTCTTTCTCAACAAGCACTTGTCTAATGGCTTGATTCTCAAAGGAAAACATTTTGTTTGAGGACAAAAAAACTCTCATCTGATGGTGAGAAAGTGTATGCATTGGCAATATTGCTCCTGAAATAAACCCAAAACAATAGTGAAATTCTGGTAAAGGAAGTGTCAGCAATTTAGGGTAAATTCTCCTCTTACAACATCTTAGAAAAGCTTCTTATTTCCAAGATGGAAATTAACACCATGAATTTGGTGTTATTATTTGCATAATAATAACAATTATTAATGCAAATAAAGGATTGTTTCAATTCCTTCCCAAAGGAAATTTTGAATATTAAAATATCTGATTTCAGTGAGCTCAGATAATTTCATTCAGTTGAAAAGAAACATTCTGTCATACTTCTCCCTTAATACACTGGAAAATTGTGCTCTGTTCCAGACTGGAAATGCTTTCTAAAAAGCAAAAATGGAAATAGTGCCTTTGGAAAATATCTAGACAAAACATAGTATTTTTTATTTTTTCCAAACTGTATTCCAGCCATAACCATCTGGGAGATTCCACAAATCAGCTTCATTGTCCCATCTTATCATTTCACTAAAAATTCACTTCAAGCTAATTCACTTGATTCATTCATTTGATGTTGTCTAGCTAATACTGTTGTATGAACTTCGTTAATAATTTCTTAGAGGAGGTGGCAGGAATCACAGTCTCCTTGTATATGTATTTACATTTCTTTTGTATCCTTCAGGAGCCATAATGGAAAGACTCAAGAGCCGGTAAATGGCAACCAAAGAAAAAGCTTACCAAGTAGTATATGCAACAAAGGCATCAATTTACTGCTATCAGGAGCTTTGATCACAAAAGAAAGTGGTGAGGGAGAATTGAAGAGGAAAAAAAAAAAAAATGAAGAGGAAGACATTAAAGAAAGAAGGTCCGTCTTTGTGAGAGGAGAGAGATAATTTGGAGTACAGTGTATGATGGCAGCGGCTGATTGATCAAGCAACACCTTACATTTCATCTGTCTCTATTTTAATAGAGTGAGGGGCCAACATACATGTATCTTCAGCATTTTTAAAATACACGGCAATAAGGTTAACCAGGGTGCCTTGTTATTTTGACTGTGAAATACTGTTCTAAACAAGCATGATGTCAAATGAGTGTAATGGACATCTCCGGCAGATTATCTTGGTATCTTCCAAACAGCCTTTTTATTAAAAAAGGGGTTTGATGTAGACTCAGGAAGGCATTTGCACAGACCATAATGAGAAGCAGAAGTACAACATGTAAAAACCAGAAATGGACAAATGAATCAAATCAAGCTTTGGAGCCTKAACAAGGGACCAGTTCGACAACATAATGAGATCACAACTGGCTATAGAAAAGGTAATGTTTCAATGGGAAGGTTTCCATAATAACATTATTTCCAGACTGCCTTGATAAATTACACTAGTCCTAGTATGGCATCACCAACTTAAACCTTTTCTTCTAATTCCTCTTCCAAAACTATTATAAAATTTAAACAAATTTCTCTGTTTTGATTCCCCATTCAATCTGAAATATGGGGGATTAGTAATAGCAATTTGAAAAAAACAGCAGATATTTTCCCCTTTTCTTGGACAAAAACATCTAATGAGTAACTTTCCCTTCTAAAAACTCATAAAATAGATCATATGAGCCTAATCTTTGACTATTTCTAGAACTTAAATGGTTATTAGCCTTTAGACCAGATTAACTTTTGGTTACTGTAGAATAGACTCATACCAATCATCACGTGTGTAAAAAGGTATCTGAACCTGCACCAGTAAGTTTCATAGCCTAACTCAGCTAAATGAAAACATTCCTATTTATATCCATTTTTAATTATAACACTTAAATAAACAGTAAGTTAGTAATAAATCTGCTTTTGAATCCAAAGAAAATGTAACTGTTCTACTGAGTATCTTCTTAATGTAAAACTGGACCAGCATAGAAAACCTGACATCTTTCTTCTCTTCACAATGTCACATATAGAAATTTTCTAATTATACATAYAGGTACAACAATTCTTGAGCAGTCTTCATCATTTTAGGCACAGAAACACTAGCCAAAGAAGAAGATGCAAAGTCTTGAAGTACCATCAGAGGTCTACTGAACACTTACCAGTTAAAGGTTATAAGACAATTCCTAACAGGTATTAGAACAGGGGTGAGATTTACTTGCCCAAATTAGATCTGTAGAAGTTGAATGTATGAGTCTGAACAGCTCTCACCCCAGGTTCTGTTTAAACTCTGAAGRTGGTCACATAATAGAACTCCAGAAGTTCTCTTAAATGCTAAACCTCCAGAAAATGATTTCTCTTTTTCTAAGATAGGCCTCCAAGAACAGTTGAGTGTGAATCAATCTCAACAGGGATACTTATTTCTCTCCATTGACTATTAAAAAGAAGAGCCCAGGCAATGACCTCTTAGACATCTGAATTGAGGTAAGATGGATGCCAACCTAGGACAAGAATTCATAACTCACTCTGATCCAAACCACAAATGCAGTGTAATATCCTCCAATTGGCCTTACAGAGTTCTTGCAGCAGGTCATAAATCCTGCGCCGATTTAAAAAATCAGTAAAGAACAAATCACAGATAATCTGAAGGAGGGAATAAAACCATGTATTTTGTGACCTTACCAAAGGAACTCTTCCTACTAGCAGAGATTCAGTTTCATTATGTAGGGCCTTCACATTGACAGCTATCTCCATGGCAGTGTTTCTGGTAAGGCTCTGGAGAATAAGAAGCATAAAAATTATTTTAAGTGATACAAGTCAGACTGAGAATAAGTACTTTGGGCTTACAGCACAAATCTTAAGCGTCTTCTAGGAGAAATACATCAATTTAGCTCTACACTGACAACTCCAGCACTGAGAATAGAAAACAAAAATGTAGTATCTACTGTCTTTTCCCCAACTTCATTTAATATGACCTTATACAATCCCGAAGATCATCAAGTGACCAGCCACCTGTGAGATGAATCCACGATTTGTGGATGACAAAGGCCAGCAGAAAAGTTGTGGGCCTCATATAATAACAACTGTTGATCCAAATTGTTCACCTTATCCTTAGCAGAAGTAAGCTGCTAGCCGTATTTTAAGAAGCAAAGGTTAACTAATATATTTACCATACGTAAATTTAGGTTAGATATAGACAGCCTCTACCTAATTAATCTTTTTGGAGTCCAATCCTTGAAAACACCCAGATTGTCTAGTGTGAAGACAGAAACCAGGAAACCCATTTCCCCTTACCCCCTTTGCATTCTCTGCATAGCACTTGGATAACAATTAAGCATGAAAATTTCTATGAATGTATCCACAAGAATTGACCTGTATGTAGTAACAGCATTTGCTCAGCCTTCGTCATGCCTCCACTCTCTGTCTGGGGACATGCCTACACAGTTGTCTGCAAGCAGATGTGAGCTTACTTTGCCTATTGTTTTTGCTGTTTGCTGACCTGAGTTTGGTTTATTCATGCTCAGAGCTACATTAGTACACCACCTCACTTGATTTTAATAATCACTGCTGCATCACTTCAGGATGAGCGCCCCGGCTGTGGACCTCCATTGCAGATGGAGCGAATTCTTGACTGCTTACGAAAGGCAACAGACATACTCTTACCATGCCCCTAATCTAAACTCCCTATCTCCCTTTTGAATGCTCACTCCCCCCTGCAACAACACCCAGAAGGTCCACATTTTAAGTGTCATTAATGTCCCTTTCTAATGTCCCACATTCACAAAAGAGAATATCAGCTGGGGAGGACACTGATGAATGCAGAAACTTCATCTTCTGCCTTCTCAGATATCATACCGATCTAACATCAGGAGGGGACTCTCCTCTTTAATACTCTTCTGTAAAAAGGCAGTTCTCCTAACTCCCATTCCTGGTATTATTAATACATTTCAGAATCATTCAGCATGATCTCTACCAAATTCATCAGCTATGCGGTGTTTCCCTATGCATGTGAAGGGTTGAGACTCCCTGCTGCTATACAGAGCAGCACCTTCAGAATCGGAAGTAACTTTCCCTTTACTTTCACCTTAGAAAAAGTGGTAAAAAAGGGGAGAAGATAYAGCATCCATTCATCTGTTAAGCAATTTCATTTAAATCTGAGCATGTGTATGTATATTTTGAAGTCTTGTTTACCAAAAACTTCAAGAATTATCATCAAACTTGTTTTAATATGGGGACAGAGAGTACAATACAGCTCCTGTGTCACAAGCTTAAGCACACAGATATTATAGCTTATTTACTTATACATAAATCTCTGTTCTTCCCTTACCTCAGGAAACCTTGGGTTGGCTTTATTTAATGCATGTGAACATGCATTAACAGCATGAGCAAGCTCCTGCTCCAAGAGGCCATGTATTTTTGCTGCTTCACAGATTCTACAAAAATATAAAAAAAAAGAAAAATATTTCTTATCTCCTTTAAAGAATAATTCTTCAGAGTACACAACATTATCAGATGAGAAAATATACAAAGATATGTTTCACAAAACACTTTTAAAAAAACATAGTCCTTTATAACAAAAGTTGAAATAGAAGTATCTCTTCAAATACTGAGACACATTTATTTGTCTTAGAACACAAATGCTACGCAAAAATTGTACCAAAAAAATGTTGGGGCTATTAATTCAAATAAACTATAGAGGAAAACCCTAGCACATTAAGATAACTTACTTGAAGTTATCTTAAAAAACATTATACGTATTTCACAAGGCATATCCTTCAGATGTGACATTAAAATTGGCTGCAGTCATTTGAGATTATGGGAGGTCCAGCTGTAATTACAACCTCAGGACCATCTCTAGAACAGTAATGTTTTTAAGCTCTCTTGGCTGAACTTCACTTTGGGTAATTTATAACCTAAATTATTCTTCTATGTCAACTTAAGTCACCAGTACAGTATAAAAAGAATATGTACTTCTTCAATTCCTCTCTTATCAGTGCAACTCAACAGATACTCCAAGAATTGATTTTGATGCTTAAGATAATTTGTTATCACGATGAACTGAGTAGCAGCTTTATAAAATGTTCTGATTTTTAAAAAATGCTTTTCTTAAAAAAATCTAGGGTTTTTTTTTCTGTGAAAATTGAAGTGCCTTCTTTATTAAAATACTTGTATCTCAGGAAGAAAGTAGTTCTTGAAAATAAGCAAGGCTGTGGGATCAATTTTTTACCATCAGCTCACTATCATCTCAACCCATATAAATTACTGAAGTGTCCAGTGGCACAGAGATGAGGATTTTGAGCATTAGGAATGAAACAGAAAGCTGYAATAACAATGAATGAGTGGATGAATGCAAAGAGGTATGAAGATTTTATCTGGCAATTTGGGCTCGTTCAATGTTGGTGTGTTAACTGTTTAAGTGTACAGTATTTTAGGAAAACTTTCTGGTTTATTGAAAAGTGCTCATCTTTTTGAAATTGTGAGTAACAAGGCTTTAAGGAGAAATAAGGTCAGGAGAAGTTAAGGTCAGGTGGATACACCCACACTGTTGACTTCTAAAGTTGACTTCTAAGGGGTTTTTTTCAATAAATATATTTTTGCTCTTGCATAAAATGAGAAGTTTCAATCAAAAGCCTCTTTGCAAAGAAGCTTTCCAATTTTCCATTTCCACTGCTCCTTCAGAAAGTCAGTTTTCATGAGAAAAAAAATACATAAACACACAAAAATAAAATTACACAAATACATAAGAAAAGCATACATAAACAAGTTGAGCCTTAAAAATAAAATTAAATTAAATTAAATTTAAAAAATAAAATAACTGATAGAGTGGCAACTAAACATTCATCAAAAAACAGGGAAAATATACACTTCTAAGTCTATGTATGCATTTGCATGAATAATTCAGTCTTGGTGTCTAGGTTGCCAATCCAAACTTATTAATTTTACTGTACCTGGTAATAAGTTCTTCTGCAGCTTGTGAGCACAGTTGGATCTGTGCAACTTCTTCTTCTGTAGCCAACTCAACGGCCTGCTGAGGGTACAAGGGAGATCGAATGACAGGTTTACAGGAATCATACTTCTGTTTGTCTTCCCAAGACTTCAGGGTGTTTTCAAAGGCCTAATCAAAATGAATTATACATTCAGTTCACAGCACTTGGAGTATTCTTACTTATTTTAAAATTTTATTTTATATAAATTTTAATTTCTATAATATTTTAATTAAAATTAATTTAACAAATAACTTTCAAATTTTATTTTAATTTTATATAAATAATACAAGCTCTATAAATAATGACATTAAATTTAATTTTTTTAAAACTTAGTATAGAGAATAAGTCGCTTCTGAAAGCTCACTTTCTCTCTCTCCCTCCTTTATCCTCAATAAGCATCTTTCAAAACAATAAGAACACAAAGACAGTGATAATACAGGCATGGATAGGAAGATCCAAATCTGAAAGTAATACAAGATTCAAACCTAAAAAATGGTGGAAAAAAGTAACAAATTTACTAAAATAAGAGTTCAAATGCCATTAACTGCACCCTAAATGCACCATCCAGTTAGTGGACGGAGAACTGAGGGGCAGTTACGCCTCTCACACAGTAATCCTAGACAAGCGTGAACTCTCCAGTGGCTGTGTGACTAGGTTCTGCGTGTGTCTCTTCTGTCTGAGACTGGGTCGTGGGGGAGAGGGAGGATTAGTAGAACAGAGGGAGACACGAGAGAAATCTGCAGAAAGTTATTCTGAAAAATGGACATTGTAGAACTTTGCTATTTATGCAACTGTGCCAGAACTTCCAGTATGTGATTGCGTTTAATACACCTAGGGAAGAAGAAGGAGGAGGAGAAGAAGAAAAAGTAAGAAAGAAAGACAGAAAGAGACAGAAAGAGACAGAAAGAATAAATATATAAAATTTTGCCCATTCTTCTTCTTACTATATATTAATAAGAATACAGGAGTAGCACTAATAAAACTGATAAAAGCGAACAAAGAGCTGTGTCACTTATACAAAAGAACAATTCTCTATCCGGCTTATTATAGAAATTATGCAACTGTAAGTAATCATATAAGTTATATAGATAGTTATGAAACATTTTTATAAGCACTGTTTTGTTCATGTTATAACTGCATCAAATTATTACAGAAACAATGTTAGTAACAGTATCTCATAACACACTTTCTGCAACATACTCTGTCTCGTGTTAACATCTGAGCTCTGTTTTTATGTATGATCTTAATCACTCCCGGGGGCTGGATCCATGCCTCTCCATCGACTTGCACTGGAACCCCTTCATCACCAAGTATGGTGATCTTTACTGACCGACACTGGAAAAGAACAAACACCTTATTTTACACAGCAATAAACACTAATGAAACTGACAGGCCACCTGAAATATGTTGATTACCAGGAGCTGTGGCTTCCCTCCAGGTTTGTCTCAAGGATGAAGCACTTTTATACTTCATTCATCATTGAAGACAATTTGTTACCCGTTAAAATTAAAACAATATGTCAGCGCTTTATTAATGTATAGGGTGGTGGTCATCAAGAGTACCGCTACTTGCCAGCATCCCAAACTGCTGCCAACCATGTTGCGTGCTTTCAAGTAAGAAACAAACCTGAGCTATCCTGTGGTGCTGCAGTTTGATGACTCTTGAAACTGCCATCTGCATGCTGCCAAATACCGCAACAACTTCTAAGATTTTATCATCGAACGATGGAGCCCCAAATATCTGAAAGGAAGAGAAAATATTCCATTTTTGATGCTAAATCTAGTGCTTAGATTGCATGTTCAATGAAACACAGACTCATTTCCAGATTAGTTTTCAACATTTAAATGCTCTAACTTATTTACTGTAGAGTAACTACACTGTCCCTCAGAAGTCATAGGAGTGAGATACCGTAGACAGCAGGCAAATATTATTTTAAAACAGCAATGCTAATAGCATTTCAAATATCTGAATGACGAGGCATATCCTTATATAGGAAGGATGGCATGTTTCAGCATGCAGACTAAGAAATGTTTTTCAAGGCAAGATGCAAGGCCAATTCAGATCTCCACTTGGTTAATGTACTTAATGTCTAAGAGGTTCTCGAAGTTAAGAGGAATAATGGTGGTCTCCTTCTCAGAAGTGCATATCTTTTTATAGTCTGAATTCTCTGGAAACCAACATCTGAGCCCGTGCTTGGTTTTGTAAAACACAGCTTTCATAATGAAGAGGATCTTGTTTGCGCTGTATACAGTTATCTGCTGTAAATATGAAAACCGCTTCTGTATGGAACAAACGTCCTGATATCCAGCCAAGACGTTGAATTTCCATGAGCTTACACAAAGCGCACGAAGTCTCGTGCGTGCCGTTGCCACCTTGTGTCCTGCAGGGGAATTCAGCCATGCCACAGGACAAGTCTTAGGCTGGAGTTCAACTGGGTCTGGCAGGAGATACCATACTAAGGTCACTTAAAGCTTGACCATTTCATCCTGATATGCAAAAGGGAGCAACGAGGGAGAAAAACCAGCAGCAGAAATCACTCCAGTAAGAGTTTAACGGGTAGAGAGATCACCTCTCTGAGTGGTACTCGGACTACCTCAGTTGGCACCGTGGGCACAGTAAGCTGCATCAGAGGCACCCGAGAGAGGATTTCCTGGAGGTGAAGAATAAGAGGGTGCAGATCCAGGACTGTGTAATCCAGATAGTGTCTGCAGCAATGGCTCAGGGAGGGAGGGGATGGGGAACGGGGTGAGGACTTTGGTCCCTGCTGCCCACCAGGAGCCTTCACCCAGTGCAGTGAGAGGTGGCTTTGGCCAGGAGGCTGAGGAGGGCTTCTCAGGGAAAGGGCTGCACAGCACAGTTGCCATAGTTTAGTGCCACATCCAGGTGGCACTTCCCTTCAGAGCACCATAGGATTGCACAGATATGTCTTGAGCAGATGAGTGTCAAAGAACGAAAGTGCAATTTTACTCAGTCTAGACTGTTTTGAAGCAAAAGGTTTCTCCATCTGAATTTTTCCAATTTCCATGGAAATTTTTCCGTTTTTCACATGGGAATGTGAACGTCTTGAAAAGAGCAAAGACAGTGATTTTGTTATTCCAAGGTAAAAAGCATGGAGAGTTCTTGATCCAGCTTTAACAAGTATAACAGACATGTGCAGGGCCAGTTCTACATGGGTTAAGTAGCTGTAAAATTTCATTTATTGCTTCAATTTTAGCAAAAGGATGGGCAAACCACAACCCAGTCTGCTGTGTCTCTCCACCAGTAAAACGTATCTGTACTGAAAACCAACCACACTTTTTTTTTAATAAAGGCAAACAAATCTCTATGGACCAACGTTCAAGAAACAATTCCCTCCTTTCCTGTTGCAGGTCATGTTTCCAGCCTGTCTTCTGGACACCAAAAAACGTAAACAAGCCCCRCTCAAGTCGGTCGGCGTGTGGCTGCCCTGCTTGGCTCACTGATAATGTTTCAGGAATATTTGCAGCTGTCAAGGCAACATCTTTTTTGTGTCCAGATAAGCCGAACCAGCAGCACTTCAGACCACCACCACCACCTCTGATGATCAGTCACTCARGACTGCACTAAAGCAGTGAATTGTGCTCCTAACTCTGTCCACAACAAACATGTCACTTTGCTGGCACATCTGATCACCAGAAGACTAAGAATATCAGTAAAACTGCTCCAAGACATACACATTTGCTATATACCGGTATGACAGCTAGGACAGATCTTCTCTCTCAGTGAGGCAGTCCAGGGAGAAAAATAAACTCCTGAACAGGAGCTGAGCAGACGTTAGAGATGCTTTCAAGTTATGAATATGAACATGGAGTATATAAAAACTTTAGATATCCATAGCCAAATATAAACACAACTGCCATCCTCTGACACATACCAAAAATAAGAACAGGACATTGAAACATGTTTAAATATTTTTTGTGACTTTTATATATGTGCGTCTGTGTGTGTGTATATATATATATATATAAAAAAGCAAAGGATAACAACTCACAAGAAACCAAAACCATTTTGGAAAAAAAAGTCCTGGATTGTCTACATTAAAATCACATGCTAATTTGCAACTACAGTTTTAGGTGATTCAGACCTCACATACACTAAATCAGGACATGCAGAATTAGGATAATCTGCTAGTAATTATAATTGTTGCACTGTGCATGAAGTGGATGGCAGCGGTAAGACTGCTCCAAGTTGTAAGACATTTAGGTATCTGAGTAGTGTAATGTTTCTTAGGAGATGTGAGGAAGAAGGGAAAAAAGATATCTTAAAATATTTTAGAAGCTCATTGAAAATAGTATTTAAAAAACAGATTAAATTATCAGTCACTAAATGCATCAGTCGTCATTTTCTGAATCACCATCCCTTAGTCCAAAGCTGTTTGAAGAACAGGAGGAAAATACAGGTATAAACCATGAGTGATTATGCTTGTCCACATTGTTTATTGTTAGAATATAGCAAACAGAGGAATCTATGCTTTGAGAAACCTTATTTACAGGATTTTGTAAAACAATATAGAAAGAAACTATTTTTGTCTCTGTTTATAAAATTAGTTACTAAAAATACTATCTCATAGAGTCATTTTAAAAAATAAATAGTTAAGCCTTATTATGAACATTTTGCTGGAATGGACATGACAGAAGGCAATAGACAGTGAAAAATCATGGGATATATTTTCGATTAAAAAATCAAATACAAGACAACACAGTTTAAACTCAAAGAGCCTCCCTGAATAAGAGTTGCTATCCAAACTATATGCTACTACTATTAAAATTAAATGAGAAGAGCAGTTCATGGTATTTATTGCTGGTTTCACCCAGAAGGTTACTTCTCTTTAATGTTACTCACATCATCTTCTTTGGTTCCACCCCAGAAATTAGTCCCACCAGCATAGCTGGGAATGTTTAGCACAGCTATGCCCTGCAGACTTGGAAGGGGGATGTACTGTCCATCACACTGTAATGGATAAAAGTTCATTGAGTATATAAATAATGTGATAAAAGTAATCAGCCATTTTTAACACATGAAGATTCAACAGAGCTGGTAGGGGAGGATGGAGGCATTAATAGGTTAACACAAGCCTATTCCATCCATGCTGTGAAGCAGCTCTAATACAAACCTGTTCTTCCTAATCTTAGCACCAGTTTTTGTAGAGCTGAAAAAACACTAGTATCTACAGCAGAGCTGTTCCATGACTCTTCAAAGAAACATTTTCACAATTTCACAGTAATTAAGTCTATTAAGCGGGGGGGGGGGAATCCAAGAATATTTCTGGCATAGCCCCAAACATGTAGTTAAATGTAAGTGTTGTTAGCACTTGTATACTTGCCTTCCTGTAAAAATAACTCATTCTCCTCCCAAAAGTGCAAAGGCAAATCTAGGAATGACCCCACAGTTGTTACCCTGGCCGTGGCTAGGAGTTGTTGATTTTGCAGGTAAGAGGTCGCTGCTATGACCAACCATTTATTCCCTCTTTCTTATCTCTTTATCCTCCGAAATCCATAAGCAACTCCAAGTCCTACTCAACACGATCATGGGATCGTGGGTCAATCTCAACCTACTTATGGCCAAGAGTAAATTTACAGACTTCAGTGAAATCACTCTTGACTTACAGCAGTACAACTGCCTGCAGAGGTGAGCCCAATGATCTCAAACCATTCAACTGGGAGTCAAAAGTGCAGTCCTGCAGCAGTGCCGCAAGTGTGGATTTGAAGCAAGTTGGAAATACAAGGTCATAAATGCTGGATTCAGGTGTTGCTTTGGGGATCATGAATTTGCAGGTGAAGTTGCCTTTAAAGAAGATTGCTAGATTACCGCAAGTTACCAGTCCCACAGAAGGATCTTAAAATTATACAAATTAAATAGAAATCCTCAGGAAATAAGGACAAAATCTGTGGCAATTTTATCAGCGGGAGAGAGAGATGCAAAATTATTTCCAGAATATGCTTAGTGCTCTCTTTTTATGATTTAATCTCAGCAACAAGACAGAATTTAACATTTTAATCAAAATGTGACAGTATCCAAAATATGCTGTGATATTAATAGATGCTGCACAGCCATTTCTATTATAGTAGAGGTCTGCCTCCAATTCCTGAAACTGATATTTTTAATTTTCCAATGCCGTGCACCTCATCACACATTTTAGCATAAGGCTAATATTATGCAAGGCAATACTAAATATGAAATTTCTACTTGCTGGTTTACTTCCAGAAATATTCAGAAATAATTATGGAAAGGTCAGGTTTAAATGCCTTATTGAATCTTATTTGAATCTTATTCAAAAGATCCTTAAATTAGAATTCTATCTGCAGCATACATAATGTTCTTTCCTGTCATTATATTCGCTAACTACTGCATAATTCCTTGATAATTACTCAGTCTTTAGATAACAGCAATCTGCCGCTACCAGACAAAATCTTCCTTAATCTCAGAGGAGTGAGGAAGAGTTCCAGTAACTTAAAATTAGTCTTAACAAGTTATCTTCATATAAATATCATGAACTTCCATATGAAATGGTTAGCATGAAGTAAAAAGAGAAATTATGTATGTTTTTCGTCAAAATCCAGCCTAGATATTCTTTGGGTGAAAACAACTGTAACCATCCCATAGTCCTTTTTTGCATTTGGTAATCATATCTCCTTTAAGTTCCCAGTATCGTGAAGAAGACTTAGATTTTATGTTAGAACTTAAAAGACAAAAAATAACCATCTTTAGATAATTTACACTGCATTTGTTGTTGCTGTGATAATACCTTGCTTCTTTTGTCCAACTGTCTCAAATACCTATTAGAGAAAGTCTCTATAGGTGTAGCTGGGCTTCTTGTGATGCATATTCAGAATCTCCCCTCTTCTGTGAGGAATTTTTGACTAAGATCATCTGTGTGCTGTCCCTATATGTGTAATCAAGCTTTCACATAGTTTAAAATGAACCTGAAGGATTGAGACTCCTTATCTCTTTCCTTCTGTTTAGTGTATGATCATTTCTGTTATTCTCCTTAAAACCTGGTCTCCCCCTTTAATGCAGTGAATGTTAAGAAACACATCCTATCTATACAAGAAAATTTTTGAAAAAAACCCCAGTAATTACAAGAAACATTATACTGGGTATTTTGGGATATTTAAGTACTGACATTTTACTCCAAAAAACCACCTGGGGAACCACCTCTTACATAACACATTTTTACACAGTGCCTTTGAGGTCAGCTTGGGTTGACATAAGAACTCTAAAAGGTTTCAAGAGGAAGTCCAAATTCTTCACTACACGTTGCGGAAGCAAAAATACTCAAAATTTACCTCAAGTTGAACTTTTTGTTCTAAGTTCTTGTAAGTTCTCTGCAGTAGCTCTTTTGTGCCAAGAACTCCATACCACATCATGTTTTTGGTCCGACTTCTGAAAACAGGTAAAACAAGATTCACATATTGAAATACACACATTATTATGTCTTGTATTTGTAGGATGAGAAAAAGTTAAGAAATTCAAATAAAGAGATAAGGAAAAGAAAATAATGGAAACGGTTTGGCTCTGTTACTGACGATTAGATTACCTGCACTTTTCAGGGTGCTCTTCTCGCTTGTTATTAAATTCTAGTGAAATTTTTGCATCTAACCCAATTCCAAAGTAGTTGTTCATGACACATTTTTCTGAATATCCTTCCCTGTTAGAAGAAAAGATATAATTAGGTGTACATTTGTACAGTACCTGACACACAGAGCTTTGACCAAGATTGTGGTTGGTCTCAGAACAGATACATCAACCAAAAGGCATCAAGAGATGTTTCCTCTGAATCACCCTGAGGAAACCCAACGGCAGTTGAAGACACAGATTGGCTGTTAGCTCCTTTGCAAGTGCAAGTTACTTCCCGTAGGATAAAGAAGAAACTGTAACACACCCCCATCCTAGCCCTAGCTCCACCATACCCAAAATTAACAGTGGAATATGAGGAAAGAGCTGGGCATGGCTCTGAGACAGCAGCACCACACCGGGCCGAGTACCCAGACTGTGTTTAGGCATGCTGGTGCTAGATGTTTGGCTGATGCTGCCAGCACAGCAGTGCTTTGTTTTAGGGGAGCCGTGGCCCACAACCCAGATACTATCCGTAAGTCTCTGTCAATGCTACACTCAGTTCTGGGAAGCAGAGGCAGCTTAGGACACAAAATTTCCACCTCACTGCTCCAGTCCTTAGGGGGACACTCTTCTTCTTCCTCCACTACGAAGTGCCCAGACCTGCTTCAACATCTTGCTGGTGGCTGAGCGTATGTTCAGACCAGCAATTCGGGCAGGAAAACCCAGCTCTGAAGGACTGCTGGACTCCTCCTCTCAGAGCCAGTGGGCAAGGGGTAAGTGAGCAAACGTCTCCTATTATTTCTGCTGCTGCAAGACAATTCTGCCCTACTCATAACTAAAATGGCACAATCCAACCTGTTTTCAGACCTTGAGGTCTACTGCCAAATGACAGCAAAACAGAATTTCATAATGAAAAAAAAGATTACAAAAAAGTAAAAAAAAAGCTTAAGAAAAGCAAAACAAAGCAAAACAGTGAATTTGGAAAAAAAATAATTTCTTACAGTGAATCTGGATCCGGGTCAATAAACGGCGTAGCACCAAATGGATCGATGTTTGCTAGCAACATTTTGCTAATAATTGAACTTCCTGCAATAGAAGCAGCTAGACCAGCCCTCAAACCTGATTAAAAAAAAACAGAAAAAAAAMCCAAAAAACCAATTTGTATTTGATAAACAGAGCAACATATATTGTCATAATATAAGCCGCATACTGAGAGACAAAATATTAATTAAATCTGTATAGGGAATGATTGTGTTTCTGTCTCAGTTTTTACCTATATTGGTTATCTTTTCAGGTCTCTGGCTCTCTTGAGCAGAAAGGCAGCTATGCTGCGGTGCAGTGGCTGACTCTTCAGGTACCACCATTGAGAAAGAAAAAAAACAAAGAAAATTCAGGATTTCAGGCCAACACTCACTGGCTGGCATAGTAACCAAATGGGTGACCTAACATCCAAAAAGACTACTAGAGCTTTTTAATTTGTTTAATCTTCACCTCCGAACTGTCCATGATTTTCCTTGGTCCTTTCCTTTGGAAATATCCCTAAGGAATACCCTCCCCTTTTTTACAACTGCAAGAGTCATAGTTTAACTTAACTTGTGGAAAGGTCACAGCCTTGCCATGCCTACCTTCACTAATATCGAAGTCACTCTGCAAAACACTGTGTAATGCATGTAAACAAAGAAAAGTACTTTCTAAAAGCTTTCACTTAAATTGACCTAAAGAAAAATGTAAGCTCAGTTCCATTATGTTTTAACTATACTAATGAAGTTAATTAAAACAGTGTTTTACTGGTGCCCCCTAGCATTAATTGCATTTGGATAAGAACAGATTTTTTTTCAATTGTTTTTACTGCACAGCAGCTTTGTGTAGTTTCAGTTACCCATTTCCTGAGAGGTATCTACAGACACCTCTTATTCAGAGGGCTGAACTTTACACGGCTCTGTCCCTCAGCCCCTTTATAGCCTCCACTGATTAGGATGAACGATAGAAGGACTTGGGGTACAGGTGGATGAAAAATTGGACATGACCTGGCAATGTGCGCTTGCAGCCCAGAAGGCCAACCRTATCCTGGGCTGCATCMAAAGAAGCGTGGCCAGCAGGTCGAGGGAGGTGATTCTGCCCCTCTACTCCGCTCTGGTGAGACCCCACCTGGAGTACTGCATCCAGCTCTGGGGTCCACAGTACAGGAAAGACATGGACCTGTTGGAGCGGGTCCAGAGGAGGGCCACAAAAATGGACAGAGGGCTGGAACACCTCTCCTATGAAGAAAGGCTGAGAGAGTTGGGGTTATTCAGCCTGGAGAAGAGAAGGCTCCAGGGAGACCTTATTGTGGCTTTTCAAATTATAGAGGGGGCTTATAAGAAAGACTGAGAGACTTTTCACCAGGGCCTGTAGTGACAGGACAAGGGGCAACGGTTTTAAACTGAAAGAGGGTAGGTTTAGATTGGACATAAGGAAGAAATGTTTTACGATGAGGGTGGTGAGACACTGGCACAGGTTGCCGAGAGAAGYTGTGGATGCCCCATCATTGGAAGTGTTCAAGGTCAGGTTGGATGGGGCTTTGAGCAACCTGATCTAGTGAAAGATGTCCGTGCACATAGCAGAGGGTTGGACTAGATGATCTTTAGAGGTGCCTTCCGACGCAAACCACTCTGTGATTCTGTGATTCTAAGATCCTGAATTTCATTTTTCATCCTCCAGAATCAAACACAACACTTCTGCTACATCTGATGTTGTGCCAAACGATCAGGAATCTTCTACATTATTTTGCATTTCCTACTATATGATACAACACAAAGATGTGTATGTTGGTTCAAACAAATTCAGGGCTCCTGGCATGAAGTAAAAATCGTTATTTGACAGCAAGGAGGGGAACAGAAGGCAATACTAAAGTAGTGTAAGGAACAGCAGATTTCAAAATCATAATTACCTGGGCAGATAATCCTAGTGTTAAGCACTGGGAGGTTTTCCTTGCTTGCAGCCAAAGCTGGAGCAGAGAAGGAGCCTGTCTGAGAATGGATACCTCGGCTTGTACGTCGATCTGGAGATCTTGGTGCAGTTTTAACTGTGCAGAAGAAGTAAAAGTAAGAGCACTAATTAGACCTATTATGACATTACCAAATACGTAGTTTTTACAGCCCTGAAAATATTTCAAAAGCATTAATTTAATCTGTTACCATTCCGTGACAAATGTCCTTCCCCCTCACACCACAGATTTTCTTCTAAATACAGGGGAGAATACTCAGAAACAGATCAAGTGACCAGCACAAATTAAAATGAACAAGTGTGTGTGGCATCCAATGTGACAAGTTCCCAACTTATGCTTCAAGCTACTAGCAAAAATTGAATTATATCCACCTTAAAATGCAATAGTATTTAATGCTCTAGTAAGCTTCTGATAAGCATGTTAATGAAGTAATATGATTTTAAACTTAAATTCAACATATATTTACTTATAAATATACCTATATTATATAGTTCATTATTATTTACAACAATTTTTAATATAGATAGCTATTCTAACCCATAGGCCATGGTAATACCTGATCAACAGCCATGCTATTTGCTTCAAGCAGCTAAAATGGACCCCCTGCCTGCTCCAGGTTTCTGAAAACCTCAGACAAAACTCTGACATCTTTATCTACAGCCGACCTGAAAACTGCAAGGGAAGGGAAAGCCATGTTCAGACATTCTTGTCTTCTGCAGTTAGAGATATCATGGGGGAGATCAGTTTACCATCATCTTCTCTTTTTCACAAAAAACCCAGCAAATTCAAAATAATTGAAATAACTTATTTGTCAAAATTCTCCAGAAGATGGATCAATAAACCCTTGTGACAGATAGCAAAGTTTGGTAGCTGATCAAATTGTTGGTGGCAAAGGCAGGTAATGGCTCAGGAAAAAGGAGGAGAAGAAAATCAAGGGGAAAGAGATGATGTTCACAAAGAGGAACTGGTAGCTCAGTGAGGCCAGTTATCCCTGGGGCTGCCTCTGGAGGTGATGAAGAAGGATAGGCTTTTCAGAGGGCAGACCTCAGRTGCTGCAATTTACTTTCCCGGCAGAACTTGTTTCATGCAGACTGAGAGAATATGCCAGTGCCTGGTTTAGCCGGGGGAAGTTAATCGTTGTGAAATTCAGCCCCGTCAGATGTAGCCAGAAATTGGTGCCCCAGGAAAGAAAGTTTGGGTATTACCGAATGCTTTGCTATAGCATTTCCATGTGCATGTAGAAAGCTTTTGCACACCAGATGATCATAGACATTTCCTGGCTACCTCTGCTCCAAATTATCTCACATGTTAAAACTACTTCAGCTTAGGACAACTTCAACCTTGACCATCTGAAGAAGCTCAGAACAAAAAGTGAAATTACTTCAAAGTGATCTGATACATTCCTCTCAAAACCTGAAAACTAATTCAGCAAAAATAGAATGATTAGGACTAGCACCAAGAAAGCAGAAGAAAAACACCACCAGGAATGCGGCGGGAAGGATAAAATATACCCTTTTTTGTGGCAGAAGGGGGACAGATCAGTTCACATCAATCATGATAACTCAGCTTGAGAGTAATGTGGGTGTACTGTATGAAGACATTAATGGAAAGAAAAAGCAGAGTGGGAAAATCTAGAGACGAAGGTAATAACAAGAACCAGGGTTTAGAAATTGTGTTCAAATCAATTCAGGCCAGGATTTGGGCATTCACTGTTTTTTTTAACTGATGATAATCTAGCACGGAACAGTCAATGAAATGGCAAATTCTTCACCCTCTTATGTCCCAGGAGTAAGATTACACTTGCTTAAGTCRAACAGAAATTATTAGATGCAGGACAGGGATAAGTGGGTGAAATTTTCTGGACTGTTTTATATGAAAGGTCTGACCAAGTGGACTAACAGCTCCTTCTGACTTTAATATCTGTATAACAGCCTTAGCAATTATCACAAAATGCTACAGTATTGCATGATAACAATACAACACAATGATTTGCATCTGTGCACAACAAAACACTGTAATATAAAGTTAAAAAATTAAAAGAAATAAAAACTCCAAGTGATATCTAACAAGAGTTATTAAATATTTAGATGAAGGTAATTAACATATGGAAAAATATTATCTTCATCAAATGACCAGGAAGATCCTCAGAGGGTAAAATATAATATTCAGAACAAAATTAACATCCATTTTTCATAATGCTACCAAAAAATTCACACTGCTATTCACACAGTCTGTTCTCTCTGTACTTGGGAACAAGGCAGTTATATTAAATAGGAACATCAACAGAGCAGCTGCTCTTTATTTGACAGATGAGACTCATGGGGATAACTGCAATAAAGATAAACTTTTGCTGTTCATGCTCTGATAAAAACAACAGAGCCCTAATGAGTAAAACTGATGTTTCACTGCAGATAATTGAATTCATGTTTCATGCTTTCTCCCTAAACACCTATCTTCCACTGACAGCATTAATATGCACTCTATTTCACACATATCAGGTGTATGAAGAATACTACAGCTCCACAATGAACACAGAAATTGTATCACCAGGAAACAAGGGGTTTATATATATTTATACATATGGATATACAGATGTGTATATTTTTATTTTATTATATATTTATGGCAGTAGGACCAGGTCATCCATAGAGCCAGCAAACTCTATGAACTACTACTGAAACTAGACAACCAACAAGCATTGATTCCTATAACCAAGGTAAAAGGAGAGGGGCCAATGAAGAGACAATCACTGGAGAAAATCTGAAATCCATTCCTGGAGAAAAGGAAATGTGAGATTCTGAATCAACAGAAGCCCGAAGAAACTAATGACGTATTTCTAAGGTAGGAGCTACTGACACAGGCACCGGTTTCAGAGCAGAGCCTCAGGAGGACAACACCTCTGGAAGATCTTGGTGTGCGTTAGGGTAACAGAAGGAGATGCAAATCCCAAATAACTTTGCTGACAACTGATTTTGCCACAGGAAGTTGCTCACTAAATATCTAGAGGATGGCTTTTGCTGTCCACCAGCTACCACTGTTTCTCCATGACTTGCAGGTTATCTCGAGACCCCACCTGCAGTGCATCGCTGCCCACTTTGGTAACATGGCAAAGACTGAAATTTCCACCTATAGCAAGAAACGGCTTTTCTAAAATTATTATGCAGCTTGGGACTCTTGAATAATCCTGACACATGAACTACCAGTCAAAACCAAGCGCAGTATTGAAGTCTGTGATGGGAAATGTCCAAACATGACCTCTGGCTGGAYTGGCTTGGTGCCAAAACCAAGCAAGGAAGGAGGTAAATGAGGGTCCCTTATGGACAAATTTTACCCTATCATTTCAATGTGGGAATTAGTACTATGCTATTTCAGGAGACGAGTAGGGAATACTATTCCCTAAATATCATTTTACATACAGTAACCAAACACTGAATAGCCAAAAGGAAAGCTTAGCAACAAAATAGGCTATTACTTTATGGAAATGCTACCTTCCAAGCAAGTTGTTTTAAACTCAGATACTTGTTACTTTGTACAATTATTGATACAAATAATACAACTGGGTTCTTTCTGTTGCATTTTAAAACCCGGCATGGGCTACCCACACRTAAATGCTGTCTTCCTTTTTTTGGAGAGTAACCTGCATAGCCCCACAGTGAGGACAGAATGATGCTCCTACAGGGAAGCAGGAGCACTCAGACAGCAGCAGCTGATAAAGTCCATTTGACCAAGGACAGAGCAGGTAAGGGGCTCTACACCTTGGAAAGCAAGAGTAGCTTGGTATAGTGGCTTGCTATATGGCTTGCTATACAGCAGCCAATAGCTGCAAGGAACTAGCTGGACTAATGACCTGTATTTGGGACAACAACGTAAGAAATTTTTCATGGGAAGGGGCTCTGGATATCGAAGACTTTGGTTCAAATTTCTGCTCTGGATTAGACAAATAGAAGGGGTGACCTTAGTACTGCCACTTCTCAGGAGACTTCCATGCTCCAGTTTCTACTATATTCTTTCCTGCTTTTACGCTGTTCCACTTCATATAAAAGACTTAAATTTCATTCTCTCCATTCCAGTAACTGTCTCAAGGTAAGTTCCCAGCTGAGACATCAGGGTTTTGTTGTCAATACAATGAATAAATATGTCTGTTTCACACAATTTGAAACCCCTTCAACAGAAACGACTGACAGAAATTCCTATAACATGCCCTAAAATGCCTATGACTGAGACATGCTACTGCCACCGTTACCCAGGCTCTAGTCCCTGCTCAGGTTCATGTAGAAAGGTGAGTGTAAACACTGGATTAAATGCAGGCACTTCTCTCCCCAACAAATAACTTCTCAGCGTTGTAAATCCATTCCAAAAGACTGCTCATCTCATCTCCCGCATTTTTCCCTCGACTTTTATTTATCCAAATCTATTAAAATTTGTGACCAGTTTCCAGTGAAACAACATGCTAGTATTTTTAATTATGGAGCCAACTATGCTCCATAATGTAACTATAAGGAGACTGCATAATTTTAAATTATTTTATT
The DNA here is from genome assembly GCA_035582835.1 of Phoebastria nigripes. NCBI lineage: Eukaryota > Metazoa > Chordata > Aves > Procellariiformes > Diomedeidae > Phoebastria > Phoebastria nigripes. The sequence goes on from JAYKAV010002990.1 coordinate 395,255, forward strand.
CCTAATTTACTCACTTGATGGGGACTCAAGTTCCTTTGTATCTTCCTCTTTTTCCTCTTCTTTGGATTCATCCAATTCTTTGCTATATTCTAGTGGGGACTGGTTCACTTGTTCTTCACTATTAGCATTCTGCTCATCCACAACTGCTTATTAAAAAAAAGACAGAAAGTTTCAAKATCTTTAAAGAAAATCTGCATAAATGGAAAATTAGCTTCTTTTTTTCTGTAGCTTTAAGTTTAAAAATATTAACAAAAGATTTCTATTGCCAATTCAGTGAAAAAGACTCTTGCAATCCGTTGCCCATTGATAAAGATTCGCTGCCAGAAATTTTCATTTTGTGGAGGATAATAGTTACAAAAGAAACACAATTTTATATGTGCACACACATGCATACATACGTATTCATATATGCGGACAGTCATCAACATCCAAACAAGCTGCTTTTCTYTCCCTTGCAGCTTGTAATAAGCATATAATTTATATATACGTAAAAATGTAGAAATCAAGCTTTAATAATGAAAATTTATGCTAGCAAAGAAAAAAAGCTGCATCATTATTCTATCAGTAAGGATCAAAATGTTGCTGATGTGCACCTTTTTCTGCTTGTTCAATGATCTGCCTCACAGCCTTCTTCAAGCTGTTTGCCCGGAGCATTAACTGTTCCCTTGGTTTGAAAAGCTTCTGGGTGGAAGACTTTGAGACACACTCCGCTAATTGCTCTTTGCTTTCAGACAAGGATTCTTCACTTGAAAACTCCTCTGCTTCTTCTTCCACAATGGGGGGAGTGATGCCTGGGAGAATGGGAGCAGCCTGGGCTTCTGTGTGAAGAGCCTGAAGCAAAAGGTCTAGCTTCTCATTTAACTCAGTGCACTAAGACAAAGTGGAAAAGAATACATACACATCAAAAAACCAGTGAACATATGAACATTTTCAGGAAAGTAAGCACCAGATTATAGGGAGGGAGCTGAATTCTCATACGGTAGGATGTAAAATCGTCTAAGTGTCTATGTCATTGTCTATGTAAAATCCAAAGTCAGGTTCAGTATTTCATAATATCAGATTATGAGCAGGTCTGCATGGGTTTTTGCAGACTCTGTGGCACCCAACCAGATTAGAACAATTATAACAAAAAAACCCTACACTCAGACTAATATAATACCGTGTGCTAAACTCAGCCTGCCACATAACTGGGATACAGATTAGATCTTACTCTTCTTCAGATGGCCTGCAGCACAGAGCACAGATTCGCCCATACCATGCATTATAACAAATTATGGGTGCTCAGTACCCCAATTTGGAGAGATAACCTATGGGGTCAYGCCCAGCTGTTAAGACTGAAAACACATGGTGGTTTTGTGGGGGGGGTGTTTTGCAACACAGCTGTASATTTAAGCAAGTGAGCTGTCACAGAGCAAAGAGGCTCAAGCCAGAACCAAAGACTGTCAAACACCTCTACCCTGACTGAGCAGTTGCTCTCTAGGTACACTGGAAAAGAGGTGATTTTCTGTGCTTAAGGGAAAGGAAGCAAACACTGTTTGGCCCTGGAACAGTAAAAAAGAAAAATCATTTTCTAAAATGTGCACTGAATAGAAACGTGAACCAGGAACTGCCATGTAGCCAGTACATTTCCTGACTCTGGGATTGTTAGTGACTTTGTTTTCTTCTTTTCTTTTCAGCTCATTTAAGTTTTGTGCCTCATACCAAATCCTTCTGGTTTTTTTTCAATGCTTTTGCAACAGGAACTCTAGAATTTACAGTTTAAACCATTATTTTTAACACTGTAGTATCTCTTCCCTTCATTCTCTCAGCACACTCTCTCTTCATTACCCCATTGTTTTCCCGTACCTAACTTAATCCCTTTCATAGAAAAGCGTAACTCCTAATGCAGAATATTTCCATTTATCTCTATGGACGTTACCATGTACTTTATCCTTTCTGAAAGAAAAAAGTGTAAACAGAGTTTATAGAGATCTTACAGTTTAAAGATAGTTTGGAAGTAACTGTTCTATGCATTATGAAGAGAAGAATTTTGAAGTCACTGGTTGAAAKGGAAGCCAAGCTGGGCATCCTGGAGAGGTTTAAAAATTAAACACCCATGAGCTATAACACAAAACCACAACTTTAAACCACAAAATAGTCATTGTCTTACTTTGATGGCCATGGCATCGGCTTCCTCTGCATTTTCCATCGGTTTTTCATAAGTCTTCCCTATTTTGGCAACAAAGTCCTTTACAGTTTCACATAATATTCTTGAGATAAAAATAGGAGAGGGGAGAAATCAAATGAAATGAAATAGGTATGTTTTGAATATTAAATTCTTATGGCAATTGGTTTATGTGCATACTGCTATACACCATTCTTGTTGGAAACTGAACTCTGTGATGATACTTGCAAAACAGATGATACTCTTTTCCATGGCTTGCCAAATTCAAGTGATAAGCTTTAAAACAAAAACTCTTCCTCCCTTTTTATTTAAGCCTTTGCACACATTGTATCTAAGTCTCTCATTTCTAAGAACTGAAATAAACATGACTAATTTTATTCACTCCCTTGCTTGTACACCTTCCATACCAGAGTTGTTAGCAAACTTGCATTCACTTTGTTAACTTCAAACACCACCTTGCAAACTCCCATGCGAAGATGGCGCCTAGAAACCATGGAGAAAATCTACTGACTTTAATGGAGCACTTCTCAGATGAAAGCACACAGCCACACACTTCCCATTGCACCACTCGTGCTTTTGAACCACAGCTGACCCTGAGGCGTATCTATGCACACTACAGTGGCTGCAATGAATTTTCATTGTGTAAACCAGAGAAAGATTTGGTTCTTATTACTACACTGCAGACAGACAGCAAACTTACTAACGAGGTGTGGATAATTGCTTAGTAGTGTTCATTTGGTTGAAATTTATTTGACAGAAACTAAATAGATTTAACAAGATACAGACCCAATTTAGAATTTGGAGTTAATCTTTAACATGTGCTATGTATACTTTAAAAATGAAATTTTATTAACTTKCTTTTAGCAGAAAAAAAAATGAGATGTAATGACATTCAGATGTATTTTTGAAGACTCTGTGACTGGTCTTCTGCATATCGCAAAATACAAGAGTTTTTTTCACAAAGAAGGTATACACAGAATACTTCTGATTTCAGATGATGTCCATGATTTGCCAAGTAATTATCTCTCATTTTTAAGTGTTTCAGTTTGGGGAAAAAAACCTGTTGTCTGAGACCACTATTTATTGAATTGATATAGACAGAGCTATGACAAAGGTACTTAGCCTGAAGTTTGGCTTCACATTGAAGTTGTTTGTCCTCTTAATGATATGGATATGTATAAAACAAAACACAAAAAATGTAATGTGAAGTAGATCACATATTTGCATTAGTATCAGTAAGTTTCATATTTAAGCTGCATGCTGATTTGGAGTGATTTAAAATCACTTTATATTAATATGATGTGATTTTTTTTTTTTATATGGTGATTTATTTAGAATTAAGCTATCCATTACAATTGTACCATATAAAAATTTTGCAGAAAAAACATCCACTCTAAAATATATAAATTAAATATATTAAGCCAAGCAAGCCAGGCCAGCCATAAGAAAATCAGGCTCACACAGAAGGTTATTATGGTGATGATGTTACACAGGGGATTTATCTCACACATTGTACATAAAAAGGATCAACTCACTTGGCAGATGATATGACAACTGAGTGCTGATCAGAATTGAGAATTTTTGCAAGATGAGCAGCAACTGAGTCCTCATAAGCAGATATCTGAAAACAGAGAAAAAAGACTTCAATTTCTACACGTTTCACCATTTTAACACCTACTAGTGAGTTAAAACACCTCCAAAAATACCAGGATTTCCATTTCAGATCTAATACAAGGACAGGCAGCTGGCAGTGCAGATTCTACCTGCATACTGTATTTTATGTACCAGATTTTTAAAATTCAAAGTAACGCTGCATCTGAGAACTTGATCCACAGCTCTCTTCCTCCTGTAGAGAAAACAGTAAGTTATTTCTAGGCTAAAGATAGCCAATGAGGCAGAAAAAATCTACCTTCTTTCTAGATTTATAACAACCTAAATTATTATAATCTAATATCTTTTATTTCTAAAACAAGCAAAGTTTCCCTCAAACTAAGCTGCTCAACTAAGAATAAATCAAAATTTTGCCGTTATAATCCTGAATTTCCTTTTTACTGTCAGATGGGATCTTACTGAAATGGTATAATGTTATCAAAACCAATCCTTAAAGAGCAAACCATTTAGGGCTTAGTCTTTACGAGAATGTTTGGGAGAATGAATGTGTGCACTGTCCATCTTTTCTTGCACAGAAGAGTTATAAATCCTGAAATACTCAGGCAAAGATTTTGAATGGATCAGATTCACATCTTCATGCACTATATCCTGTCTTAAAATAGGCATGGATCCAGATCTCAGTTTTAAAAGAAAATTTTAACCAAATTCCAAATCTAAAGCTAAAAATAAATGCAGTTCTGAAATTTTCTGATGGCTTCCTTCAAGGATCTCTTAAAATCTCTTAGCGTGTTTTTGCCGTTGATATGGAGCAGGTAGATATACCACTCTTTTTTCTTCCTAAAACCGAGCCTTAGTTGTAGAACTCTGACAGTAAATCAGTTTTCATTTCAAGGGAAAAACCAGTATGTAACCATGTGATTTGTAAGAACGAACTATTGTTGTTCAAACATCAGTATAAGACTTCTGGAACCAAACCAAGTGAAATAAGTCTCCTGAAACTGGAGGAAAGAAAAAAAAAAAGAATTGGATATGTACTTTTATTTACTTTTTGTACTGCGCTTTAATACATTACCTGCTCTATGGTTAATCATTCTTTTACTGAAATATCGTAACTCAACAAACTATGCAAAAAACATTAAAATAGAGATTCAACGGTACTCAAAAGAAAACGGCTTTCTCCAACTCAGAGTAATAGCAGGTAACTACAGCCTACAGAACTGATTTTCCAGAAAGGAGGGTTTGTATGAGCAGTTCCTTCCATCTTCAGGAGGGGCTAAACACAATTTCAAAGCCAGAACTAACTAGAACAAAATGTATATTTTCTCCTTTACAAGATGAAGATACACTTGAAAATTTTAACTGTCTTGCAAAATTAGAGAAGATAAAGCCTTGGTCTGCATTGCTGACACTGGAAACAGAGCTGTGTGCAAAGCAGCCCCGTTAAAATCCCAGCCAGTGGAGCCCCAGCCTTTTTGCATCTCTATTATCTAGCAAGCTGTCAAAGGTTATAACCTTCTTGCCAATTAAAACAGTCTGAATCATTAAAGTATTCAAGAACCTGCTGATTAATTATTGCTTCCCAAGTACTTTTGAGCTAAAGTTGATATGCATTAACTTTCTTAGGAATATATTATTTTCTTATTTTTAGTCAGACTTTTCATGCCAATTAATTTGATTAAAGCATCTCCCTCTCCCTCAAAATCAAAACCTCATCAGATAGTACAAGCACAAATCTAGTCTGAAAGACAGACTAAGCTTTTCTTTGAGGTCACTTATGATTTCAAGCTCTCTGAAAAAAACAAAGAGAAAGTTGGATGGTACCACCTGATCTAACTCACTTTTACAAGCTGTAAAAAGTTTCTTTCTTTCTTTCAGAATACAACCCTTGCCTTCGAAATATTGGGTTTTTTCAATGCATACTCCAAACTCAAGATAGCAAACATTTTGCTTTTATATATATATATAAAAAAATATTTTCATATATTTATGTATATTATTATAGTATACATAGTATTATTATATAATAACATAATACTATACCATTATATATAAAACAATAAGTATATTCTTATACAAAATAATTATATAAAATACATAATATCATTATATAAGAACAAAATATGATATCATATTTTTATTTATAAAATAATATATATTATATATCATTTATAAACTAATATATGAGAGAGAGAGAGAGAKAGATAGACATTAAAAATATTTTTTTCTGGAAGAAATTTTTCTGACTGCTCTGCTGAAGACTCCTTACCTTCATTCATTTTTGCAAATAATACAGAACTGGAAACCCTAATTGTCTGAGATACACACCATGAACAGACATTAACTCAGTTCAGTTAGCAGATCACAAAACATCTGTTTCTATTTTTCATGCAAGTGCTTCAATTATAAATATTGTCATCCCAGAAGCTCAAAGTTAAGTATATGAAGCAACAAAACAAAAGTAAAAGTTCACCTGGCATTCCTCCGACTCTTCTGCAGTCACTGGAAGAATAGAAGGCTTTGCTGGTAATTTCAGTTCATATGACATTATACTCCACCTAAAAGAAACATAACAGCTTTGAAGTTTCCAGATTATTAGTTTTATCTTTTCTTTTTATCAACAAAAAGACAATTCAGTGTCACAGCGATTGTTAAAAAACAAACAAACAAACATCTTAATTTTTAATTGTATGCTAACTGAATATGGGTGAAATAATTGAGACTAAAGATAATAATTGGTTTTATTGCTTTGATTTTTTGTTAGTGATTTGATGATGAGCCTGCTTTGTGAGCAAATCATGGGACGTTCAATGCAGGCAACAAAGACTTTCTAGCAAAACATTCACAGTRTAAAAGAATTTGTGCAAACTAATTGCAGAAGTCAAAGGAAAATAAATGTGTTCCTGGAGAAAAAGCTCCAAGGTAACTTTAGCTTTTCATCTCAACTAGGGGAGGGAGGCATGAGAACAAAGCAAATGGTGAAGTATATCTTCATCGACATATATGTATTTTTTCCCCTGGTAAAGGACAGTACTCTACAGCATAGATAGTATGAAACCGCTAATAGCAACATCCTTCAAAGCCTGCTGAAAAGAACAAGTACTCACTGCAGATGGCCTTGGGAGCAAGTCTACAGAAATGAGAGCAAAAAATGACACTGAGCTCTTTTCAGTACAGAAGACAACAAACATGATTTAATCTATGAATCTTTCAGAATGCCCAGGCCAACAATTATTTCTAAGGATCAGTAACAAGCATTTCTCTATATACTTTGCTGTAAAATGATCAAATAGTCTGCAGAAAAGCTTAAAATAAAAAAGGACTTATTTCTCTATTTAATAAAAAACAGCCTAAAATAAAATCCTCTTTGATCACATTCAAGTGTTTGTAACTAGAGCAAGAACAGAAACACCCATGAGAGAAAGGAACAGAGTAAGAAATACTCCTCTCAAAAACAGTGTTACACCTTCATTGGAATGACATGACCACCACCTTCTCTGACTTTTTTAAATTGGGATTGCTCCTTTGCTTTATGGATGGAAACCAGACAAAACAAGGAGTGGGAAGATCTCTTGTTTCTGACTAAGAAAATGACTCCAACAAAAATATTAGTAGTGGATCAAGCCAAAGATCCACTTAGCCCAGCACCTTGTCCACAGCTGATGCCTCAGGAAATTACATGAAGGGTGAAAGCACACGATGAGAGTTTTCCCCACATGCAAGGACAGAGAGCTCAGGTGTTTCCTAAAGAAAGATGCTACCTCTGATGGTCTTTAATAGTGTGCGTGGAGTCCGTAAAACTGCCCTAAATGATTTTGAATCTATACAATTTCTTAATGCTTACAACTTCTTGTAAGAGGCAGTTATGCAGCTTCATCAGTTATGCAATAAACTGGCTCCTCTGTTCATCTTTGGACAACACGCTTCCTAGATTCATCAAYCGCTCTCCCCTCTGACTCTTCAGTTTACAAAGGATGTTGAAGAGCTGTCCCCATTACTATCTCAGCTTCCCTCATGATTATGATCTGCACTCTAGAAACCAAAACCACTGAACATTAAGTCTCTAGGATGGTTTTAGGCCATCAGAAACCCAAACAAATACAATTTGAATCTCATGGTAAATTATGTATATGCACATTTAGGTTTACCTGTCTAACATTTTCGTGCTGGCTCGTTCTAGTTTCTCCAAAATCTGAGGAAGTTGTGTATCATCATCACAGGATCCTCCCCAACCAAGGACACGAGCAAGGTCATTTCCAGTACCAAGGGGTAACACTCCTAACTGACACTGAAACACAACACAGGAGCAAATCTACTATTGAAAACTAGAAAGAAAAAGTACAAACTATTACAAATGCTTGTTATTTCAAGCAACAAATGTTAATTATACAGCTGATGTCTAAAGCTTGTAAATCAAATTGTGTAATCCTGATACAACTTGTCTTGTTTACGCCAGTGAAAACTTTCATTTAAGAGCAACTATTGAGTTTGGCCCCTATCCACATATATGACAAAGAACCAAGTCAAGGAAAAGTAAGGGTACAAAATTAAGTCTAGTAAGTATAGTCAAGGAAAGTAAGTATACACACTTGCCTGTTTGTGCAAGCTGAGCTTATCAATTTCTGACAAGACCCAACCCACGCTTCCATCACCGCCACACACAAGAATCCTGAAGTTGTCAAACTTCTGAAATAACCGCAAACTGCAGAGAAAATGCAGCCTGTTAGGGCCAGTTACGTCCATTAGCGAGAGAGCAGTTACATTGTTCTGGGGTATGTGGATACAACCAATTACTTAATAAACCTATCTGCATCCCATCTATTGCTGTATATTCCACTTATACTGACATTTCTGATAAATAACATGCCAAGTTTTACTTAAAAAAAAAATTCCCTTGATATTGTTTTCAGGATTTTATTAGTATTATTTTATTCATTTCATTAATATTTAAAAAAAATATTTCTAATCTATGAAATTGCAACTGCTCTATGCTTCCCACTTCAGCCAGAAGGACAAGGCACCATGGGGAATTTTTCAATGAGAGGAGGTTAAAACACAACGACAGGATGTGCTCCACAATATGGGTGGGCTTTTGCTAATGTGTGACTACGCAAATGCAAGGACAGTTGGAGGCAATTATTACACATAAGGGGATGACAACAATATAAGACAAATAATACTAGTATTTCATATTAAATCCTTAAAGCCGTATCCTGCTTTTGCTTCCTACGGCTCTTCCTCCTGTTCTCTGACTTTTAACACCTACAGGATCCAACACTCGGGCAGTACAGGAAAGGAGGACAAGAGAGACAGAACAAGCAGAAAGGTAAGACACAGAGGAAAGGGGAATGAGATGTGAAGAAACAGCCAAGAGGTAAAAACAACAGGGATTTAAACGTAAAAAAAAAAAAAGAATTGGAAAGTAGAAACTCTTAAAATAATAAAAATAAAGATGTTTATTTTTAATGCATGTTATTTTCCAGAATATGTATAATCTCAGAACTGTTTCTAAAAAGCAACACATTAAGATCACAAATTTTTGAAGCATTTATGTTTTTTCTTAAGAAAATAATGTCACATATATGATAAATAATGTCACTTGTATATGACAGGCAGATACCTATTCAGAACAAAAGATGCAGATATTTAAGGAAAAAAATGTTGATACCAGAACAATTTCTCCTACCCTGAGAAAAGAGAGAAAACCCCCTAGTAATACACTATCTCAAAGAATGCAACTCTGCTTTTTAGATCAACTAGAAAAAAGAAGACACCAGCACGACCTGATAGAATAACTACTAAGGACCTCTCTTTGGAAACTGGGAAAAATACTTAAAAGCAACCAACCTGACCTACGTTTACTGTGCAAAACCAAAGTGAGCCTCCTGAACCATGCTGCTGGTAGGTACAACTAGATGAAGCAAGAGAACTTGAAAACAGACACACATATTTTTTCCGACTGTCCTCTCTCAAAAATTGTCCCTCCAGTTGAGATGAACCTTCTTTACTAATTATAATTACATGTACAAAATGTTAGCCAAAAGGGACTTTGATTGAATTCAGATTTAAATCAGGGTTATAATGAAAAGAATATTAGAATTTAAAGAGTTAATATAACTTGTCCATAACACAGTACTAACTATAAAAATCCACATCTGTATTCCATTAATTTGTATTATTTGCCCACTGTTTGAACTGAATTTTTGTGCATTTGTTTCACCTACATTTTTACCATGCAAGCATAATTCTGCATCTTTAAGAGTACAAAAATTAGTGTTTCTAGTTGCTGTAACTGATATTAATAGGCCATTTAACCACAGTGCTACATCTGAGTGGAATTAAGTTAGGCAACAGAAAAATGTGCATGAATTTAATCTTTATGAATGTGCAAAGATGCTTGGCTTGTGGCCACTGCTATGCAAATTTCATCCCTATCTCGCCAACAATCAACCCTTAGATTTTGTAGAATGCCTGATTGTTTTAATTGTGTTCTTGCTCCAAATTTTGTGAGATGCTCATTTTCTTGACCATTTGCATATGTTGCCTAAGCCATATTTTGAATGTAGTTTTCAGATGAMAAAAGTTTTAGTGTACTCGTCCATCACCCACTGCAGACTCCCTCGCTGACATTTGTGTTCAGAATTCAAAAAGATACAGAGTACATTTAGACAATAGTTTTATTCCATAGCTATTCACAACAAAGTCACAGGAATATCTGAATTACGCATATGAAATGGAAGAAAAGCACCCGGGCGACTGCGTATAAAGACCCTGATTCAGGAAAGCATCTAAACATTTGTAATGGTTTTGAACCTTACCAGTTAACAGAAGTCAAAGCTAGCCAAAAAGCCACAAAACACTTGGGCTGATAGGTTTTGGGTTTGAATTTTCAAGTGAGTTTTTCTAAGAAGAAAATATTATCCTACAATCCCTTCACCCACCAGAATTCATCCTGAAATTCTGTTCTCTCTTAGATTTTAATTAGGAAGTCACAGTAGATAGTAGTGATAGAATTATACATTGAGGGGACAACACAACACTATACTTTGCACTAAATTGCCTTGCGAAAAGGATTGCTCAAGATTTCCAAGGTCATTACCCTAAGTGAGGTCCTCCATTCATTAAATCGAACACCTGAGCTGGATTTAACGACTGTTTGAATCGACGAAGAAACTTTACTCCCTGATTGTCTCCACTCTTTGAGTTAACAAAAACTAAAAGAGGACTGGCACAGGATGGCGGGCATGTGGCTTTCCAGAAACCTGTGAACATAGTTAGAAAGAATGAAATAAATAAGGCTTTCTAATATGAACAACACAAAAAGAAATCATGGGAAAGAGGAAGAAAGGGATGAAGGACAAAAGGAGTACATTTTATCATGCATAATGTAAATGCTAAACTGAATATCAGCCCTGTAAGGAAAACATAATTGCTCAAGATTTACCAGTTCATTTTTTATTTTCCGGTATTTTCAGTGTCTAGATTTAGTAAAATCCTGAAGACAATAGCTTTATTGTTTTTCCACAGTGAAAAAGTTTATTAACCTTTTAGAATACTTCTCAAATCTCAAGTTGACAGATTATCACATAATTAAATATATATTTCAGTTACAAGTGTTTGGGTTTTAATCTGAATTTTCTTTAACCTTACTGGCTGGAACTGGATCCTCCACGTCTGTACGAGCTTTCTAAGAGTACTCACAGATTTCAAAAGTTACTGTACTCAGTTGCTCCCAGGTGAGGCTTTGCATGAGAACTTTTTTCTCAGACTGAAGTTATACTATTAATTATAATAGAATCACTGAACAACAGACCTTCAGCTGTGATCCAAAGCTTATTAAAGTCAATGCAGGTCTTAACTAATTAACAGCAGGCTTTCTATAAGGCCCTTAGTAAGCAGTACTAATGCACACTGTTGTCGCTAACATGACCAGTCCATGGAAGTAGTGGTTTCTCAGCAACACTTCAAAATCAGACATCACAGGTATAGGTTTTGACATTTGTTTCAGGCAATATTAAAATGACTATGTTGTTTTCAATTACTAAAAAAAATTACTAAAGCTACAAATAAAAAATTGGCATTAAAGGATGCTAATTTAATTCCACATTATAGTAATATATAATTTAAAATAAGGTTTGATCAATTTATTTAAATGCCAAGAAAAATAATTTCACATATGGAACAATCTTCCTAGCATGACAATAAATAGCAGCATGACACTCTGGTCTAAGACACCACATAGCAAGTAAACAGAGTGAATATATACAGCATAAACAATCACTTCTACTAACTTCATACAATAAAATCCATTACATTGTGTTAAAAGTTGTTGGTCTACATTTGCCATCAACATAAACTATAAAATTAAAGCAGTTAGATTTCATTATACTCCTTATTAAATCCACTCCCTGCCTTTAAGTGCAGTCTCCCACTGCTCACGCATCTCTATCCTGAGCCACCAAAGAGCACCTCTGAGTTTTGAACGTTTGTTGGGTTTTTATCTGTGTGTTGCAGGATTCTTACAGTGCTTATATTTAAAAGAAATTTAGAGAAGCTATGGAAGCAATTCCTCTCTTTAGCCTGGTAAAGCAGTTGTTGGATCTGAGCCGTTCAGCTAGCTTACCTCTGCATAAAGCAAAGTTATCCAAAATTTGAGAACTCACAGAATAAGTGATGCATGCCAGGCAGGCATCGGCCCACTTCATCTGAGGACTCTGGTCATTCACTTGAAAAGTTTCCAAGGGTCATAAATAAAATGGGAGAAAATTTCCAGTGGGCGAACTTTCAAAAACATTTTTTAAATCATGTTGGTTAAATAATCCTCTAAAAAGGTACACGGAAAATTATACTTTTATATGCATTCACCTGCTCAGCAGAAGGATTTTAGCCTTGTTTAGTTATACAGGTCTCACTAGGCACTGCAAGTCCAGAGCTACCACTGAACACACTACAATACTACGTACCATCAGAGTCTATACTGTTTAGTGCTGTTGGAGGTATGATCGATACCTTACATTGGCCAAGTGGACATTTACGAGGATACAGATCCTTACAGGCAGTGTGAACCTACAGAAGAAACAAAAAATTATTTCCCTGCAGTGGAATTCCAGGGTGAAAGTATAACTGATACAGTATCTATGTAATGAAAATGGACTAATCTATAACATGTAGGTGTAGAGGGAAGAGGAGCKAGACCGGAAAAAAGACGTATGAGTGTTCAACCACAAAGGCTTGTTACTCAGTCCACAAAACACATGTTTGGAGTTCTTCATCTTCAGCTACCCCTATAGCAGATATGAATTGTCCTTTCAAGGGAATCGCTTACCTTCATCCATGGGCAAGGGAGGACCAAGTTCCCAGCAGCCAGYATCTGTGCTGGGGAAAGCAGGCACACTGTGCACAGGCAAAGCAATAGCTCTGTACATGCCTGGTCCATCTGGCTGTTCTGGAAGACGTATCTGCACTAAAGCTAGCACACCTACCAAGCCAGACAAACCCGCCAAAGGTGGGTCCCATAAACTATGCATTGTAGAGGTCTCTTCCATAGTGATTGGAAAAACAGGCACATGCAGAAGGTGCTGCACTTCACCTAAATTTCAAATCACCTCTGGAGATGTAAATCATTTCCCACTGCCTACACACAGAGTCTCAGACATCTCTATGCCGAAAGCGTCAACAATAAAAAAAACTGCTGACTTTCCACTTCTATACCCTAGCATATGAAACCCATCTTTTTAGACAAGTTAAAAAAATTAAGAGAAAACTATGTTTTGGGGAAACAGCAATAGCATGTTATAGAATTTCAATCAGCAACCTACAGAGTGTCCTGAAGGAGAGAACTTCAAGATTTTGCAGTAATAGAAATATTAATAAATATTAATATTACTAATATTACTAAAATATTATTACAGCAGTATCTACAATAAAAGAGACGAGAAGGTAACATACGGTTATCAGGCATACAGAACAGGCATCTGAACCTTCAGTTATCAGTTAGGAGAAGGCAGAGAAAACACATTGGGATGACAACACTTATTAAAGAAAAGCTGCATCTGTGGGCATATTAAAAATTAACTGAAGCAAGTAGGACAGTCATGAGAAATTACGAATGTTAGAGACACTTGAGTTTGCACAAGCTGCCTGCTCTTACTTAATCCAAAAGCACAGTTATGAAATGACAAAATAAAAATAATGGTCAGCAATAAAGCTGGCAAAATCCTAAATGCTTGGACGTGGTTCATTGCACCTACCATAGCTTTACACCAAAGGCACTTCCAATCTTGCAGGCGTAAAACACTGCCGCAAGTCTTGTCACAGACTGCGCATTTGGCACTGACGGGCAGATTACCCTCTAACCACTGGTGAGGCATAGCTATCTGTGAAGAAGTAGTCATAAAAGTTAAATACTCAGAAATAGAAATTAGAGGCTTTTGTCCCTCAAATATAGGTGGATTTAAACTATTTCCCACAGCTCTACCTAATCAAAGAAGGAGGTATGGCTGACCAGGATAAGTGACACTGATGCTCACAAGGCAACAGCTATGAATGTGGACTATGGTGGTGTTTCACATGCTAGGCAGAAAATGTGACRGCTGAGAAGGGAGACACATCTCATTCAACTATTCATGGTTGCTATTATGGTAGCAACTAACCACTAAACAACGGGGCAGTTAAATCTAGAGACTCCGTAATACAAATAAGTACCCATTCACTTAATGTTGACTACATGACACAAACCAATTAAAATAACTAAAATTCAGAAGAAGAGGCAGGACAGCAGAATACCTCTGTGGCTTTACGTACCCCTCACCATAGCTGGTAAGCCACAGCTCTATAAAGCAGTCCCTAAATGCAGTGCAAAGCTTTACTCAGTGCACTCTTTGTCCCATTAATACCATGTGCAACTCCAAGTACAGATGGAATGACACTCATAGGTGTGCAATTCACCTTCTAGGAAGAAGTTTCATGCCAGTGGCACATACACAGCTGTGTTTGTAAAAATCACAATAAACCTCTGAAAAGCTTTTGTCATTTCTCCTGCTAATTTTAAAATTCCGGCTTTCATCAGTAAAAAACCTCACACACGTCAGTGAATTCCAAACAGGCCCCTGGGGAACAGCTATCGGTAAGGAGGACACGAAATAGCTTGCCAAAACAGCATGGTAACAGTATAAAATACCACCTTTGCTTAAGAGCAGGAGGAGTTTCCGGGAGCAATTCTCCAGCTTCAGAGTTTCTCTGCATGTGGCCTTTAAAATCCTGTAGCACTGCTGCAATCTAGTGCCCACAGATACTAAACTTGTCTTGGGAGATAGGAATATAACTTTTGTTCTAAATACCATGTTAATCTTTGAAAAGTGTTCAGGAATATAGCCACCCACCATTAACTTCAACGGGTCACATGGCAATATTTCTATGCTCAGCCTTTTTTTTTTTTCTTTCTCCCCATAAAGAAGAAACAGTTTTGGAAAATACTGTAAATATGAATAGTACTTACACCATCTTCATCTTCAATGATGTCTTTTCCAATTGAGGCTAATGTAGTCCATTTGCAGTTATTTGTTGCTCGGACAGCACATCTTTTATGTGCTTTAAACTTACACACTGGAAGGCACACATAAACATGTATACTATGTTATTTGCTGTATTTCAGTGATACATATCTTTAAAAAGATTAAACACAGATATTCCATAAAACAGCCAAGTACATGTCGCTTAGTGTTGCACACATGGCACAACCCAACTAAAAGAAAATTCAGTTCATAATCACTCCAGCTTTAACTCTCTAAACTGGGTTTAACTGCTTAGCTGTAGCCCATGTTAAGTGTGTCCTCAAATCCACATCGGTCCCCATTTTTTCAGGTGTAATCCAAGGTACTAAGGTACAAATATATCTTTAACTGTGTTTTTGCCTTTTCTGTTCCTCCAGTGACGCAACTCAAATATTTAGTTTAAATTTGCAAGAGGAGATGGAAGAGTGTTTCACAGAAGTATTTTGCTTCAGGAGCTCTGTTTCTTTGCTTAAAGGATCCCTTTTGGGCACCACACTATGCCTGTCTTCCCAGAAGCTGAGAAAATGAAGGGTTAGGTGGTGATGTATTTATTGAGGATACTGGTGGTTACAATATTTTCCAACAGGTTACATTAAGCGAGGAAGAGCCTGACTTCTTACTGGATTATTTATTAAAAATCTACTAATTGGAATACTCAGCACAAGCGTGTAGTACAGGCAGACATTTTGAAAATCTAATAACTATTTGTGTTTTGTTCAACTCTCATTAATATGACTAGTTAATGATATCATATTAGACCAAACAGACCGACACACCCAACTGTGGGTATTTCTGTTACTGGAAGCGCATGACATCATTCTATTTAGAGTGCATTATATAAATTATTTTGGCAAAGACCATTAAAGGATTATGAGAACTAGCCAGCAGACTAGAAGCAGTAGTCTCTTTTCAAACAAATATTTGACAGGAAATTATCAAAAGCTTTGGCCCATCACTTGTCCACCATTAAAAAACATTAAGCCATGGCACAAAAAGTCTTGTGAATCATAAATTTCTCATTTTAATTCCACTGATCCATTGCCAGATCAATTTAAAAAGTGAATTGAGACTATGTAAGCAACATCTGAGTTTGAGAGCAATCCTCACTGTTCCGGGAGATGCATGAAAGTATGCACTTAGCTCAAAGAAAGAGAAGGAAACAGAAAAAGGAGTTTTGTTGCTTTTACAGTAACTCCCCTGGTCATTTCAAAAAGCAGCATTCATAGACCCAAAATGTGCAAATATCCCATATTCCTCAACTAACAGGGTAGGCTCGCGTTTTCAAAACAGCTCAGCATCATATTGTGTGTTTGCCAACCTAAGCTGGTTCCAAGCGTCTAAAGAAGTCAGCTCTCACAGAAGCACAGAAATAAAGGCTGCATTTTCAAGTGATGGGCCTTGAGCAGTTTTGCCACTTGAATGTTTTGGAGAAGATATGCCACTGAATTCAGCTTCCTACTCATAAATGACATGCATTTGTCTTTGCCACACAGATCAAAGTACAACAAATCAGGGATAAGGGGCAATAGGAAATTCCAAATTACGAAGGCATAACGAAGTACGGGAATTTTCAAATCCTACTGAGCTATGATTCAGCTAGATCTCAGGACCCTGTATTCAATCTCTGCTCTCTCAGCAAGGCAAGGACAAATTCAAACCCAAGATCTGAAGAGCTGCAGCAAGCCACACCATGGATGGCAAGTGACAGCTAATGTTTGCTTTGTGGGTACAGTATATAACTTACCAAATCTCAGATCAGACTTTCTGTAGGTCACCCCCCTGCAACCCCAGTATCATCAAACAACAATTCATATTACTCTGAGCACTGAACATTACCAAAAACAATGACCTTAAGACACAGACGTAACTTTCAAGCAAAATACATAGCAGTACAGAAGAGACGGCTATAGAAAGGAAAATTTTAAATCAAATCTCAACCTTAGTTACCACTACCACTTAATTTCTTTTGTCTCAGATGACACTGCATCCCATTCATGAATCAGTCTGATACCTGAAATTTTTTGGAAACATGCAGACATACTGCTAGACACCAATTGCCATTACTTTGCCAATGAAAGTTAAAAGATGAGAAAAGGAAAAATTTAGCCAAACCAAATCTAGAATATTCATAGAATGTTATTTTAAATTTTAATTTCCTGTGTAAGTGTTTCTCGCTGGAATATGAAGCAGGTCTCTCAGAAAGCCAACCAAGAGAACCACTTAATTAGCAAACAGTTGTCACAGTGGTACCAACACCTGCTGTCAGGCACAGTGATTAAATCTAGAGCTATTATTATCTATAATGAAGAAAAGTCAACATTACTGAACGTTATCATAGGATCTCTTGCACTGAAAATATACACCTTTGTTATAGAACACTTCTGTCTCAAAGGCCTTTCATTCTAACCACCCATCAATTAATTCAACTACATTGGCAGAACACTAAATTTTTTTTTCCCCAAACTTACCACTCTACCACCTATTTGATGATGAGTTTTCTCTTCTGTGTTCTTCAAAGAAGAACTGGCTCAGACTGTTCTTTTCCAACTTCAAAGGCCAAAGCCAAAGTTTTGAAACTGATCTGAAGATCCCTGAGCTGGTATCTATAGTTGAAGTTGTCAAGATGGAAGGATTTGTCTGCAGGTATTCCAAGAAACCTGCTGTTCTGTTTCCAAGAATACTATCACATGACGGATGGACAAGCCACAGTTAAATCGGGAGTGACTCATGTGAAAACAGCAACCTAACTTCACTCCAATTTGAAGCTTATGTCTATGTTATAAAGGACAAAATTCAGCAGTTTCTTGGTAGTTTTCTTGGTACTATTTTCACCCAAATAAATAACTCTCTAAGTTAATTTAATATTACAGAGTGCTAAAAGAATACTCATATTACAAAGTCAAGTACCACAAAGTTAAGCTACTGATGCAACTTAACTTTGCAATATAGCTTTGCAATATAGCTTCCGTATGCAGGTGTAAAGTCTTCAGTTATACGATCATACGCTTTTTGAGAATAGGACCCTCATTCACTGCATGCAATGGATGGTTCTTGATAAGTATGCAGCTGTGCCGGTTCATAATAATTCTCAACAGGCATTTGCCTTATTTACCAAAAGCGAATGAAACACTGCTTTTTAGACACCAACACTCATTTCTTCCTGGCCTTTTAAAATAATAATAATAATAATAATAATAATTATTATTATTATTATTATTATTACGCTCAGTACTACTACAATTAAGACTTTTTTTTCAATACTGTATATCTTCAAATATCAGTGACTTCAGAACAGCTTCAACTGATTTTTGCAGTTATAGAAAACTCAGCATTTCTGTGATACAGGTCCCAGATTATAAACAACACACAACTACTGATTTGATCAAAAACCTTAATTAAATGATTTCCCCAGGATTAGAGGGGCACAGCGTGATACAAAGTCACAGAACACAGTTTTCTATTACTCCTTAATTCTTTAACAATGGACATCCCTTCTCTTCCTGACTGCTTCATTCACTATTCACTCTCCAGCCTGTGCAGAAAACGTGGCAAAAATCCTGGAGGCAATGACTACCCAAGTAGTGCACGTACAATACTCCATGTAGTGGGTAAGAACAACAGGGTTTTGTGTGCAAAAAACCCCAATCATAACGAAAAAAGACCAAGTGCACAAAGTGCATTTGCAGAGGCAATTTAATCCCAGTACTTTCTTATTGCTTGACTTCATGATCCTAAAGCGTTCTTTCAATATACTTTGTGCAATTCATCACAGGAGAAAGCATCTCATTTAAACTGCAATCTCCAGCTTATTAGGTATATTTGGTATTCAACAATCAAAATTCAGTCATGATAATGAAAACACTACATGAAGAAATACATCTTTGAGAATAATCATAAAGGCAGTGTTCCGCTGGCAATGACTTGGATAGAAATGCAGTATTAATACAGAGTAATTGAGGCTAGAGAGTTTTGAAAGAGTTTCTGTAGATAATGATATATAGTTCTTTAGGTTGCTTTGCCTAAACATTCCATGTATCCCCGTGTTTACCTGACACTTCTTAGGCTTAGACTCCTGAGCATACAGCAAGCTAAACTCTGAATAAGAGGAACATTTGAGGAGCATAAAGAACAAAAGCCTTACTTGATTCAGCTAGTTTGGAGTAATTTCCAAAGCAAGATAAAAAAATTATAATTCCTCTGTCCTAGTAAAGACTGTGGATGAATGATGTGGAGATCAGTCCTTTAGAGCTAGCTAGAGCAACACAACACACACACAACATTTGAAAAGTAGGTTATCTTTTGAGAAGACACAAAAGAAGGAACTAGTAGGAGGAATAGCATTGCATCTCAAAGGAGTGTATGACTAAATTTTTTAAAAGTCAATTGTTTTTTGAGCAGTAGAAAGAATGAAGCCTGGTTTGATATGAATTTACATCTCCAGTTTGATATACATATCGATTCTTTGACTTCTAAAAAGACGCAAGTTCCTACTACAGTCTTCTCCCTAGCAAAGGTATTAACATACCCTCTTTTCCTACATTGGCTTCCACAAAACTTACAGGAGTATCTTCAGGGTAGCCTGCAATAAATTTGGTCAACCTTTGCCGAAGGGTACTGAGAGGGAAGGTGCCCTGAAAAAAGAAGGCACCCATCTTACCTCCAAAAGAAATGAGGCTTGTGTGCTCAGGCTGAAAAAAACAGTGTGTAGCACTGCTGGAGACCAGCAGGTCTAAGAAAATAAAATATTACAGGACTGATCTTCTAAAGTATCGTAAGCTGCAAAATATCAGCAATGGGATTTATTTTTATTTTTACCTACAGTTAACAGTCAAGAATCAGACCACAAAGAGTACAAAGACTCTAAGCTACTTTCAAGACAACTTGGTGTGCCAGTAACCCAAACCACTGAGAGGAGGAAGAGCTCCAATATCTCTTGAGAAGAAGCCTCTCACGCTTCTCAATACAAGACGTAATAGAGTAGCCTGGGATCAATGACCACACAAATAATTGAATTTAGTATAGATATAAATGGATTCATAGCGTAAAGCAATGCTGGAGGTTTCAGATGCCAGGCATGAATAATTAAACAGTTTTTTTAAAGATGTAATGAGAAAAAGTAGCACAGAACATGTCTGGGGAATCTTAAGACTCCATACTTCCTACATAGTCTCCTCAAACAGTGTACATTGCTAACACAGGGTAAGTCAAAAAAAAAGATGGTGAAATGCATTAGAAGCGCACATGGCAGATGCAAGTAAATATGAACTCAGTCACATAAGAGTTTCAGAGAAAGAAGTAGTATTGAACCAAAATACACTTCTCAGATGAAAAAATTAAGGATGGTTAACATGGGTTTTTACAGGTATACAGAATCGGGGGCAAAGTATGAGTATTCTAGTAGAAGAGACAACTGTCAAATGATTTAAATTAGGTGCATAATTAAAGTTCTCCTTTGATTTTTAAAAATACTTGGAAAAAAAATAAAGAAAATAGATATAAACTAGTAGCTAAGAAGTAAGAGGAGGTAAACTTATTAACAGATAAAAGAATATCATAGTATCTACATATAAACCAATCCAGGTCATACACGTTTATGAAACCGTGGACCAGTGAAAGCAAATCCAAACTACCTTCATGAGCCATTCGTAAAAACTGCTGAAAGATCAACGGGCATCAGAAATGTGGATAAACGTAGCATTAGTTTGTAATAAGTTAAGCAGAAAGGTGACAAACTCCAAATCTGGAAATTAAGGAAACTTCCTTAATATAAAGTTAATGCCAACACCTTGGAAATTAAAACCATACTTAGAAGCAAAATAAGACACTGAAAAACCAGAAAATTATGAACTACAACCATTAACATTGATAATCTTACAAGAATAATTCTTGTTAAACAGCCTTTTAAAATAGCTATAATATTAACTTATGAAAGGATAAATTCTTTATGAAAGGAAAGAAGTCTTTCCTTTCCTTTGCCTGAGCAAATATAACTGTATTTGTACACAGAGGCAATACAACTGCATTTTAGTTAAGCACATGATACTTCCATCTGCCAATATCAGACATTGAAAATACCATAATTGCCTTAAAACTGTCCAAACGACTTATACGCAGTGGAAAACATACACCAGAGAAGCTGGAAGTAACTATGCTACTTCTAATTTCTATGAAACGGGTTCGTCCCGTTCCTTGGCAACTGCACCATTAGCTACATTAAAAGCATGGACAATTCAGGACAGTGGGTTAATGTTTCCTTTGTAAGATTTCCTTAATACACATTATTATGCTCAGACCTCAAGTATTATAACAGCATCAATAACAGAAATGCATTTGCGGTTGGGTAACATGCATCCAAAAAATCAAGTTTTGAATGGTGTAACTGTAGCTCTTTTCTGGACAGTTAGCTATTTTGGTAATTAAATATCTCTACATTTCATAGATATCATAAGGTCACACGGATGCTTTATTTTCTGCTGGATTCTAACACAAGCAGACTTGTTACCACTTTTTCACAGAACTTGCAGCAGAAAATAAATAAGCTGTTTCAGGTTTTTWATAAATATTTGTTTGCAAAATATCATTTCTCCAGATAAACTTAATGCTGAAGTCTTAGGCACACCTCCTTTTTCTTTGTGCTGGATTTCGTCTGTTGAACCATCAAAACGCAAAGGCATCTATATTTCTAGCCCCTCACTGCATGAGCAAATTTTTAAAGCAATAAATCTGACCTCATCTGTCCTGCCTGTACTGCAGGATCAGGCAGCAGCAACAGAGCAAACAAGAATTGGAGGGGAAGAGGTCATAGCACTGAACAAAGTGTTAAGGATTTTTATAGATTTTGGGCAGAAACTACCATTATGATTTTTTTCCTGAGGAATGCTGATTCTGCAAACCAGTAAGACTATCTTGTTTCACATTTTTGATGGGCAAATCAAATAAATCCTATCTTTTCTTGCAAACCATCCACCCAGCACATTCCAAACTGGTCACTGCAGCAGAAGGAACCGTTTTATTGAGATGAGTTAGAAAAAGGCACCTGGAGCACGAAGAAGGTGAGCCAGATCATTAGCAGTCCCTCTGCCCAAAAGAAAGTCACTCTAGTGAATAGATTTCTCTCATCAGGCTTTTTTCTTACTCATTATTTTCAGAATCATTACTCGTCTTAAACTTTCAGCCATCTGTCTACATAGGCAGCATTATAAACAGGGGGAAGAAAGCATTTATTTTACCTTCACAAGACAGGCCGTGAGAAGTGACTCCAGAGAGGCTCTCTCTACACACATTACAGAAGGTAGGTCGGGCATGGGAGCAGGCGTACCAGTTATGCATCCCTGAGAAATGTTCCACATTAAACTGTGCGGTCTAGTAAAGGAGAAGTTAAGACAAATTTGCAAGTACAGAACACAGCTACGGTGACTGAAATTACCTATGGTTCCATATTACAGGGGACGACAATGCAATGTTCACCAAAAGTATTTTCCAAAGGGTATTTAGCCTGCTCTCCCTCCAAACTTCAAAACAAAAGTGTGATAATAAGCTCTCATTTTGCTAGTAAAGGTTTTAACATGAAGCTTCACTCTGACATTAGACACACTTTTCACACTAAGGAGGGTGAATACTCCAGTTCTGTGTCCTGCAGCTTGATCTGTTGAGCTAGAACAGGTTGCACCAAGAGGGATGTCAACTTACCTCATAGTGTTCTCTGGACTGAACGGACTTCAAAGAGCTTATCCAGTCCTCCATTTCTTTTCTGTTCTCAGCACACAATATTAGCCTCCTAAATGGAGTGATTATCTGAAAAAGATAATGCATTCTGATTAATCCAGATAGTAAAAATCATGAAAGACTATAATATTTAACGTACTCTTTCCTGTGAGATGATGCAAAAGGAAGACAAGCCCTAGATCACAAGACGTTAAACGCTTAAAAATATTTTCTTTAACACACTACCAACAACGAAGGAGTTTGCTTTTCCTTTTTCTGTTCCCAAGATTTGAATCAGGCTTCGGTACAGGTCTTTACAATCTATATTGATCATCCCTCCCTCTCAGCTCTTTGTCTATGCACTGAGATTTAAATACTCAAATGGCAGGCACTGAAACTGCTAAAACAACCGTTCTGGAAATCACTAATTGACTAAGATTGCAATCCTATTTCGTAACAGCATTATAGCAACTGCAAGGTCCATTCCAATTGCTAGAGACAAAAACGTATCAAAATCAAAAGCCCGGAAGTCTTAAACAACAACAAAAGCTTTCATCATATTTCTCTATATCTTGTATATTGATATTGAATATACACAAATGTAAACATTCATAAATTTAAAACAGAACTTTCTATATAAAACTCAGTATAAGAACACATACAAATCTTTATAAAAAGACACAGAGAGCAAAAGCAAACAGCTGAAATCTTATCCTACTAGGATGGTTGAATGAATTCCTGGAACAAGTTGATGCTGAGGAGTTTTCAGTGGTCTGGAGTTGGATTCTAGAGATCTGAAAATGCTGTATCTAGAAGGTTCAGAGTATAAGCTGTTTTCCCCTCTCCCTCACCAGTAGAAAAATAATTAAAATAACAGGAAGGCACCAGAAACTATCAGCTAACTCCCACTGAAATTATTTTGAGCACTGCACTAAAATAGACAAAGCAGTTACTTACATAGCAAAGAATTTAAAACAAAGTGAGTACATGAAATTAAAGGAAAGTTATTTGTTTTGTTGTAGGAAGTCTGAAAAAGAAAATCAAATCCTTTATCAGTCTTATGCATAAATCTATTGCATGGTAGGTACCACCCACACTTGCAAATTACTTAAGTAAAACAAAGAAAGGACCACCAAAAAACTATAGCTCTGAGTATTGTTTTAAATGCTACAGGCTAGATATTGTAACATTTGCACAATATTAGTAAACACTTATCTACAGCTGCATTTACTTACCCAATCTCTGCCGTAAATAGTCTCTAGCCTTGATTTGTCCTATCCACTTCTTCATTAAACTGAGCTGTGCTTTAACATATCTCAGAGGCAACGTAACTGAAGTGCAGCAAGCTGCAAGTCACATGGAGGGGAGGCAAAAACCCTGTGGGCTTGCTTTTTTTTTTCCTCCTTTTTTTTTATGTACTCACTTCACATGGAATGGAATAGTTTCTCTGTTTTCTATTTCCTTCAATCTTGCTTAAGCTTTTTAATAAGGTTTATTAGTAGCTCTCTGCGGCTCTTCCTAAAGAACAGTTAATGCAAAGAGCAATGCTTCTCTCATTAGTTTGGAGCCAAACAGACGCTTTATTACTTCAAAATGTTTTTTTAGGCCAGGTCATCAAATGAAGCCCAGAAAAGCCATTAAATCATAATATAACCCTGGCTCCAACAACAATCAGCATTCTGCTGGAATTTCCAGGTTTCAGTGGACTCAGAAATGTTATTTGGGCAAATACAGCCACCAGATTATTTCCTATTATATAGCATGACATTATAATATGGATGAAGTAAGGACAAGTCCACCCAAAACTCTGCACTTCGCGTCCGTCCTTCCCCCATGCTCATTACTGATGCTAACCTGTAAGCAGATATAAATGCCATTAAGCAACAACGGCTGCATTTATTGCTGAAGGCTCCTGACAATCTTGATCTTTTCAAGTAATATTTATTTATATTACTCATGTCTTTAATACTACTGATCACAGAAATCCCCTGTGCATCCCCCTACCCTCCCGTCCCAAAATCAAAGCCTTAGTTCAGTTGTTCACACATCTAGTGCCAACGGAGATGCCCTTTGGTATCCAAAGCATCGGCATGGGGCAGGTAAATATGATGGAGGACCATAGTACCCAGAAAAGCAGCTATAAATAAGCCAGGTGGGACACCAAAGGCCATCTCAAAAGGTACTACACACCCATGTATTGGCAACCAAATCACGTCACCAAACATTGCTAACTAATGCATGTAAACATACCAGAAATTCCTATATCCCAACTTCTTATTAAATTCAGAGCATAATAAACTTAATAAAGCAGAGCATTTCAACAGTCTAAAAGTTAAATTATATACATGATGATGACATGAATGTAGGATCAATTATTATTAGTGCTATGAAGTGGAAAGTTGGAAGACATATTTGTAAATACAGCATCTATAACATGATGATTAAACTACATATTCTCTTTGATTTACATATTTTCAACAACAAACTTCAATAAGGTATATGATAACATGAAAAAAGACAAAATGCATTATATGCAAAAAATATCGCCAATGCTTGGAATTTTTCTTGAAAAAAAAAAAAGAGAGAAACTAAGCAGTCTGTTTAGGTTCTCATCTATTTCAGTCTACAAAATCAGGGAGAAGATGTACTCTCATTATTTATTAGGTATTTCACGTAACATAAGAACTCAGGGAACCAAGGAAATGATTAGCAAACAACAAGAAGTGTTTTTTCCTAAATGTAACACGTTATTTAGACTTGGAAAGTATTCCCAAAGGATGTTGAGGAGACCAGAAGTATAAATGTCTAAAAAGGTATTTGACAAATTCCTCACGAATAGATGCATCATATGCTATAAAACACAATATCCGAAACCTCCAACTTAGCAAGTCCTCAAAATCCAACAATGAGTGAACGTTGGGAAGTTAGGCAAGAGGAAGAATCACTGTACATGCTCTGCTGCTTATACTCCTTTCTTCAGTATCTGCTACTGCTATTACAGTACTTTGATTCAGTATGGTTTTATGAGCTTTACACTAACTCAGTATAGCTGTTCTTGCTGTCCTAAACTGAGAATGACTTCCTATACCTTCTTGTTTGCATTTACTCAGAAGGCATGCTTTCTTATGGATGCTTACAGAAAGTTATGATTAACTAACTTAAGTGGGATGTTTAGAGTGCATTCATTAAAGACAGTTGAACCTGTATGCAGACATAATCAAAATTAAAATGGATTTAATTGGCCTTAAAACTATTTTTCAGCCATGTAAATTTGGATTTACTAGTAATCTTATCTCATTGCATGGAGTCATATTCAAAGTCCTGTATCTTTTCTTCTACCAACTAAAGTCAGTATCTTTTCTTCTATTACATATTACCTTTTTTTAAAATTAATGCTTGCTGCCCCAAATATTATTATTTATATATCACGCTGAATATGCTAAACTCTCAACAGACGAGAAGAAATTGTATAATACAATGACAAAGGAAGTGTCACAGGAACCACTGGAAGACCATTGAGGTACCATAAGAATAAGAAAACTCTTAAGTCTTGGAGGAACTCAGGTGCTAATGGTTCACACGCTGACAAAGCAGGAGACAATTCAAGAAGGATGAAGACAGACAAAAGGCCTTAAAAATAAATAAATCAAGCAGATTTAATTTAGAAGATTAAGTTACTTTGAAAATTTTCACCGTTGTCAAGTAGCCAAGAAGAAGTCATTGCTGATTTTGGAAGAGGGAGTTATCAAAGCCAGATACTGCAGTATATTGGAAAGTAATGAAATTGAGGTAGTGAGAATAAAAAACGCTCTTAACGTAGTAGGCATAGGGAAAGAGTGGGCATATACAGCCTTAAAAGTTGAAAGCAAACAACACGAGTCCTAAAACATCATAGGGAATAAAGAATGTCTGGATAGGAAGAAAAGTGGCCCATTACTATGATAATGTTCCTTTCTGTTCAGAAAAATAGGGGGTTTTTTGAGTGGGGAATGAAGGAGAGAACAAGAGGACATTGTTCAGTCTGCCACCACATAGGTCTTGCCATAAATTGGGATTTCCACACATGTTGACACTAGGATAATTTGGCTTCTAAAAATATACACATACTCATATATATGTACATACAGATCTGGAAATTACTTCAATGAAAATTACACAGTCAAGTTTTGGACCACTTCTGCAACTTTTATTTCAGACAGCACCTATTAGGTGCTTAACATCTTGAAAGGAAATAAAATTGCCATTAAATTCAGTGCAAATTTGAAAGCACCTTTTGCTTTCAAAGGCACCAACTTTACCGATAACATTCTATATGCCTTCAACCCAATGGGTTTAGACTTACAATCTGTAAAATAAAATCATAGCGAGTTCAATTAAAGCCTATTGCCTAATTTTTAACATATTTTATCATATCAGCAATATATAAGAAAGTACAGTTCCCAAAGCTTGCTGGCTACGTTTCTGGTTTCCTTTACCAATTCAAAGAAAAATGCAGACACTACATTTGCTAATCGAGAAAATAATGGTCTACATCTCAGCAGCAACACAACAGCTATTGTAAAGCACCCTGCTTCCTGCAACATGATATTTGCATTAAAGCACCTTCTGCTGCTCTAAACTATTATCAGGCATTACACTAATAGCACTTTGTATGGCCGATCTTGAATTGACTTAGTAATGTGGAAACATCACTTAGAATCCGAAACGGGCGGGGAAATGGTTTTCCTGTTCTTTGAACAGATATTTTTAAAATATCTTTCTGGCACTAATGAAGAGAGGGTGATATAGAGAGCACCCCCACCTCTTCTCTTAGGGACCGCACCTAAGCCTGGGGCATGAACTTAACAGATTTAATGCTTTGTAACTTCTCTGTGCTTCTAGATGTTGGCAAGTGAGTTCTGGCGAATACCAGGCTAACATGTCATGCCTCCCTTGCTTTCTGTCTGCCCCTCCATTTCCCTGTCCTCATGCAGGTGGGTCCATATGAATGCGATGGATGAATGCACCTCCATCACAGTGGTGGGAGTAGACTGCTGGGGTCATTGATGCTCCCGTACCTACCAGAACTTGTCTGCAAAAATCACAGTGCTAACAGTTGGGCAGCTTTCTACAGCACTTTAATTTCTTGGATTCAGGATACTAAATAACTTATAACAGTACTGTCACTGTCAAAGGTGTAGTTGGTGCTTTATGGTGAATCGTCACTATTATTTTTCAAGATGAGCCGAGCCAGGCAAAAGTATAAATTACAAAGGCAGCGGAGGATTTAAAAGCAAAGCGAGTAATAAGTGGCTATTATATTTGCCTGAGTACAATACAGAATTTATAATATCAGAACAATTAGCTCTGTCTACTCCACTAAAACGTTGCTTCCCTCTTTTTGCTGGCCTTCTCCTATTTCACTGTTGCCAAGCTTACAAGTAATGAAGTAATGTGTGGTTTTGGCCCACATGATAGAAACTCTTAGGAAGGGGAAGAAAAGGGTTAGTCCCACAGAGCATCTCCTGCACCACTATACCAGGACAAGTGGGCTTAACTAAAAAGCAGGACAAAAGCGGTTACATCACAGAAACAGGTATAAGGTCTACTCTGACTTCACTCTGCAGTAGAATCCAGCCCCAGTAATTTAGGTGGCCTTGCCTTATACCACATCTAGCAAAAATGAAGGAGCATCTCCCAGAATACATCCAGGCACATGAAGGACAAGAAAGTGATCAGGAATAGTCAGCATGGATTCACCAAGGGGAAGTCACGCTTGACCGACCTGATAACCTATGATGAAATGACTGGCTTGGTGGATGAAGAGACAAAGGTGGATATCGTTCACCTTGCCTTCAGTAAGGCTTTCAGCACTATCCCTTCAGATCTTTGTAGAGAAGCTGATGAAGTATGGGCTGGACGAGCAGACAGTGAGGTGGGTTGAAAACTGGCTGAATGGCCAGGCCCAGAGGTGGCATAAAGTCTAGGTGGAGGCCAGTAACTAGCAGTGTACCCCAAAGGTCGATACTAGGTCCAGTCCTGTTTAACATCTTCATTAATGATCTCGATGATGGGGCAGAGTGTACCCTCAGCAAGTTTGCTGATGACACAAAACTGGGAGGAGTGGCTGATAGGCCAGAGGGCTGTGCTGCCATCCAGAGGAACCCTGACAGACTGGAGAAACAAGCTGACAGGAACCTCATGAAGTTCAACAAGGAGAAGTCCAAAGTGCTGCACCTGGGGAGGAACAACCCCAGGCATCAGTGTATGCTGGGGGCCACCCAGCTGGAAAGCAGCTTGGCAGAAAAGAACCTGGGAGTCCTGTTGGACAACAAATTGAACATGAGCCAGCTATGTGCCCTTGCAGCAAAGAAGGCAAATGGTAACCTGGACTGCATTAGAAGGAATGTTGCCAGCAGGTCGAGGGAGGTGATCCTGCACCTCTACTCAGCCCTGGTGAGGCCACACCTGAAGTACTGTGTCCAGTTCTGGGCCCCTCAGTACAAGAGAGACATGGACATGCTGGGGATAGTCCAGGGAAGGGCCACAAGGATGGTGAAGGGACTGGAGCACCTCATGTATGAGGAAAGGCTGAGAGAGCTGGGACTGTTTAGCCTGGAGAAGAGAAGGCTCAGAGGGATCTTATATATGTAAATACCTGAAGGGAGGGTGCAAAGAGGACGGAGCCAGGCTCTTTCCAGTGGTGCCCAGTGACAAGCAAAGAGGCAATGGGCACAAACTGAAACACAAGAGGCTCTGTGTGAACAATCAGGAAACGCTTTTTTACTGTGAGGGTGTCTGAGCACTGGCACAAGTTGCTCAAGGCAGTTGTGGAGTCTCCATCCTTGGAGATACTGAAAAATTGTCTGGACACGGTCCTGGGCAGCCTGCTCCAGGTGGCCCTGCTTCAGCAGAGGGGTTGGACCAGACGACCTTCAGAGGTCCCTTCCCTCCCAAATCACTCTGTGATTCTGTGAAAACAGAATCCAGGTAAATCAAGTAATCTAGTTAGACATGTCCAGCCCCAAACTGTAAAACAGATGCAAAAAGTATCCAGCAAAGGTCACTTTGTCAGAAATCTACAGTTCCCCAAATCTGACCTCATGTATCCAATGTCAACCAACTGCTAACAGAAAAATATTATTCCTTCAGAAGTGTAACTTTATAATGAGACAGTTACAAGAAGCAGGGTAGGAAAGTTTCATAAATTTGGACTGAAGAATTAGGAATTTATCTTAAATCAGTATTTAAATATAGCAAAAACAATAAACCATTCCTGTAAATGTAAACTGGAAACTGCTATACATAGTTCAAGGCCTGCATGCTTCTTTAAGGTCCTTACATAAAGATTTGTTAAGCACGTTACTTCGCACTGCTGTGCCCTTAGCTCCGGCTTCACCAGCTCATTACACGTCTATCAGATGGGATGGCTTCTGCGCTTAAAGGAAAACATTTAGTTATATATTTAATGGCACTAGGTGCAAAGTTATACAAAATAAAACAGCAAGTGACTATTTTTTTCGTCTGTAATAACAGATGCCTGTTTAAACATGATCCAGCTGCTTGAAGCCAGTGATCCTTGTTCACTAGAAGCAGGAAATTTATTCAGAGTTTACACCAATGGCTTTGTTTATAAAATTATTTGGTATCCAGGAACTGCACTGAGGGATACTTTTTAAGGTTTCTCCAGGTATATTAACCACTTTTAAAGCAAGAAGAGAAAGAAACGTCAGAGAATAGGTAAGTGTAAAACTGCAGGAAGAATGAAATCTGGCAATCGTCAGTGTTTGTTCTCCAAACACCCCAGCTGCTTCACCGGTGCTATACCATGAGTTCAGACAAGGAAATAAAAGATATTTTTAATGCATTTACTTCTATGCAAATCTTCTTATTGTGTTTCACAAATTAAAGAAACTCTTAGAAAACTAAAGGAAGAAAAAGAGACATTTTCTGTGAGCTATTTTCGAAAAATTTCTGCTTAAGCTTGAAATCTGTGGAAAACAAGCTCCAGGCAAATGTAACTACAACCAAAATGTACAATGCCCAGAATGGTCACATTTTTAAGCATCCCCTTGTTTTCCTCCTCTGAAAAGTGTTCAGCTTTCTTGTAATAGCTGAATCCCAAGCGATTTATCTATGGATTTTAACCTCAGAGCTGAAATGCTTTATTGCTTTTTCATAATGAAACTTAAAGCTTCAAAGTCTCCAGACACTCTAGGGAAAGGGAGACAGCGCATCAAGTCAGAGATAAGGAGCTTAAAACTTGAAAGTCACACACCCAAAGCTACTCAAAGAGCTCTCAGCTTCATTACGTTTTTTTGTCACTGTCAGAGGGCAGGGGAAAATGAGCAAATGCTAAATGGAGGAAAAAAAACTAAGTGCATCACAAGTGCACACTAATTGCTTTTGTCTAATTTTTTTTTCCTCAGCATATTAATTTGCTATTTCAGTTTTTGTTTTGTTTCTAAGCTGCCTGAATATAGAAAAAAAAAAAACAAAACAGAGTGGAAAACTGAACAAAATGGAAAACAAAGCACTTCCCCTCTCTTTCTGTGGTTTGGGTATTGCTCCGGCTGGGAGCATCAAAAAGCCTTCGTCATTTAGAGGCTAATCAGTATCTGTATGAAACAGCAGACAGTTCACAACTAGGGAAAAACTAAATCCATCCCAAGAGTTAGCTACCCGTGCAAAGCTGAGTCACGCTGGTGAGGCCAGCACAGGAACTTGAGCTGTTTCCAGCCATATTCTACCTCCTGGAGATAACAAGAGGCCCCAAGATCTTCACGGATGTCATTCCAGGACCTCTGTCAGCCCTGTGCTACACTGCAAACGGGGCACGGGGAACATCTGGATATGCCATTCCCCCATCTTGAAACGGTGCCACGCACTGACCCTTCTGATAACGCCAAGGGCAAAATTTAAAATGCAATGTTTCTGGGAGTGGGATTCAGCTCAGAGAGGAAGGCACTTTAAGTAAAGACATCCACAAATGTGTCTGAACTCCCACCATCATCAGTCTATACTGTTAGCAATGTTAACACTCAACTGGAATGCAAAGGAAATTTCAAAGTGTACCCCAACCCAGGAAATTATTGCACATCTAAAGGATAAATCTGCTGTAAAGTATGCAGAGAGGAATCCTAAAGATAGCACCACACACAGTACATAGCACTTCACTGGTATTTGTTTTCCTTCACACAATTAATTTCATAATACTAACGTAAGCTCATTATCCATACCTGGATCACTATTATCATTATCATTATTATTATTATTATTAAAATTAGTATGCAATTGAGTTAAGATACACCTATAGCAGAGGTTCATGCAGACTAAACAGTGTTCACACAAGACTGTTCAGTTAAGTAAATTTAATGTGTAAACTATTTGAAATTTGGTTTATGTAAATTCATCAAGAAACAGAAACATGTTTCCAAACACAAATCCATTCCTTTCGTGTCCCTGTGGTTTATTAAAGGGAGAAGTAAAGCAAGAGTGTCTCCCTTCAGGGGAACATCAGCAGAGACTATATGTAGAAATTTACTCAAAATACATTTTTCAAAAAGAAAAAAAATTGCAGATAGCTGTGCTCCAGAATATTCCTACAGAGCAAACCAGAAAGTTTAATCATCCAGGCTAAGAACAAGGCAGTGAAAAAAGTTTGCTTAGCAATAGCTGAAACCAGGGGAAACCACCCCAAGTCTGGAACAAGCCAAAGCCTTGAAGGTGGTGACCACATGATCCCAGGAGTCTCCCAACACAGGAGTAGCAAGATGATTTCACCAAACAACAGAAATAAGAAAGACGGTGAAAGAGAAGCAGCAGAAAGCCCAGAAAAGCTCAGTGCAACCTTTAGGTGAGTGGCCCTTGGAAAAAAACAGACTGAGGTAGAATAGTGTCTGAAAGAGGCTTGAGGCTATGAGTAAAGAAACCATCTCCTGATGTCAACTGAGACTGAACTGTAGTAAATTGGATTTTGTAAACAAGCAGGACAGCATCAAAGAAATACCACCACTGGCATCCATAAGCTTTTCTGCAAATAAAGCTCAAGACCCTGAACTTTGGGCAAATCAAGAGTCAGTAATAAAACTGAATTGATGTTAGATTATTTAAACAGGAAAAAAACAGTATTAGGATAATTATTCCCAGCTTTGGGACTATATCTTTTTGTCTCTGATATTCGAAAAGACAGAAGACTGGAGTGCCCAAACCCAAAGATGAAAGGTTTTAAACTCCTTTGGGAAAAGGCTCTTCACATTTCCTCTTGATGTGACTTGGGGAAGGTTAAACAATTCTCACATTCCCTGAAGTTCTCATAGTCCCTGAAGAAAAGTCTCAATAACAACTCTGAAAAAATCTGGGTGGCAAGAAAGGAAGCAAAATATGTCCAAGTCTAAGAAATTAACACTCCCTCTCCAACATACTGCAAAAGTCTGGCAACGCATTCTGTTTTCCAAGCCCATTGTGAATATTAAAAGTTAATTTTCTAAAATCAATTAGAAGCAGCTAATCTCAACAATGAGTAGAGAGCTGACTGATGTCAGAAGCAGCAGGGCTGAAATAAACTGCTAAAAAGCAATACGCCTTCAGGCCCGGTTGTAATATTAAGCTTGAAATTCTGACGAATCGCAACGATTGAGTTTCCAGTACAACTGGGCAACCTCCCATTAAAAACAGCAGCTGTACAGGAGGATTCAAAGATTAAAAGAATTGGTTTATGCTTTAAGCTGGTTCCACATAAATTATATGCCAGTAAACTTTACATCCCCAGCCAAGACGCAGGATACGCTATATTCAGAAATATGGAGAGGAAATAGGGTAATCAGAGTTCTGGACAAAACCAATATAAACTGGAAGAAAAAAATATAAATTTTAACCACAGCTGAAGCACAGTTGCTCCAATGGAGTATTTGGCCTCACTAACCTATTAAAAATACCTAACCATCTCAAAACAATAGGTCAAAGGAAAATCAGCAAATATAAATGTTTAGTTTTTCAAAATCTATCCAAATTTACAGAATATCAAGGAAATCGCAGACAACTGGATAAAGATTTTTTGTTTAAAAACATATTAAGCAGAACCCTCTGCTTTCAGGTCAAAGTGAACTGATAAGTCTGACCAAAAAAGTGGAAATCAGAGAAAAAAAACCTTTAACTTTTTGTAACAAAATTACATTCAGGGACTAACTTTAATGAAATGCCATTCGTGTTTTGTTTTTTTCATTACATAATATGAAAAGAAAACTTTAAAACAAAATTTAATCCCTTTAATTTGAACTAAATTAAGTACTTCTGTTCAAAAATGTTAAAACATCAGGTTGACCCATAATTATTTTTAGTTCAGTCATTGAACTGAAAAGACAATTATTTTTATGCCCGGATCATGCAATGAGATGAAAAGCTAAGGGACATACATAAAAAAAGTAAGAAGGAATAATAGGAAATTTTAATATGGGAAAAGATAATAAGCACCTTATTATTCTCTTACAAAATTTTGTGGTGCAATTCTTGAACTGGAAGAGAAGTGTAAAGTAGTGATATGGGAACATTTACAGACTGCACAAAATTTTGATTACTTAGTTCCCCGCCTTGATCACCAAGGCACTTCAAAGCAAGCCAAGCAAGATATTAAACAGACAGTACAGTGACTTGAAAAACTTCAGTGTTAGTAAAAACAAAGAAATACATACCAGAGAAAAACCACAGAAGCATAGAAGAAGTATTTATGAATTACAGACAGCTCCAAATTAACAGGAAAAGGATCTTAGTGTCATTATAGAGGATAAAAAAATGCTGCAGAAAACAGACAAAATGTGGTGTCGTAAATGAGCRCTAATTTAGAAAATAGTCCCAAATATCTGTGACTTGTGCTCCCTGAGGGCCAAACTGGTCACTTCATTTACAAGATGATGCTCTAGAATAACAGCCAGAAGAACAGCAAGAATAGGTAAGAGTATAGAAAAATGTTTACAAAGATTATTTACCTTTGAAAATAGTCAAATCAAAAGGAGGTAATAAAAAACATAAAACAAAGAACAGACGGTTTATAGATAGTGAGAGTGAGAATACTTAATTAAAGCCCAGCACATTAAGAGTTCTCCAAGGAAGTATTTTTCCACAGAATAAATAATGAGACTCTACGGTCTATATGGTCTATAGCATCACTAAAACCAAGAAATCAGCAAAAATTTACGATATTAGACATTTTTGCAAGCATACCCAGAATCCTAGTAATCAATGTTATTGGCTGGAATATAAAGTCTCCTTTCCAGCCAATTTCTAATTACTAAGAATTGCAGTAGGCTTTCCAGGACAGCAGATCTGCCTACTGCAGCTTCCTCCCTCTCAAGATGACCACTTTCAGAAGATGCATATTCAACAAAAAGTACTTGATTCAGCACCTGATTCAGAAAGCTGAAAGCAGGGGTCTACATTTAAGGTGCCCTGGATGACAAAGCTCCTATCGTAGCTAAGGGAGAGTTAGTTAATAATCAGTGGAGTCTATACTGAATTGAGCAATTACAGGAATCTACTTTAAAGGCTATTAATCTTATCCTAGATACCTAAATTTAGGGGTCTATAAACGCATCATTGAGTCCCACCCTGAAATTAGGGCAAGCTGAATCCCCATCCTGAGTATCATCTAGTATGTTAATTCTCATAATCCTCACATTCTGGAGGGTACCTTCCAGAACGACAGTGAAATTATTTCCTCTGTTACTCTCAGGCGCAATTAGATAACAGAATTAATCTAGCCATTAGATTGAGTTTCCAGTACAACTGGGCTGTTTTTCACTTTTCTGATTTTCATTTTTCTGAATATACGTATAGTATATAATCACTTTTCTGATTTTCACTTTCTGAATATACGTATAGTAAGAAATCGAGTGTCCATGCCTTTGTGTAATTCTTAGATGCACCAGAAGTTGGCCTAACCCAAATCAAATGTCTAAAGCCAGCTATACGAAGTAATGCCTCAAAGCCAGTATTTCTACCCTAAAATTATTATTTTCCATCACATTTATCACAGAAAACCATAACTGAATTAAATGTTTCAAACATCAGTTTGGATGGATTAAATATAGGTGCTGCCACATGATGCCTGTACATTTTACATGAGATTCTAGGATAGGTTTATAATAACCCAGGGCATTTTATACATCAATGTGGCTCAACGACTGAAAGGGAGCATGGTTAACATCTACAGATTTTTTTCCTCATCAGTCTGCATCAGTTCTTCATCATCAAAAGCAAGGTAGAGGTAGAAACCTAAGCCAAAAGCTAACCTGTCAAAATGTCCTTTTAAATCACAATTCATAATCACCTTTGTTGCCCTGAGGAACTTCGTTAATTGAATATGCCAGTTCAAAAATCATTTTAGTATTTAAAAATCCCATTCCTTATACCTATTAGAACAAAAGCACGCCACCAATGTTCCACATGCCCATGCTTGCATGCTGCAGAGCACTATTCAGCCTCATTCAGTCTCAAGTCTTGTTTTGAGGACAATAAAGAGATTTTTCTAAATGCACCTGAGATGATAGATATCAACAAGCCATCTTCCATCCCTGCAAACCAAAATGCATAAGGAATTACAGCTCTCAGCAGAACTGGTCACTGCCCCATCTGCTTGCGTGCAATAAGGATGGGAGGCTGATTCATCCCCAAAGTCTCCCCAAAGAGGTAACATGCTGTGCAACTACACTCCTCAAGTTGTGCTGAGACAACATAAACCACCCTCTGTGGCAGAAGCAAAGCACTGTGGAAAAAACATTCAGCAGAGTACCCAACACCATTACGAGGACTCAGCGCCCACCCACGCCACTGAACTGCAGGCATGGGGTGAGCAAAAGCCCCCGTGGGCTCCTGATGTGGCTGGTGGAGAGGGGATGCATATCTTTGATGGGCTGAATTGGCTTCTTGAACCTCTCCTCTCTCTCTTCCCACAGACTTAGGAGACTGGTACCTAACAAGCAAGTAGGAAGAATCTGGCCTTGAGGGTCTCATATAAAGACTCTGAAGTCAAGGGACACCTTTTCCTCTATTTAATAGCCTCTGGATGAGGATGCTCAGAACTACAAAACGCCTATAATCCATTACAAGGCACCCTAGTGCAAGCTTGTGCACTAGGAACTATTTGCTAGAAATGAATTGGTTGTTCATTGAAAAGTAGTATCAGCAATAAAGAAAAAACTGAAACAGATGAGCTGGTTTAAGTTTAGCAGCTTCTCATTTTAATTAGCAGGTATTTATTTATCTCAGCTTTCCCCTTAACCTCAATTTGTTTGTAGTAAGAAAGGAAAAGTAATTCTGGTGAATAAACACTGATATTTAGTTACATAAAATATTCTGCAAGCATGAGCATTACAAATAAACTCAACCTTAAATCTGTGTGTTATGACTAATTTTAGGACTTGAGTTTTATCCAAAAAAAGAGCATGGAAAATCTTTGACACGCACACCTCTGTCTCCAAACAGACAAACTAGAAAGGGCAAAAGAAGGCAAACAGTAGCTTCTACAAGCTGGGGGTGGGAGATTGAGGGGTGGGGTGGGGGGCGGGATTTAAGTGAAATGACAAAAGGATTTGTAAAAAAAAATTAATTAATTTTAATGTAAATTTTTAAAGGTGTGACCTGGAAAAATGGTCATTTGGTGTATATTCCATCTACATAAGTTTGTGTTAAAAATATTCTCTACTGGAACAAAGAAACAAGAGCAGTACATTAACTAGAGAAAGCTAAAGTTAAGGATTTAATTTTTGCTTCTTTAACAAAGAGAATGCTAACAGACCACTTAGAACATAAAGAAAAAAAAAGTAATTTTAAGAAAGGCTGGATTATCTTTTTTAAGATGGAAGGAAAAAAAAGGCAAAAAGAAATGTTTCTTTTTATTTATAAGGAGTATTGCTGGAAAGCTAACCACCCACCCACCCCCACCCCCCCAACTCCAAACCAGTGCAGGCAAGGCCAGAGATGTCTTACTTCACTGAGCTGTGTTGCTGGGAGACTGGGTTAGGCAAACACAAAGAAAGAAGCCAAAAGATTAAGCGAGATGACGACTGTTACCGTATTTCACAGTCAAATCAGATGACACTTCAATCCAGGAGAGCTATAAATCCAAATAATTTTTCAAAATGAATTTGAAGACTCCTTAGAGAAAACACTGTTTGCCCTAAATTACCCAGGACACAAAAATAAATAGTGTCTCCAAAGCTGTTAAAGCTGTAGCCCCTGAGATTTGTTTTTTCACTACCGTCTTCCACAGAAGTCTTGATACTAGATACAAAACATGCCTTTGGTGAAGAATGAGATACTGAGTGGGCCTAAAGGATTATAAAGGATACCAAAACACCAAACGTTGTAAGAAAAAAAAAAGAAAGCAAAAAAAACCACCCCTAAAACATGCCACTTTTCTTCCCCACCCAAAATTACACCAAGGTCACAGAATCACAGAATATCTTGAGTTGGAAAGGACCCATAAGGATCATCAAGTCCAACTCCCTGCTCCTCGCAGGACTACTTAAAACTAAACCATGTGACGAAGAGCGTTGTCCAGACACTCCTTGAACTCTGACAGGCTTGGTGCCATGACCATTTCTCTAGGGAGCCTGTTCCAGTGACCGACCACCCTTTCAGTGAAGAACCTTTTCCTAATGTCCAACCTGAACTTCCCCTGACACAGGTTCATCCGTTCCCTCATGTCCTATCGCTGGTCACCAAAGAGAGGAGATCAGCACCTCTCCTTCCCTTGAGGGAGTTGTAGACTGCGATGGGGTCGCCCCTCAGCCTTCTCTTCTCCAAGCTAAACAAGCCAAGTGACCTCAGCTGCTCCTCCTAAGTCTTGCCCTCGAGACCTTTCACCATCCTGGTGACCCTGCTCTGGACACACTCTAATAGTTTGATGTCCTTCTTATATTAAGGCACCCAAAACTGCACACAGTACTCAAGGTGGGGCCACACCAGTGCAGTGTAGAGTGGGACAATCACCTCCCTCGACTGGCTAGCCATGCTGTGCTTGATGCACCCCAGGACACGGTTGGCCCTTTTGGCTGCCAGGGCACGCTGTTGACTCGTATTCAACTTGCCATCAACCCAAACCCTCAGATCTCTCTCCGCAGGGTTCTCTCCTGCCTCTCGTCCCCCAGTTTGTATGTATAACACGATTACCCTGTCCCAGGTGGAGAATCTGGCACTTGCTCTTGTTAAACTTCATACAGTTGGTCATTGCCCAGCTCTCTGGTCTATCCAGATATCTAGATGAATGTCTTACTTCATGATTCGGTGATCAGTAGTAACATTATAGCCAGACTTTTCTTAATTTTCTTTTTCCTCGTAATGGAGGCTCCAGTGAAGGAAGTTCGGGTCTTTAGGAGATGCTGAGCTTTATATCCTGTCTTGAACAATAAGTGACAGTCATGACTGCTGGGATCCTCAACTCATCATCTTTGCATGCCTCATTATTTCTCAGCTATCCTGATGCCTGCATGACAGCTTTACTTCTGGCCAGGAGCAAGGCAGAAGCAGAGCTTCTAAGCAACAGAAAGAACCTTTTGAAAAGGCAAACTGGTACCTCACACAGCCACCCCCTCATCTGAGACCTTCCATCAAAGTAGTCTTTTTAACCGCATTCTTAGTCAGCAAAGAAACTTAGATTGACATAACATGCTGGACTGTCCAGGCCAACGCGAACATGTCTTTGAAGTGCTCTGACTACTTCAGTAGCTGCCTGGGAGGTACCACAGCAAGGAAGACCTGATGAAGCTTTTTGGAGGCTTGCGTTGGACTGCCTTGGAGAAGAACAAGCAACACTGGTAACATGGACCACCTGTGAAATTAAAATCCTCATGAAAATGGAAATCAATATTTTAATAGAGAATAACAGGATTTGCAGGTTAAGAAAAATGATGCCATTGCAGTCAGAGGGAGAACTCAAGACCTTCGGAAGGACAACTTTACCCACAATCTTCCTCATAGCTAGTTCTTGTTCACAAAATTTACTTTTCCAGAGGTTAAGAATCAGCAGAGGAACCGTGTCAGATGTTATCACTTAGTTCCAACAAAGCAGTTGAACAAAAAATGGCAAGACCTGTGTGTAAAACACACTTGTGAACCTACAGAAACAGGGATTTATGAACACTCTTTGTTTCTTGTACCAGTGTCAGAATCAAGGTACAACTGTGAAGACAGCTTTTCCACGTGACTTGGAAACATATAGGGATATGATTGGCAATGAAGAAAATAAAATACAATTCAATATGACAGAAAACCAAAAATGTTGTTATAAGAAATTAAAACAATAACATAATTACATTTGAATCAAATCAGCATGTCACCTCAAAGAAAAACTACAGCATAAACCCAAGCTGTACTAATAAGTACTAACGAAGTACTAGTACTGAATCTTGCTAAATTTTTAATGCCTTGTATCATCATCTTTTGAAGCAACTGTTATCTAACATTCTAAATTTCTGCTAAAAAAAAAACCCACAGAAACAAAATTATCAATAGCTGATGTGATATTGTTCTGATACGTTATACCATTTCCAAATAAAGGACATTTTATTTCCAAATAGAGGAAAATAAGAAGCAATTCAGAGGATTCTTGATTTTCTTAGTAACAGTCTATCCACAGCTTTCAAGACCAGTATTATAACAGTTCCATACCGTGAAGCTGTTGTTGACATTTTTTGTGCTTGATTCAGCTACGCTGGCATCTGACAGGTCAACTTCATCAAATATTAGAGACTGTGAATGGAAAAGAACATAAAAACATTAAATATAGTCTGAGTCCACTTTCAGGTATGCTTTCACTTCCTTGTGTCCATTCCAACCGGAAAATAAAAATAGAAAAAAAAAGTGGTGAAAATTAGAAAACACTGATGATGTGATAAAACCTCCTATTAGATCCCTAATCACAGTCCTATTTGCTATCTAAGTAAGTGGTACATGACAGCATAAAAAAGTGGCTCCAAAAATATATATTGCTTTAAAATCTCTTTTAAAGAATTTTTTTTAAATAGATGCAGCTTTGGGGTGTCTACTGTGTAGCATAAATGTGGTATCAGAGGAAAGAGAGTCACACTTAGTAAAATATAAATTAATTAATCGGTTTTAGGATGGAACTCTAAATTCATGAAGGGGAATCGAGGATACGGTATCCATATGAGAAAATGGAGCTCAAGGGCCTGAAGAGAACCCTTCCACTCCTTTGATGTTCCAGCGAGAGAACACCCCAGCCTCTGGCAAAGGATTAATTAGGTTCTGTTAAACTGATGATGGGTTTTGAAGCACAGAAGGGAAGACCAACAAAAATGCCTCCCCCTTTTTTTAGCCATACCATGTTCTTCCTCTTCCATGCCATGGGAAGGTAAATCGAAACCGGGGGAGTTTCAGCATGTCTGGATTCAACGTTACAGAGTATTTGTACAATTGCCTACTCATTACACCTCCTTTTCTCATCTTTATGGCACAGATGATGTTGCCATTCTCAGAGCTCTTATCTGCCATGTTTATTGTCTCCCTGGAGAGACGATGTTTTCCTTGATTCATCAAAGCTACACAACTGTGCACCATGCAATTATAGTCATATAGTCCTAGAAAGAGAGGTCTCCATGCCTTAGTAATAGGTTTTTTTGAGAAGACCATAGAAGATGACGGAGACCCGAAGCACCTCACCTATAGCTCCCATGAATCGCTGCAACCCCACAGGGTAAAGAAAAGTAATGCCCACTGCTATGGAACAGCACAACCTGAGCCAGCCCAACAAGCCAAAATGCTCTTGGTCCTGGCCCTGAGGGGAAGGGAGGAAATGCCTTTTGGAAAGAAGACAAGTATTCCCCTCTGCCCACCCCCAATTTTCCCACCAAAAATTTCAATTGACGGGAAACAGCTTTTTCCCTTATATATCAGTTTTGGCAGAAAATCTTCCTATCTTGATTTCACGTAACCGTTTCCACCTCTTTAACGACAATATGGGCATCAGACTAGAAGAGTTTTAATGGAATACAGTTTGAGAGATAACTTCTGAGTGTTATCCAATTTTTACTTTTTTTTTTTTTAAATGTTAGAGTTGACTGCCTGAGAGCCACCCCCTAAAAAAACCCACAACTCCTTAGGTCATAGAATTACCTTTGAATCCTTAGCATAGTAAAGGGTACGACCTCGAAGTTTGAAGTAACGCTTTTTCCACCTCTGAAAAGAACTGGTTTGCTTCAGTAGTAATCCTTCTTTTATACTTGTCTGAAAAATATTAAAATACAGAAGACAAGGTAAATACATATCTAAATAGCTACACACATAGATGAAAGTTACCCTTTTTAAAATTTATGTTACACCTTATTTAACTGTGAATTTAAATTTGTATCTATTCACATTAAATTGAGACTAATTCTCTGGACAACCAGACTTTGCACTGCTATTTTTTAAACAATGACAATGTTGGCAAAATGCTAATTTTACATGTAAACTGAGAAGGCAGTTGAGAGGCATATAATTATTGTGAAGATGAACACAAAATAATTCAATTGTCTGGATAGCTGCAAACCTACAAATATTAAAGCAAGCAAGAAATGATGGTGGCACAATTGAAAAAAAAAAATGCTAAAAACCATCTACACAAGGTCATTTCCAGTTCCAAATTTGATTATGTTGAGGAGAAAAACAATTTCCACACAGGCACTAATTCAACAAGGTACTTAAACGCGTGTCTGATTCAAGCACATGAATTATGCCTTTAAAATAGAGGGAATGATCCAGTACGATGCAAGTCATGCCATGACTTCAAGTGCATTCCTGAACTGAAGCTTCAGCATGAAATCAGCTTACCATTAGGAATAATTATTATATGGAAAGTGTTAGAACAGTAACAGCTAGGGATATTTTTACCAGGCAAATATTTTTAGTCAAAAAACGATTCGCCGATCCAAACCTTTCCACTGCAGACTGAACCCTGCCTACATAAAGCCCATTTTTTGAAATGAGTAAGACACAAATTAGTATATTTTAAACGTGTATGCTGCTTTCGCCAGCGTGTGTGGGATTCATCCAACCGATTACAGAAATTCTCCACTTAATCAGATGAAATGACAAGACACAGCATACTAATTGCATAACTCTCGAAATTCATCTTCTTCAGCTTTGAAGCACACAAAGGGTATGAGAAAAAGCAAGTACATTTGGACATTATATTCCAAAATGGTCTGTAATATTTCCAGAACATTTCCAATTTGTAGTGTAATAATGTGATGTGAATCTTATAACACAATTTCTAGATAATGTGATATAAACATCATTTGAAGTTATTCTAGACCTTTTAGAGACTTAACCAAGACCTGACCTAAAGTTCATAAATATCTTCTTCTGTTATCAGATGTCAAATTCTCCTTAACTTTAATGCAAGTAATAAAAATACAGAAAAAGCAGAAAGCACTTTAATGTTCCTACCATTTCCTTGAAATGGGAAACATCGCTGTTACGTACATACATCGCACCCTTCATTTAGATACTCCTAACGTCACAAACTAAGAATATGGTCCAACAATCACAAAGCAATTGAATTAATGCTCTCAAAAAAGCAACCCTCTCAGACGAAACATCGCAGCTGAAAGTTTGGATTTATCTGACTTTACTTCACATGCCAACAGCCTGGACCAACGCATTTGGTCAGCCCTCCTGCTCTAGCTAAGAG
The DNA here is from genome assembly GCA_035582835.1 of Phoebastria nigripes. Lineage (NCBI taxonomy): Eukaryota > Metazoa > Chordata > Aves > Procellariiformes > Diomedeidae > Phoebastria > Phoebastria nigripes. Next base: position 438,948 of record JAYKAV010002990.1, read on the forward strand.
GCAGCAATTCCCAGATGAAAGGGTCTGCTCACCACATGCCATTTTAAGATTGCTTGCAATTTTCTCACCAGACCCTGAGATAAGCTAGTTTTACACAATATAAATAATTTAATCAGTTAGAGAGTACAAGCACTTATTCAAAGCTGTTTGTTGTAGCTGTGCAGCACTTCTGTTTCATATCACGCCCTGAGATTTCAGAAGCTCATCACATGGGATGGGAGTAGATGACTTATGTGTTTATCAAGAGTCAGAAGATGTAAGACCAGAGAAATCCAGTTCCAAGGAAACAGTACTCCACATACACGTCAGGCACTGACTTACTGGAAAAATTTCCAAAAAGGAAGGAAATCCATGTTCCCTAAAATGCACTATGTGTACTAGGAGACACAGAACATAGATTATACTGAATATTTTCAGGAATTTTAAAATCTGTTCAAAGAACATAAATCTCCCTAAACCTTGAGCTGTTACTCACTAAAGAATTAATTAACTCTTTCATGTCATTTTTATGCCTACATAAACCGTTTCCCCCTATTTCTACTCACCCCTTGAAACACCAGTATCCCTAAAATCAAACCAGTAACTTAAAAATTAAATCTATTTTGCAAATCAGCCATTTAAAATTAACTCCCTAAAGTTGGCAGTAAATAACCATGCAGGTTCTACAGAATGTACTTTTGCATCAAAATGTTAAAAAAATACTAGACTGGTAAACATTTACCCCAGAAATGTAAGCACTTCATGAAGTATACATCTGAAGTTTACATTTTACCACCAACAGATATACTGGGCTGAGATCTGAGCATCTTAAATAGACAATTCCATGGCTGCAGGCATCATAACTGAGCATAAAGCTTTGGCCCGATATCCTCAATTAATTTCATTTGGCCTTCAAAATGTGCAAAAAACTTCCAGCTGCCAATTGAGTCATTAGGTAACCTGCTAATAATGCTTTCCTGAATCTACACACAAGTCACAGCACTTACAGTAATTTGAGATTGGAAGGGACTTCTCAGGTTGTTGAATTTGGGTCCACATTATTGCCTACAACCAGGTCATGTAAAGTTTTTCAAAAGCATTGATCAGGCTATAGCTACAGCTTAAGAAAGCGATCGGTACCTTTTCCTCTCCCAACGGCAATTAAGACAGTGCTCCAAGATCTTGCTGTTCTGAGAAACCTTCTTCTAATTAATCTCAGCTGGACATTAAATCTGAAGCATAAGCAATAATCACTGCCAGTTATATTAACTACTTTCCTACCGTAATTTAGGAGAAACAAGAAATGCACATACCACAATCCCACGTTACTTCTCACTTTTACAGAATCACCTCTCATCTGCTTGCCAAAACCTCTGACTTCCCCATACAGCATCTTATATCATCTAGTAATACAACATCCCTCCAGAAGTATGGGACTATGATAAGAATAGAATAGAATAGAATAGAATAGAACAGAACAGAATAGAATAGAGTAGAATAGAATAGAATAGAATAGAATCACTATTATATAATCAGTAACAATCTTTACTACTTTAGCCATTGACAATTAGGAAAATGATTCACAATATTACAATCACAACATCCCAGTGCTCCACAGTGGTATATTTTCCTGAAGAAATCTAATTATAAAAATCACAGCCACATTTCATAAAATTAAGAAGGTGTACATATAGGTACAATAGGTGTTTAGTTATCCAAGAATGTTGAATGCAACTCTACATTGCCATAATCTAAATGACAAAAATAAATGGGATTTGTGGGTATTTTGATCACTAAAAAATGAGAGGCATCTTCTTTTATATCAGCAGATTTTTAAATATTCAGTATATAACACTTGAAAATTCAAAACTAACAGTTTTAATTTCAAAGACAACCAACCACATTGCCTTACTTCTAATTCACTCAGTTTGTAAAGTTCCACATTWGCGCAAAAGTCAAATTTTTTACTTTGCTGCTGCTAGAAGACCCAAAGAAAGGAGATAATATTCTGAATTTAGAAAAGAAAACAGTAAACTGACTATGGATGCATTATTGGCAACTGCAAACTAAACTAAAACATTAAATGATTAAAGATAAACTCTCTCCTCTACTCCTTTTTGGGTATGTAAGTGGTTGTGCTGCTCAAAATGTGTCAGCAGAGTGAAGAAAAGAACATCAGGCAATTTCTGAAAGTGAGGAGAATGAAAATGAGAACAGGAAAGGCCATAAAACAGGGCAGGTCAAACGTAAACAGGAAATTAAGAGGATGAAGAAGAATTTTAAGATCACCTTGCAACAGATGCTCATGCTGAGACTAAAATGTTCCTTAAATACTTTGAAAGATGAAAGGCAGCTAAGGGGTTGGCAGGATCATTTCAACAGAGGTATGAAAAGAGTACTCAAGGATGAGAAAATCACAGGAAAGCAACTCATCAAATTCTTTGCATCTGTCTTTACCAATGAAGATGATGAGACGGTATCTCACACAACATGTTCTTCGTAACATCAGAACAGCTACATCAACATGAAGCACGTATACAGGAAGTACTAGACCAGCCAAATCACTAAGTCATGTGTACCAGATGGCATTGACCTGAGAGCCTTGAAGGTCCTGAAAGGACCACTGATACTAACTTCCAATCCTGGTAAGACAGTAGAGTCCATACAAAAGAATAACATTGCTGAGCCCATATACATCCGATGGGAAAAAGTCAACAGAGCTTTTGTAAAGGAAAATACTGCCTTGCTACCTGCAGGGAGTTCAGGGGGTGGAGAGGGAAGCATGTGGATAAATGAAGATCCAGTGGACTCGGATTTTCAGAAAGCCTTTGACAAGGGTTCCCACCAAAGACTATTGAAGAAATTAAGTTAGAATGGAATTGGAAAAAGGGGCTTTTTGTGGACTGAAAGTTGCTCGAGGGATAGGAAGCACAAGTAGGGCTTAACAGCCACTCTCTCTTCTGGATTCCCAAGGAATCAGGTTTATTCAAATTCAGTGACCCAAAGAAGGATCACACAATGAAATCCTCGGATTTGCAGAAGATACTAAGCTCTTTTGAATAGTCAAATTCCATGCCAATGGTGAGGAACTCAAAGGATGTTATAAAACTGGGCAAGAGGGCAAAGAGGCAGAAGACGAGCTTCAGCCCAGGTCAATGTAAGATGCTCTGCTTCGGGGAAAAAAATCTAAACCTCACTAACATTCTTACATCAACTTTGAGTGGAGAAGAGATCTGGGAGTCACAGTTCACAGCCCTCTGTGCTCAACCACAGCCAGAAAAGCCAAAAAACTTTGGCTGTCACGGAGAAAAGTAACAAAACCAAGACAGAGGATGTCATTTTGCTGCTATATAAAACACTGGTGTACCAGACAGTTCTGGTCTCTCCAACTCAAGAAACAGGGTTAAGAGAAGGTACAGAGAAGGGCAACTCAAATGACTCAGAGGACAGGGCAGCTGCCTTACAAAAAGAGACTAAAAAAGCTGGAACTCTTCAGTTTGAAGAGCAGAAGACCAAGGGGGTAATATGATCAAATTTTATAAAAGCATTAAAGCAGAATATGGCGAATGCAGAACTATTGCTCACCAAATCCCACAATATTATAACAAGGAGGAATGTGATGAAACTATATTCAGATCAGCTTAACAAAGATAAAAAGCAGCACATCTTTACATAGCAGGTAGTGATTTTATGAAGCTTGCTGTCACAAGAGATTGTAGAGGCAGACAGCATCAGCAAGTACAAAAAAAGGATGACACAAACTCAAGACCACCACCTCTGTATGTGGTCCCTTCAATCCGCCATGGGGAAGCACCAGGGGAACGGACTGCAGCCAAAGTCACAAACTGCTCCTGAACAGCCTTTCCTATTCCACTGTTGAAGATGGATTATTGTCTGACCCAGAAAAAAATTCCGCAGGTTGGATTTTTTCCGCTATGTTGACAATATCTCTTTTGCTTTAAAGTCTGATGTTTGTGTTTGTAAGTGGACCCAGGCCCGCATTTACCAAAATAATTAATATTTGGATTGTTGACAGACCAGGCCATTAAAGAAAAAAAAAAAAAAAAAGAGACAATAGCATTTGATATTGTTTAAAGCTCTCCTGTGACACTTCCTATCCATATGACTTTGCAAAGTTGAGTATTGAAATAAAACCGACCCTCTTCCTTTTTAGTATTGTGGAGAGTTTGGTACATTTTCACTGTCTGCACAGGTATGGCTTTAGGCAGACAGTCTTCATTATGTTACAAGGTAAAGTCTCACAGCTCACATTAACTCAGAGCCCCTTAAAATATTCCATGTGTTCAGTAGATTGAAAATTACTTTTATTATTAAAAAATGTGACAATCAAACTCTTGATTTGGATTAAAATTATATTCCGGGAATTCCAAGCTTGTGATTTTCTTGACAATCTCTGTACAGCAGCTTCCATTACTGTCACTTATGCTGACAGATTTTTCATTAGTTATGTCAAAATAAAAATAGATTTTTATCTATTGAGAATAAAAACCTCATTGGCTGCTCAGTGCAAGGTTACATTTTTATTGAAGATTCCTGATCATAGTGAAGGGAGCCTGACATCTGAAAATTAAAACCAAACCAAGAACTACGTTATACCTGTGAATTTATACAGCTAAAAATGGTCAAAATAAAATTGAAAATCAGTATGATCATGTTGACTATACAACATTGCTTTAATTTCAAGAAAATCTTAATAACAAGAAGTACCATCCAGAACTGATCACTCAGTGGAACATGTGGAGCTATATCGTGGGGTACCTAAAGCACCATGCTTGCCTCAACTGAGATGCCCCAGACTGCTGCTGCTAACGCATCCTCCAGGTTACATTAGTGACAGAGAAATCACAAAAAGTGGCAAGTTGCATATGCTCAGTCTGTCATTGCTGATGACAGTTATCCCTGTCCCATTAAAGAAAAAAACAGTCTAGCTAGCTTTGAGAAAACAGCTTTCCAAAACCTCAGAATGAAAGCCAGCCACACTCCCCCCACTCCCCACCACAACACTAACCTGGGATTAAGCGTCATTGTTTTTGTGTAATAACAAAACAGTATGTTCTTCCAAAGTTATTCTTATATTCCATATTTTTGGAGTCCTTTATGTGCATGGACTCTAGCCTAAGTGAAACTGTAATACAAATACATGCAATTATACAGCTTATGCAGTGCACTTTTTCCTCAACCTCCTTCTCCCTTCATGTTTCCTTCCAGCCTACGCTGAGGAAACAGATTTTGCATTACTGTTGTTATAATTAAAAAAAAAAAATGGCTTTCAGCTTCCTCTACTTGGAATATATGGTAGTGTAGCAAAACACAAAGTAAATATGAAATTGCAGAGAAATTGCCGTAATAAACATATCTTGGTAGCAAGGTGAAGTTCAATTAGCAGATTGATTTAAAAATAGAGGTTATAGCACATATCAAAATTGCCATATTAGCATGAAACATTACACTAGGAATTAAAAAACAAACAAAAAAACTTGATACTAGATTGAGAATGGGAGAAGAAACTTCATCTGCAGTTCAAGTATTTCAATTCCTAACTTCCACCTATGTACAACATGTTGATCTCACTCTGTGTTCTCATTAATCCGGGCATGAAACAGCTGTAATACACTGAAAAAGGATAAAACACTTCATAGGACTGTGACTTAGTGCCAAAGATTTGAGGGTCTTCGTGTTATTACACAACTCGGCTAACTTAGTCTTAGAATAGTATTTTACAGCTACCGTTGGTAGCTTCAATAGCTGTTCCTTTTAAATTACACATGCTCTGAGCAGAGAGATTTAAAACAACTAAGTCTAACTGGTTTTGAGACAGAAGAATATAAATGGTACATATCTCAGGAAGAAAAAAAATGGAAAAAATAAAACCCATAATAAACAGTCAAAGCACTCAGCTGGCAAGATTTTTTTCTTTACCAGAGTTATTTAGGTCTTGGTCTCAACTAAATAGGAGGAGCACTCAACATGCTTGCCAGTCTGTAAAGTAAATGCAGTATAGGTCCAAAATAAACCATTTTGCCACCTCACACAGCAAAAAAATCCCATTATGTTTCCACAGAAAAGAGCAAACTCTTCCTCTAGTTCTATCCAGTGTTAATATGCAAATAGCAGTTGATCAATTACTTGAGGAAATCACAAAAGCATCATGTAACAAAAATATATCAAATATCGCTACAAACTTTTAAGCGATCCCTTCTTGAAAACAAATCATAAATTAAGCTTGTCATAACAAACCTTCTGTGTTTTACTTCTTGCAGTTTTAATTTTTGCCCCTCTGAGAATGTTTAAACAAATTCCAGTGATGCTGTCAGACTTCCTAGGAGCTACGCTGGGTAGAAAGGAGCCTACGTGGAGCCACTTAGAGCTTGTGACTCTCCAGGGAAAGCTGGGGAACAACTCATTTCCTTCTTGCAGGCTTTTTCCACACCTCTATCTGACTTTCACCCATCAAGTTAGGAAAGAGAAAAAGCTTTTAGCAACAGAATTCACACAAGGCCAGGAAGAGTGGTAGAATAGAATAGAATAGTTCAGCTGGAAGGGATCTACAACCGTCATCTAGTCCAAAACATATACATTGTAAACTACAATTTCAGGAAATCTCAGTATCATGCATATGTGTTTGAAAAAAGTAAGTTCTTAGAATCTTTATATTTATTCACTTCTTTGAAGAGATTAAAAATTTAAAAATACCATCCCATCCATTCACTCCTTAACCTTTTCTAAATTGCCATTGTTCAAAAGTGATCGGTCATTGCAGTTGATAGCTTACTCAATACTCAAGTCTATAGAGACAAATAGACACGAATTTCACAGATGCTGTAGCCCTGTGATCTGCAGATTCCTGATATGTTTAGAATTACAAACAGAGAAGTTTATTAACTGAATAACCAAGCATTCCTGAATTTTTATAGTGTTTCCGATTGCTGCAGATACAGAGATTACATGCTTTAATCTAATTCAGTGGCTGCACTCCATTGCAAGTTTATATTGGCCCCGATTTTGTTTTACTGGATGGCACATAAAATCCTGGATACACATTAATCATGTTTTGAATTACATTTTCTAGTATTTTTCCACTAACAGGCTTAGCTTAATACTCTACCTCCAGAATAGTTAAATCAATAAAACCTTTAATTCCATAATAACTCAAAAGCAAGGATCTCTCGCTTACCTATACAACTTTTCAGGCATGGGGAGACAAATAATAATATATTTCCCACTATTGAGAAATTCATCTTTAAGTGAGAAGACTAGGAATCTAATTTGAGTGATGACGGTAAAATCATACTAGTGAAATATGCAACAAGGAGAAAAAAGCAATGTACAGCAACAGGCACTTAGAAGAGCTAATGTATTACAGATAGTGAAAAATCCTTTTGATTATCATCAAAACTATTTAGAGAAAGCAGAAATACAGGATAGATATGTCACAGATTGGAAATCTATTCCCAGTTTGACCACAGATTTTATGTGTGACCTGGGGCAAACCGGTTACGGTGTGTTCTTTGGTCTCCACACTGCAGAAAATACCTCCACAAGAATCTGGTTGTGATTTCTTACCATTTTATTGAGCATCTCACTAGAAGTCGCATTTCATTTTAATCAAATTTGTTCATGAATGACTTTTTGAATGATGGCGACTTCAGAAGTAATAAAAGTGGAACTAAAAAAATTCACATCCCTATCCTTTATGATCAGAATGATAGAAAAAATGTTGAAAAGCACAGAACTGTAAACAAAGCTGCAGGATAAAAAGCTGCATTTTGAGACAAGGAATAACACAGAACTTTTTTAATACTTGTACTCCGTAACTAATACTGGTACTTCAGGTTCAGGTTACATATATTCACAATTAAGGAGCATAGCTGTTGCAGAACCACAGAGCAGTTGAGGTTGGAAGGGACCTTTGGAGGTCCATCTAGTCCAGCCCCCCTCACAAAGCAGAGTCATCTAGAGCAGTGTGCCCAAGACTATGTCCAGTTGAATTCTGAGTATCTCCAAGGATGGAGACTCCACAACCTCCATGGGCAACCTGTTCCAGTGTTCCATCAGCCTCAAAATAGGGGGAAAAAAAAAGGGGGGGGCAAAAAAAATTTTTCTCATGTTTAAATGGTATTTTCTGTATTTCAATTTGTGCCCATTGCCTCTTGTCCTGTCACTGGGCACCAGTGAGTCTGGCTCTGTTTTCCTTACACTCCTTAGATATTTGCACATATTCATAAGATCCTCCTGAGCCTTCTCTTCTCCAGGCTAAGCAGTCCCAGCTCTCTCAGCCTCTTCTCACATCAAAGATGCTCCAGTCTCTTAATCATCTTCGTGGCCCTTCGCTGGACTCTCTCCAGTATGTCCATGTCTCTCTTCTACTGAGCAGCCCTGAACTGGACACAGCACTCCAGGTGTGGCCTCACCAGTGCTGAGTAGAGGGTCACCTCCCTTGACCTGCTGGCAATACTCCTAAAGCAGCCCAGCATACTGTTGCCCTTCATTGCCCCATGGTCCTTCTCTGCCAAGCTGCTTTCCAACCAGTCAGCCCCCAGCCTGCACCAGTGCATGGGGTTCTTCCTTCCCAGGTGCAGGACACAGCAGTTGCCCTTGCTGAACTTCATGAGGTTTCTGTTGGCCCATTTCTCCAGCCTGTCCCTCTGAATGGCAGCACAGCCATCAGCCATTCCTCTTCATTTTGTATTGTCTTACACTTTCTGTGGGTGTATTCTGTATTATTGTCCTGGCCATTAATGAAGATGTTACACAGCATTGTCTCCAGTAACAACCCCTGGGATACACCAGTAGTGACTGACCTCTAACTGGACTTTGTGCCACTGATCACAACACTTCGAGCCTGGCAGCTCAGCCAGTTTTCAGTCCATCTCATCATCCATTTATCCAGCTTGTACTTCATCAGTTTGTCTATGAGAGTGTTATGGGAGACAGTGTCAAAAGTCTTGCTAAATTCAAGATAACAACATCCACTGCTCTCTCCTCATCCACTGAGCTAGTCACTTGGCTGCAGAATGCTATCAGGCCAATGGCTTCCTCTTCATAAAACCACGCTGACTCCTCCCAAACACCGTCTTGTCTTTCATGTGTTTGGAAACAGTTTCCAGGATTATTTGCTCCATCACCTTCCACGGGATTGAGGTGAGGCTGACTGGTCTGTACTTCCCCAGATCCTCCTTCTTGCTCTTCTTGAATATGAGTGACATTTGCTTTCTTCCAGTCCTCAGGAACCTCCCCCAGTTGCTATGACCTTTGAAAGGTAATGGAGAACGGCCTTGCAATGCCATCAAGCAGTTCCCTCAGCACTTGGAGGTGTAGCCCATCAGGTCCAGTGGACTTGTGTACATGCAGTTTAAGTAAGTGTTCCCAAACTTGATCCTCCTCCACCTAAGGTAAGTCTTCCTTGCTCCTGACTTTCCCACTGGTCTCAGGGACCTGGGATTGCAGAAGGCTCGTCTTACCAGTAAAGACCAAGGTGAAGAAGGCATTGAGTATCTTGGCCTTCTCCATGTCCTTTATCACCAGGTGCCCTGCCTCATTCAGCAGCAGGCACAAGTTTGCCCTAGTCTTCCTTTTTCTGCTGATGTACCTGTAGAAGACCTTCTTGTTGGCCTTCACATCCCTTGCTAGATTCAACTCCAGGTGGACTTTGGCTTACCTAACCCCATGATAGTTTCCCTAAATTTCTTCTGGGTCACCTGCCGCTGCTTCCACCTTTTGTACACTTACTTTTTATGTCTGAGTTTTTTCAGAAGCACCTTGCTCACCCATGCAGTAGACTGCTCTTAAGATTGTAGAACTATCACAAACAGCCAGATTCTGACTCTCTTGTCTTTCACTCTACCTTCTGTTAGTTCTAAAAGTGAAATTCCTTGTAGCAAAACCACACCTTTTTTCTAAGTTTGCTTTTCCTATAATTCCTTACAAATATTATTGAGGTACCCCTTGCACAATTTCTCCCAATCAGGATTTTCTTATATGAAAATCTAGCAGTTCTAGACAATATCTGCAGCCCAAATTGGCACCAAAAATCCCAGTTCCAGTTACTGTATTTTAATTAATTTGGAGTTACTAAATTTAGTAGGTAAATATTTTATAGCTTGGTGTATTTTGGAGGAAAATAAAAAAAAACAGTTTGTGATATAGTACCGAGTAAGTGCCAGACAGTTCTGAAGTTTACTTTCCAGGCCACTAACAGTCCTCTGTAACCTCTGGTAGGTGGCTTATTCATTGCACTTCAGTTCTGAATAGGCAGAAAAGGAATAACACTTCCTCACCTCAAAGAGACGTTATGCTGATACATTCACTTGCTTGTGCAGCTATATATAAACATTACATGTGTACCTACTGAACGACTATAAATTTAGGAAATGGATTATTACTACAGGAGTGCTGACGAATTCCCCAAAACAGCAAGGCACTTTTAGTAAAGGACAGAGTCTCAGCTGTTTCTAGCAATTCTCATGGTAAAATCCTATTTTCCTTCCCAGTCTTTAGCAGCAACGTCAGTGGAAGCAAAATTCTCATATTACAATGAGAGGAGGAAATTCTCTCTTTTGAGACGACCAGACCAGACATCAGACCCTCCCTTCCCCTCTGTTTACCAACGGGAAATAAGAGCCTGTAATTACTTCTGAATTCACATTCCCTTTGTGACCAGGCTCATTCATGTACATGCTATTTTGTCTCATTCAGAAAACACAGTAAAGCTTCTTCTCTCAAAATACATGTGTCTGACTGGAATGGGGCCGATCAGTAATTCTCAGAGTTTTATACAGCATGGTTCATGCTTGTCTATCCATCAAGGAACCTCTTCTCCGGCTCTGTATAGGCTCCAGCTCTTACTCCGTGTCCAAACTCTTGAGCTGTGGAATACAACGCAATGCCTCACTTCAGTCCATGGGAAAATCAGGGAGTGGATCCTCTTGAAATGTATTTCTGGGCACGTGAAGGAGGAGGAGGTAACTGGACACAGTTAGCATGGGCTTACCAAAGGTAAATCATGCCTGCACGCCAGGGAGTCTTTTCTGAGACCCCTGCATCGGACAACAGCGTAGCACCTCCCATTCCACTTGCTGTTCAACAGCTCTTATTGCTAAAATATAACAAACGTAGAAGTCATTTGCTCTTCTTCTTTCGGTGAGTTGAGCAGTTAAGTATGGACTTTGCCTTTTCAGTTTTAAACATCAGCTTGATGGTAATTTTTTCCATTTAAACGATTTAAATTGCTATTAACAAAACAGCCCTAGTATAAAACCAAGCAAAACTAGAAACATGGAAATAAATATGCTAGAATAAAACTTGACTATAGTTGACATTGGTTTTTTTTAAATTGAGGAAAGTACTTTCCATATAAATAAATTCTCAGTTTTATAAAACATGTCACTTTACACATCCATTGTGTAAGAGGATTTGCACCTTGAAGGTAAGAGCATTTATGTGTTTTACAGTGTGCTTACTTTCAGACTGTGATGCAAAAGCTACTTTCCAGGGGAGCTAAAAAAGGCAAATTCTATTTCAGCTTCAATAAAACCTCAAAAATATTCTGAAGTCTTTGTTTAACAATGTACCCTCCATACCCACTAACAAAATCAGAGACTCATAAAGGACATAGAAGAGGCATAAGAAGATCTTTTAGTCCACACTCTCCTCCAAGGTAATACTAACTGTATACAGATTTGCAGAAACAGGTTGTCTATCATCTTATTCAGGTGTCCTGTTTTTTCACTTGAATTTTTTTTCTGGCCCATTTGTTGGCAAAAAGGCCACTATCATCCAACATCTGCATCAGAAGACAGAAACACGTGAGCAGTAGAGGCATGGCATCTCATAAGCCTGCATTCATTGCTTCTGTAGAGTTAATCTTCACACGTCTGGCTCCCAATCACAGAATCCCTAGACAGAATSATGAGGCATCTAAAATCTGGCTTTTCATATGACCTGACTGTCATTACAAAAATACACCATCCATCTTCCCTTTCTATTTAAATGAGGTCTGCATCTGCCTTTGTCAGCCATCCTTAGACTATTCCCATAAGACATTTGCCTAAGATGTTCTTAAAGCCCCCAGTTACAGAGATCCTCTACCATTAAAATGTTTTCCCTTGTGTAAACCTCCCTTGTTGCACTTTAAACCCATAAAGTGCTGTTGTAGGACAATGATCCAGATGTAAAACATCAATAAATGAGCTCAAAACTCAAAGGTCGTTCCTAATTCACAGTACTTTGTAAAGAGAAAACCAGGGAAAACAACAGTCACTTGATAAGACAATTATTGCTCTTCACTTGGCATGCCCCAACTTTCTTTTGTTCAAATCACACTAACTTTTCATCAGGAGAAAATATTATGAACACGCAGTTATTAAATGAGTCATAAGGTTGTTCTGCTTTTTGACCAAACTAATAAATTTACATCTAGACGTATTTTTAAACAGAAAAAAGATGGAGAATTGCAAATGTTTTTCCGCAGAGGATATAGGTTATGAAAGTCTTATATCCTGCTATGTACAAAGATTAGGCTTAGCATACAGCCCTTGAGGTAGATATGATTATGCTGTGTGAAACCTCTCAATGAAGTACCATCTTCAAGAGCTTTTATGAGCAAGAAGCTCTACTCTCCTTTGGGATGCAGATCGAGTGTCCTATTTATTTCACTGGCCTTTCACATAAAAGTGGAAAGCATGGAAAATATTTTTTAAAAATAGATGTGGTTAATCAGATTTCCTCTTATGTTTCCTGATCATGTTTCTTTGGTATCTACTCTCTTCTGTTTAAAATACTTTTATTCTCATAATTGCTTACTTGTGTTTAATACAGGTACTATAAACTTTTGAGATTCATCCAATTTCTAAGCAGTAAGTACTCAAGGAACGTCTGCATTTGCTATCTTTTCCCTGTGATAAGAGCTGGAGGACTTTGCCAGATAAACCGTAGAAAATCTTGCCCATGCTGTCTTCTATGCTGTGACAGTCAAAGAAGGGAAGATCATAGAATCATAGAATAGAATCATAGAATAGTTTGGGTTGGAAGGGACCTTTAAAGGTCATCTAGTCCAACCCCCCTGCCATGGGCAGGGACATCTTCCACTAGATCAGGTTGCTCAGAGCCCCGTCCAACCTGACCTTGAATGTTTCCAGGGATGGGGCATCTACCACCTCTCTGGGCAACCTGTGCCAGGGTTTCACCACCCTCAGCGTAAAAAATGTCTTCCTTATATCTAGTCTAAA
>JAYKAV010002990.1:454258-530553 GCA_035582835.1 Phoebastria nigripes
GTTGGCTCCTCTATCACTTGGAGAAGGAAGTTATCAGCGACACATTCCAGGAACCTCCTGGATTGCTTATGCCCTGCCGTGTTGTCCCTCCAACAGATATCGGCGTGGTTGAAGTCCCTCATGAGGACCAGGGCTTGTGAACGTGAGGCTGCTCCTACCTCTCTATAGAGGGCCTCATCTGCTCAGTCTTCCCAGTTGGGTGGCCTGTAGCAGACCCCCACCGTAATGTCACCTGTCCCTGCCCTCCCTTTAATCCTGACCCATAAGCTCTCAGTCGGCTCCTCATCCATCCCCAGGCGGAGCTCCATGCACTCCAGCTGGTCATTGACATAGAGGGCAACACCCCCTCCTCGTCTCCCCTGCCTGTCCTTCCTAAAGAGCCTGTATCCCTCCATCCCAACACTCCAGTCATAGGAGCCATCCCACCACGTCTCCGTGATGCCAATAAGACCATAGCACTGCAGGCGTGCGCACGTCTCTAACTCCTCTTGTTTATTCCCCATGCTACGTGTGTTTGCATAGAGGCATTTAAGTTAGGCTGCAGCCACTGTGCAACGTTTCAGGTTAAGCAGCCAACAATAGTAAGTCTGACTTGAGACAACACCATTAGGAGCTTCAATGACTGAGGCACAAGCATGCATGCTTCAAGACCAGTAATTTGGAGCAGAAAGGCAGGGCAGGTGCTCCTTAGCACTAAACCCACCAAAACTTCTGAGCCAGAGCATCCCACTGTCTTTGCACACTTGTGCTGGAGGCTAAGTTACGTTAGAACTTTCTCCACACGCAGAGAAAGTCATAGAAAACAAGCTAAAATCATTAGAAGTATATTAATCAGATCTAAGCTGTATGATGAAAATTTTAAATCTACAGGATGATCTTCAATCTTCTTTCAAACTAGCTAGGCTTCAAAGAAAAGGCTAGGTAATTATAGTCTTATGCTATCTTAATTCCAAGAAAAATAATTCTAGCTATTTGTTATAATGCTTTTCTTGTTAAAAAAATGAAAACCCCTTTAGATGGAATATTTTAAGAAAAAATGATTTGTCCAAAATCTCATTTGCACAAAGATACTGTGAGTTTATTAATTAGTTCCAGTCAGTAGTTAAAAGTGCTGACCATAAGGACCTGGATGAGAAAAAGGTGACAACAAAGTCAAAGCACCCACATCAAGAGTAATTTCTGAGTCACCTGAACTTATCACTCTTGCTTCTTCCAACCAGATTCCTGATATAGTCCTACACTAGCAAGAAGTCTGGGAATAAATGTGATTAATACTCCTCTTTTTTTTTTTCTTCCCTTCTTTTTTACACCAAAGAGATGCTTCTCAAACAGTTAAACCATCTGTACACTTCATATCTTGCTATGCTAGCCCTGCTGATTCATCTGGGGAAACAGAAGAAAAACTACACTTGCCTATTTATATGTATGATACACTGGCTTTATTTATCTGGGCTGAAACTACCATTACTAGCAATTCTAGAGACACAGCAGTTAACACCGCAAAAAAATGGATGTTTCCTACAATCTAAGACAAGTTTCAAATCAGCAGTGCTGATTTTAAAGCCGTTCCATTATCCCATCAGCTGCAGAGACTGCAAGTGCTTTCCTTTAACACCACAGCTACTAGGCAATTTTCAGGTTGCCAATTGAAAGGCAATCAATCAGTGAAACTGGTTAACAGCAGCCAGAGATTTCAAGAGGGCATTTGATCAAGCTTCATTGAGCAGCAGCCTCCAAGGGTGCTCATTTGCTCTACAGTTACCCAAACTGATAGAGGATTATTCATCTAATGACATTGTAGTTGCTGCTTTCAAACTATCGTTCAAGACATTGAATAGGTTTTCCATACACAATATGAGCATACAGCAAAAACGTAAGGTATTTTAATTACAAAAGGGAAAATACTTCTCACCAGACTTTTCTCTCTAAACTACAAATCAGAACTGCTAAACCCTCAGAGACTTTCACTTGCACTTCAAAATGTAGCTCCATACCCTCAGAAGGGGCAGAATATATCAAGGTCTAGGCGTACGTTCCCTTCCATTAACTGGTGTGGTAAATGGCCTGTCAACACAATACCTTGGGCGCCATCGCAAACAACAGCCTTAAACCTCTTTATTCTCCACTGGAAGTCATGGTTTAATTTATATACCTGTTAGTTAATGAAGGTCTTAAACCCACAGGAGAAGCCTGTGGGGGAAAATGCACGGACAGGAGCTGACAAGCTAACAGATGATGAGAATGGCAGGAGGCCTTGAGGTAGGTTCGTTATTGAAGGCTAACGGGCTCCTCCATCTTCCTTGTGCCCACCCCATCTATCTGGAACGCAGCACCAAGCCACAGAAGCCCATTTAATTAATGGGTCCTGCTAGGCACCAGGCCTTTTGCTTTTTATCTGCATTAGAAACTGGTCGGGTTATAATTCTGAATGAGAAGGCTGAAGGTTTCTTCATGTGTATTCTGATATACCTTAAGGTTGATAGAAAGAAAATACTAATTTTCTATATGTAAAAAAATTGACTGTCCAAGTTTGAGACAAAGATCAGGGATGTTGTAATTTTAAATTTCCAATACAGAACATATTTTTTTTTTTATTATTTATAATCGTCTATCTATTTCAAGACTCAACTTCAATGGGGTGGGAGGTTAATGAGAAACATAACTAAAAATAAATATTCTGACACATAAAGCACAGTGACTGGAGGGGGGAAAGTGTTTTCTTTGCAGGTTAGTGGGGTTTTTTTAAGACGTTTTACAGTAGGTTTACTTTCTGCTGCCTTAGTCACCAAAGATGAATGCAGAGCCTGCTGTGCCTTGGAGCACCCTTTTGGTGCCATTTGTATTTGGTCCAAAGATGGGCTGAATCTGGTCCAGGGCACAAAACAAGGAGTTACCGCCCCAAAGAGCCTGCAGCTTTAAACAATCAAGATACAAAAAGGATGCATTAAGACACCCTGAGGAAGGAATACGTCAGTTTTTAACCAAGGAGCAACAAAATTTATATTACTGTTTGAATACTAACAGGAGATGAAGGCATTTAAATGGAGAGAGAAAAGTGGCGTGATATGCGTGAAATGAGAAAGAGGATCCTTAAAGCAGCACTGGCACAAAAAAAGGACAAGGAAGAAAAAAGACAGGATTATTAAGTCTAGCATCATTGCCAATGATTGGAAAAGCCACACACAAATCAGCAAGGGTCTCTTGCAGTGTGAGCCTACATCCTCTGATTTACAGTAACCATTCACATATGCTATGAATAATCAAGAATTATTCATATGAATAATCATATTCATTATGAATAATCAACGATTGAGAAAAACTACACTTCGGAGTCTCTGCTTAAATTTGGTAACAACATTCGTTATCATTTGATACATGGTGTCACTGAAATCATACAATTGAGTTTCGCTGTTTAATTCACCTACTTAGAAACCTTTTCAATGAGCAAATAGGATCAATACTGAAACACAGAGAGAATCTGCACTAACATTGCTATCAAGAGGGGGCCATCTTTCTGGATAAGCAAGCCCCAAAAGCATTAAACAGGAGAGTGATATAAAGTACATCTCCTCACCTACTGGTAAGCAAAGTAGAATATTCTTGTTCTAAGGATATCTGGAAACTGGTTCTAACCAGATGTCTGAGGAAGATCCACAAAAAAGTATAAATACAACCAATTTTAAAATTTCACTAACATTTCTCTAGTATGAAAGGGAAATAATCTACGAGCAGAGTTCAACTAGAGTATAATCGGATATGTTAACAGTAAAAACTGGGGGGAAAAAAATGAAAAAGTGGAAACCACTGTTTATTTCAGAACAGATGTTGGATAATATTAATACAGAAATTTTTTATTTTCTGTCTCTTAAGAATGATTCATATATTGTTATCTACAAATTAGGATTTGAATAATAAATGATGACCACTGACCACCTTTTTGTGTTTAGTTAAGATCGAGACAGTTTCCTGGAACCG
Organism: Phoebastria nigripes; assembly: GCA_035582835.1. Lineage (NCBI taxonomy): Eukaryota > Metazoa > Chordata > Aves > Procellariiformes > Diomedeidae > Phoebastria > Phoebastria nigripes. The sequence goes on from JAYKAV010002990.1 coordinate 458,234, forward strand.
ACGGAAGAAAAAGCCCTCTCCACCACGAACTGCCCTAACATACCACATGATGCTAAATTTTACATACAAGATGCAACAGAGTTACTCCAGGTCTTGATGGTTCGCAAAGACTGTAATTAATCCTAGAAATTACTAGCTATAATTGCACCTATAGTGAGGATGAAGATAATATGGACGCTATCTATATGAAGGAACCACATATTACCTTTCCATGGGACCCACATATAGGTGAGAATACACAGTCCCAATAACCAAATGAGTTAGCTTACAATGCAAGACACAAAGACAGCTCTGCTACCAACTTGGTACCAATTGTAAGGAATTCTGATAGAATTTAGAATTTAGATATGACAGTGGTAATTTTTACTTTAAAGGTATATCATTAGCATGCACGAAAATAAAAGTTTCCTGCAATGTTTCAAAAAATACATTGTAATTATTTCTAAAATTTATTACATATTGTGATGATAAGAAATTATTAGGAAACAATAAAAATTATTTTTTTAATTTAATGTGAGCATTTCACACTCTGCATAATTAATACCTGCCTATATACTTCCTGAAAAGAGATAATAAACTGGTTTATAATTAGTAATTCTGCTTTCTACAAGAAATAGATAAGTCATACAAACAAAGAGTATTTCCACACCTTCCTAGAAGTTATCTGTTGCTTTGAACCATGCATTTATTTCATTAATGTCTCTTGCATATCCTTCTGAGTACTCTTGTTCTTTACGCTACTCTTTTACATAGCAGCATGTCACGGACACTTCCAATGCACAGACTGTTTCTGGACTTAAAAACTACTTTTGGAAGTAAACACTGCATCTAATATTTAAATACAAAATAGCTGATGCCAATGAAATCTCACGTTAATCTTCTTTATATATGTTCCATTTTATATTTTACAGGTTATAAAATGATTGTAGATTCCATACCCGAACTTTCCAGATGTTGTTTCTCTAATCAAGCCATAAAAGCTGTTGGAAAGGCTAGTTCGTATAGCAGCTTCCTAAGTAACACTGATTTTGTCACAATATTATGCAAAAAGGAGAACACATGCTGATTTTTATAATCTCCCAATACTCTACATCTAATGTCTTGAACAAATATTAAGATAAAACACAAACACAGTGTCCTTCTAAAAATGGTAATTTCCTTTTAAATGAAAATAACCCACAAAAGCTTTTATTCTTTTTTATAAAAATGGGATTATAGCTAATGACCACGCGGGGGTAGTAGTGTGATGGTAATGCTCAGGTACAGTGTCTTGCGCCCAGCAGCACACAGCAATGCAGCAAGCATAGTGGCTGAGTGAAATAAGTGCATTTCAGCAGCGGGTTTTTGATTCTTTATAGCATACATACTTAACTATAGGACGTACATACATGTGGCCAATTGCAGTATCAAAATCTGAAATTTGGAAGACTCAGGGAAAAAGTATTGTAAGTTATCATTTCATTCTATAAAGGATTTGTTGTGGAAAAACAGAACAGTCACAAATTAACATTTAGTGAGAAAATATATAAAAAAGTTTTGGCAGTCATTTACTGAAAGCTGACATCTTCAATCCCTAAGTTACAGAAGAGTAAACATTTTTGCTAAGGCAAGTTGGTAAGTTATCGGTGGTTAGTCACTTCTGGCCTTAAATATAGATTTGAATTTTCTATACATAAAAAAGGATGCTTGGGCTTTACTCTTACAGAAAGAAAGGTTAATTCCTGTTCTCTTTTTAGTGTAAAATAGAGTCAATCTTTTTTTCTCTTAGTTACATCAGCCAGTATCATAAATAACTCACAAGAGTTGGTCTTGTGGAAGTCACTTGCCTTTTTTAAGATAAGTATATAAATATTTATTAGATTTGTACTGCACACAAACATAATAGATAATAGAGGAGAAAAAAGGCGAAAGTGGTTACTTGTTATATAAATAGCTGTAAGTACATACAAGATCATGCAGTGCAGCTAAGCCTTTTTACAAATTGGTTGTGCCATATGATTTGTTCTTATTCAGCTATGTTGATTCACAGACTTCTTATTATTTTAGTCACATACATTCTGGTTTTTATATAAATAACATATATTACAAATATTTATATTATTTTTACACATATAGGGGTCCCAAATGCATTTGATAGCATTGTTATACGTGGTCAGAGATTGCCAAGAGAATACAGGCAGGAAAAGAAAGAAGTCTTGAAGCTGGCAAGCCAAGCTGAGCTACAGGCCACCGATTTGTTCCTCTCCAGCCTTTTTTTCCCCCAATGCTTTTGCAAGTGATATGTTGCAAAGTAAATAAACTCCAGCCTTCCTACAATCTGTGTACAGGCAGCATTTGTACTAAAATCGAAAGAAGTATTGTTAAGGGCTTGCCCAGACTTGAAAGTTGATGCAGGTTATGGGAGTGTTTGACACTAAAGCATAATAACCGGCCCATAACCCAATGTGCAGTCACTCTTACCCTCAAGCAAAAGCATCACATTCCTGTTTTGCTTAATCCCCAGCTAAAGAACTTCTTCTTTGCTGTCAGGATGATTCATTAAATCAACAGCTACATCTGAAATAATTCTTCAGCAGAGCAAATTCGGCTCTGACAACCCAAGAAAAACACAGGAAGAAAATAAAAGGTCAGAATGGGGCAAGGCACCTCATGGTAAAAACAGATAAAGTCGGGGTAGACAAGTGACGGCAACAGCATCTTCAGCAGTTACCGCTGAACATGACAAAACCCAAGAGCACGAAACTTATTTGCCACACCAACTCTCTCTGAAGAAGAGGAGGTTGCTTTTAAACAGGAATTTCAACTGCCTGGTTAAATACGATGTCATCTCGCCTTATCTGAGTAATTTTACCATTTGATAATAATATAATATTAATTAAATAATATTAATTAATAGAATATTACCACTGTAATACCCAAGGGCTTCATTTCTTAGTTAATACCCTTTTTCCTAAGCCAGACGAGGCTGAGCAGTTTGTGCTGGCACAACTATGTTGCTAACTAAAATGCCTGTGTTAAACAGGCTTAAAATGACCATAATCAAAGGGGATTAGAAAAGCTATTCTTGTTTTTACTTCGTGTGTTTGCTAAATTTTTTACAAAACAGTTGCTTTAATTGTAAAATATGGTAAAGAGTCAATTCTTCCCCTTTGTAAAGCTCTCCACAGCGCAGCAGAGAAGGACGTTGCAAAACAGTAATAAACCAGAAAAATGCAACTTAAAAAAACCACACAGTGTTTTAAGAACATGACAAGTGTTGAAAATTTTTTAGAATTATTTAAAGTACTTCTGCCCTTTCATTTGCAACAGTCAAAGCTTGCAGGCAGTAAAAGAAGGTAAGAGGAATAGTGTATTCTTAGGCTGAGCTGCGGATATATAGAAAACTTAACTGACTTGCATAAGGTCACGGTGAGTCAGCACCAACAGAACAGTGAATCGAAATCCTAATCCCATTCTCAAACTACTGGATTGACTCATTTCCCACATCCAGTTACTCTGCTTGTATTTTATGCAATACCCTGCTCAAACCATGAAGTTGCTTCTGTAAATGGAATTTTTCACGTTACAGCCCACTCCTGTACCAATCAATCAAGGAAACATTTCATTACTTTTTAATGAACTTCTGTGATGTCACTTCCCATGTCATATCGTATATCCTTGCTTAATGCTAGATAAATGAGTCAAGCTGGGCATTCCAGATGACTGATATAAAATAGTTTTAATGTATCTTCTTAGGAATATGTTTCTACAAAAAACCCTGATCACAAAATAAATAAGCTAAAACCTAGATACCATCATATCTGTAAATCAATGTACAATATTCTTCAGGAATGAGCTGCTCTGGCTTAGAGAAGAAAAGAACATACCTTAAGATTTTTTTCATACATAATGACCTGACCATTTAAAAATGCCAAAAGGTACTAATAAATGATGCCAAAGATCCTAAGAAAGTTTGCTCTCCCAATCTCATGACAGGTCCCCTGCAGAAAAAAGCACTTAAGAAGTCGTCTGAAAGAAAACCAGCTTAGCCTGGATCTGATCACTGAAAGCTCCAGCGTTATCTGCTGAAAAAAGGGCAGTGTCTTACTCTGCCTCCAACTGTTATGGACAACATAGATCAAGAGTCTAGGCAAATACCAAGGGCTTCCCTTCTGCACTTTACCTAAATCTGTAAACCTGCATGTTTCAAACTTCATTGAGAGGAATAAGAGCTGCTTCCCTTTTCAACGCTAAAAGCTTTGAGGGAGTCTAGAAGAGTGTCATAAATGGAGCGAACCCATTCCTGTACAGCAGAAGCCATGTAGGTCTCAGGGCTGGGTGAAGGCAATTCCATTTGGTTGGTAGGTACCCAAAGGACATGCCCAGCCAGGTTAACAAAGAAACTTGACTCTGAAGGGCGCCGGGGAGTCAGATAGCCTTTTCTGGCATTCCCTCAAATGCTGACATTTGCCAGCCACGCTCCAATTTCAAAATTCTCTTTCATCTCTTCATTCACAAATGAACCAAAAGGAAGGGACAAAAAACTCAGTTATTAATATATTAACTGCTGCATTTAGAAAACAGTTGAATTTCTTACCATTCTGTTGCAATTTCCTCATACCTCCCAAGGCCGCGGCAGCATAGACTTTCAGTCACGTTATGGGAAGTAGGAAAGATGTGAAATTCTGCCCAGAGATAATCATCACACAAAGATTTCTTAAGCCATACGTTCCATTTCTAGAGCAAAAATCAGATGCATGATACACCTGGTTGTGTTAAGCAGTGTGGAGGCTATGAAATGGTTAGTTCACTGTTTAAAGAACATCCTCGTGAATGTGAAGACCTCTAAAGTACCCGAAAGACTATAATAACACAATTAATATATTGTATTTATTTAGATTTATATAATATATTTTTAAAAATTTAAAGCAAACCTAGTATGTGAGAAAACTCAAACATATAAAAACAAAGAAAGGTAAAGAACACAAAATTTGGAATAGAGAAGAGCAGACAGTGGTTATGGGGCCACTGGATGCCCTTCCTACACATCATCTCTTCACTCCTCTAAAGCTACCAATGTGAAACTTTCTGTTACCAGTTGCTCAAGACTTGGAAAATTAGCTGCTACCCGGGAGCACGTGAGGTGTTATGGGTTACTCCTTGAAAAAGGCTGTGAACTCATGGGTGCTATAGCAGAAAACATTCAAAGCGCTGAAGAAAGAAGAGAAACAGAAGAAAAATCTACTGACAAGCTTCCACCAACGTTTTTAAGACAGCAATCTCAAAAACACTCCATTTTAGTTGCATTAGACAGTGGTAATGTCATTACAAGCTGTAACGACACACGTGTCTGTATGACAACAGACTTCCACAGATGCTGTGAAAGTCAGACAGATATATTAGCAAACTGAATTTTTGCCAGCATAAGTTATATCAGTTGTCTGAAGAATTACAGGAAAGAATTTTAACAAACTGTACTAGAAAGCTTTTGGTGTTTTTTGATATAGTTTGTTTAGATTCCTGATGAAAACATAAGAGTACTCACACTCCAACCCCACACTCACAATGACACAAGTTTCTCTTGGGTTTCACAGATCCCAAACCTCTGTGCAGATGCACAAGCACTGGCTGAACGAATTCCGCAAGAGCACTGAAGGAACCCTAACTCTGAAGGAACAAGTCCAAAAAGGTTTTCTGAACTGTCAAATTTGACAAATTAATGTCAAATCTATGTTAAAGAGATTATGAGACTGCATACTCCACTCACTTCATAATTATAAAGCTGGACAGAATGAAGGGTTTCAATTAGTTTGAACTAGTATCCAAATTCAAGACCTTTACGTTCCATTTCCAGGAGAACAACTCCAATATCAACTGTCCACAAATCTTTAAGAAATGCAATGTATTTAATGCGAGAACATGGAAATAACGAACTCCATAAAATGCTAGCCCAGACTGCGCCCCTCCACGTTGCCTTCTGACACACAGACAGAAAATACTTCTGAATTAAAGACTACATTATTTAATATAGTGGTAAAAGCACTCCTCTTGCTTAGAAAATATATACCTGTTTTAAAAATTAAAGTGGCTCAGAGCACAAAATACCCTAGACCAGTAAACTGAGTATTGATGTGATTACAATATTCATTGGTGGGACAGGTGCAATTTTGAAACAAGTCTGAAAAAAATTATGTATTTCCAATTATTTGTCTTGGAGTAAAGAAATGTTGGGGTTTTTTTAGAAAACCAAGACCAGGATCAAGCTTTCCAGATTCAAAAACCCTTCCCACTGATTCACTAAGTAATCTTGGAAAGCCTTTAACATCTTCCAGCACCTGAGTTTCCCATGATATGAAGTGCGGACAACGCCTCCGCCATCAGAGAAGGTGAGGAAGTCATTATTTAGCCTTTGTACACAGTTTGATCTCCATGCATTTTACAGTGTGCCAGGTTATTTTCAATGCATCCTGCAATGGATATAAACCGAATGATCATAACTCGTAGAGAAGGCACTACATTTTGCTTATTAGAAGACCCAGCTTTACAGTCATGACCTCCAGAAGCAAAAGTATTATCCTTATACCTTCTCCTTCTATGTTTTTCTAACACAGAACACAACCATATATTTAAAAAGGAATGTTAAGATCCAGAGTTTACCAAAATATGTGCATTATCCATTGCTGGTTCAAAATATTTATGATCAAATGTTCTAAAAATGGGACTATTCATACCACAGGACTGGTATGTTTCACAAAGTCTAATGGAAGATCAGTTATGTAAGTAGAAAAAAATCTGAAAACGTTATGAGAAGTGGGTTTTTTTTTTTAACTGAAACGTAATCATTTCAGGAGGATGTAGAGGTGTAATACAGTCATCACTGTGTAATTTTAATATCTCACTTGTGCAAAATCCCCATATTCTGGCACATCTAAAGAAAAAAGGTTTTTGCACAATTTTTCTGCTCTTGTTTCTCAGTTACCCCAATAAAGTAGACCCCCGCACTAGGTAAGGCTAGTTAATAACAGCCTTCAAGCATGTGGAGAACAGGTTTTTTTCCACTGATGTAAGTGTCATGTCTCTGTGGGATATACAAATCAGTATATTCTATTTACTGCCATCAGAAATTTGCATGTCCATCTACACAACAAAATTAGGGGTGCAACAGCTTCTTTGCTAAATCGCTTCCTCCAGCTCTGCTTGATCCAGAATAGAGCTAGATCTACCTTTCACTGCTGAAAGAATATATTCTCAGGTTATCCATCTTCCCTCTCTGCAAGTAAAAGGAATGCTGATTGCAAGGGAAGGGCAGAGGACAACTCCAAGTACATCCCTTCTTGCGGAGGACTTCGTATGAAGTTTGCTGAAAGTATTTTTCAGCAAAGAAGACAAGAATAAGGAGGAACTACATTTGAAGTAATATTACTGTCTCAAATTGCTACGTTACTCGTACCAGTAACATGGAACAGCAGGTTCCTAACACTGCTTTTGCGAATTTTATAAAACTATGTGCCTATGGCACTTCAGGAACCTAAAGACAGATATTATAGGTGCCTATAAATTAAAGTCATACTGCAATGCAAAAGACACTCAATAACCACATTCACTGAGCCCTCTCCCGTTGCCTTAGAAAACAGAGAAAAATAGATGCAAGTAGTTCCTCTCCTCATGCAAAAACTAACACAGAACCACTCCCTGCTTTACAAACATTTTTTTTCTCATTAGTTCAGCCAGAGCACACCCAAACTGCAGCCACGCTCTCCCCAGCAGCATGACCTCTCACAACCTTCCTGGTAGGCTTATGCAACCAGGAAACCAAAAGCAAGTCTGTGTAACTTGGCTAATTTCAACTCATCAGGCCGTTTTAAATTAAAAACAAATAACTGTCCCCAAATTTAGAATCAGCAGGAAAAAGTGATTTGGAAAATGAGTATAAAAGCACACTGAAAATTCTGAAGGCTCTGACATTTCTTCCTATTTTTCAATCAAATTCACAAAAGTGTTTTACTTCAATTAATTGCTCCTTTCCAGTTGTGAAATAGAGAATATTAGAATTCATTAACCTGTTAAAAATGGAAAAGTCTGGATGCTAGGTGTGCATTTCTGTCACAATTTCAAATGAAACTTTCACCCCACACTTGCGTTAATCAGATGCTTTATGACAAATTATTACTTCAATAAATCTTCAGAAATTGCATTTCATCAGTTTTACTTCAACTTAACAATAACGTTCATCAGAAGACCATTTAAAAATTAATGTTATAATAGCTTCCTAAGGAAATACAGTCTTTTTGAACATTTACACCCAGACTAAAAGGCTTAAGTAAAATTCTTATGTATACATGAGGTGAACATAGAGAATAGTTTCCAGTGTCACTGAACCACGGAAGAAGAGGTTTTCGTATGGATACGTGCGTGTGAGCTCGTGAGCACCAGTGATACACATAATGCTTACAAAAATCTTCTACGCTGGAAGCGCATCTGCTTTCAGAGAGAGGCCACATCTCCATCTCCTCCTCCGTAATGACATCGGGAGACCAGATTTTTTCTGTCACGCCGAAAGAGTATCTTCTCTTTGTGGCATCTGTCTTCATCTAGGATCAGCAGGTTCAAACCACCCAACAAAAAAGCGTAAGTGGGAATTGGGACAAAAATCACCATCTGTAGACAACTTCATGGGAAGTTTGAGGAACTTCCTGGAAGTTTGAGGAAGTTGTAGACAACTTCATGGGAAGTTTGAGGAACTGCACACCACGTACATGCTACTGCTACAGAAAGCAGGGAAATTATGTTTATAGGGAAGGGATGAAGGGAAAATCAGAGCCAGAACATTCCTCATTATATCACGCACATTCATCCCTCTTCCAAAAAGGCAGATGAACAGCAGAGGACAGTGAGTTTTCTACACTGCCTAAGAGGGGGAGCATGAAAAGGAAAAGAAAGGCCACCATCTAATTGATTCTAGATAAGTGATCTTACCACAGCAAGAGATAAGATCTCTGGCAAACAGCTAAATTTTGCTGTATTTTGCTAAAAATAGCAGCTCATCTAAAGCACTGGACAGCTGAAAAATGTCAATGTACTGGTTTTTTTAAGTGGAGGTGACTCCAGATACAAGAAACTTGGCTTCACCACAGTCTGCTTTACTTTCTGTCTCCATCTGCTGGTACGTCACATTGCCATGTTAGATAACTCGGTATTTTAAAACTCCGTTAAAATGTCTTTAAAATGTAATAGGGTGGTGCAGCTTCCATTAGCATCAGCAGAATTACAGCTGAAAGTTTATAGGAAAAAAAGTCCACTAAAAGTTTCACCTCTACAACCGCATTCAACATCACTTCAAATAGAACAGTCAACGATGGATGCCTAGAGCTGAAACAAATATATGGTCTCCAGATGGTTCATTTTCGTCACATTTAAGTAATGATTTACTTTAAAAAGAGTAATGAACATGACTTCCTTTGGCCTTAAGAAAAGCTTTCACTTTTGCCATCATTTCTAGTCTACTCTTATTTTCTCACATAGCTAAAAATGATTTAAAGAAAATCCTCAAGTTTATACACTGAATTATCAAATAATAACAAAACTGAAACTTTTATACACACATACAAAGTAATTGTTTGAAGAGTGATTACAAAGCACCACTGCTCACCACTTTACCGTTACTTTAGTACTCAAAGACAAAAAGAAATCCCTGGCTGGTCCCCAAATTGCTCTGTACTCCCACTCAAGCTTTGCAAGATAAAACCTATGTCATAAACCTGTTCATAAGCAAGTTCCCGATGATGTTAAACTGACCTTAGATTCATTGCACCCAAATTTATCGAGCACCTATTTTTGTCATGACCACATTTATAATAATCATACCAGGTTATGGGAGGACAATACAGCAGGGAAAAAAGGAAAAAGAAACCAATACACTCAATAAATACACATTAATATATCCAAGGTAGCCACTGGAAGAGACGCCAGCTTGCCATAAGCTTTCGGTTGAAGCTGCAACTCCGAAGTTACTAAAAATAATGTTTTCCTTTGGAAAAATTGATTTTAATTTACAAGCCAGTCATTGTAGTTTTGCATCAATCCAATTATTTCACTTCAAATTACTAAAAGACAATATAGAACGATAATTATTTGGAAACAGATAGGAAGCTAGGCAATTTGTGCTTAATATAGTGAAATAATTGCAAATTAAAAATATCATTTGTCAAAATTTGCCTTATCTATATTCAGCTTCTTGTCAGGGTGTAAGGTTTGGTTCAATAGTCTTCATATTAAAACAGAACTGCAGAGAGGAAGGGGTTTTTAAAAGGCTCCATCCTTTAAATATAAGAAGAAAAAATCTGGTTAAGATAATTATGCATATTAATTTCTAACCACACTGAGTGACAAAAAAATTAACCAATATTGACTCTGTGATCCTGATAGACAAGTAGAGCATCCATTTTTATATTTTAAAATAAAATATCCCACTTTATTTTCTCTCCAACTACCTGACGTGGCTGGTGAAGCCTTTGGAAAGGCCAAAGAGAGTTAGTTGAACATATTCTTCTCAAAGCACAGCCCAAGGCCAGAGAGGGAAGGATGTGAAAAACCTGTTTCTTCTGTCACTTAGTAGCATTTTTCAAGAAACTGAGGCAGGAGGCAGTTTTATTTTAAGATCTGGATCAATTGCTCAGTTGGTGAGCTAAGATTTACCAAACCACAAGCCTGCTCATCAGCCAGCACGCGATTTGGCTGCCCGCTCTGCCATCCAGACCCACCTCACTCAAGCAGTGATGCGCCCTTCTTTGATCACGAGAAAATATTTATGTTCAGAGAGAAAAATATTTCTTAAGTTGCCCCCATCCCCTCCCCAACACCTCTGCAAGGGTGTACACCAAGGCAGGGACACTGTTGCTGGCCACCTCTGACTAACATCCCAGTTTCTGACCCAAGTCTCGGAGGGTCTCAAGGCTTCTGAAGACTAAATACCCTTATTGTAAAACAGGGGTTGAAACCGAAAGCCAGGCAAAACCACTTCTTCCATCAAGCAGAAGCCATTTTACTGAATTTTTGCAATGCAAATTTCTTCTTTCCATTCCATGTACCCAGGAAAAACACCTGTAAGGAAACCTTGGCTGTATCACATTGATACAGCTTTCGGTACTCAAATCAGACAAGCAGTCGGCAGCCCTCCACCTTCTTGCGTGGCAATGGGAAACTCGAAAACTGCCTGTTGCTACCCGTGTCTAAATTCAGAGGGCTTTGCTTAGCGTTAGCTGTCTGCTGTAGAAAAGTTAACACAAAAAGAAGTGTAATTTTATGGATTCCTACTCAACTAAAATGCACACCCTCTGGCAGCTCTACGTTAAAAACATGTTATGCCAAAACACCCGTAGAAGCTATGTAGGGCCAGGTTCTTCACACCTGACCTTCCCTTTTGAAGATATACCTGGGCACATATCACATCCACATTTTTTCATTTATGTTTGCAATATTATGGATACAAAGAAAAATAGCAGGTTCACTCTTTGTGTTTAAGCATCAGATTTTTGGTGGCTTGGGGGAAAAATGCAAAAATTTCCAAGTAATTTCTAAAGCGATTCTCACAAGTAATAACCTTGGCAAATAAAGCCTTATTCCCGAGTATGCATAATGACTTGGTAAAATTAATTACTTTCCTTTTTAACCCATTAATCATCTGGTTTTCATTCTGGAGGAAGCCCAGAGTTTCATCTTCCTTTGTACTGCAACATTAAACCAAGAAAATTGCCAGTGGCAAAATAAACATCATAATGCTTCATGTAAGGTTTCCAAGATTCTGGTGGGAGCTCTGTCCAGAAGTATTTCTGTACTCCGGGTTACGACATTCTGTTATTTAAATATTAATAAAACAGTGATGTAAACCACATTAGAAAAGAAAACAAATCTTTTCAATTATGTTTATTTTTAGAACAAGTCCTAGGATCCCGAATACAGCAGTGTTTTCTGAACACAGTGTTTTTCCCTTAAGATTTCTCACTGGCAAGACTCCATAATCTACTTGGTTTGGTGGTGGGAGGTGAACTTTTGTAGAGAGAACAGAGGCAGTTTAAAGGGCACCTCATTACATTCCTAAATGGACAGTCAACACACTCGATAGCTGCTACAAATGTTTAACACAATAAAAATTGTGATTAGAAGTAAAATTTAGAATTTTTCATGGCATGAAACACCAAGTTATACAGAGTTTTTTCAAGAGCATTTAGTAAACTAAACTCTGAAGGATACAACAAAGAATATTAGCTCGCAGCATAAGAGAAATGGGGATAAGCAGTGCTATAACAAACCTAATTTATTCACCAGACTGATGCAATCTGGCCTCGACCAGATTGTATTGTCACATCTCTCAATGGAAAAAAAAAATAAATTCAAAAGCTGTTATTTTTAGGGGAAAAAATATTTCTTTAACATTGCTGGATAATAGCCAGCAGTACAGGGCTATGTCAAGATGATGGAATAACCCAACCTTACATCTCTAAGCATCATGGTCACAGGAAACAGAGGCCAAGGCTAAAATGTGACCCATTGTGGGAGGATTTAGTTAATCTCAGGCTTTAAGTGGAGCAATTTCTTTCTTAAAAAAAAAAAAAAAAAAAAAAAAAAAAAAGAATTTAAAAAAAGGCATCGATAGTTAAATACACGGGTCACACTGTATTTGTTTAGTAACCATAAAATATCCACTCACACTCTCCATGCCACACTTCCATGATGTGCATCTCTCTCGCATACGTTCCGTCAACAGATGAGTCAGAAGTGAGATGTAGCTTTGAACTTTGTTACTCAAGAAGAGCAAACACCCACAAGAAACCACCGCTCAGTTCATTACTGATTGGCAAAGGCTTTACTGTAGATTTCTTAGAAATGGGTTTTTTTCATTCCTACAAAAACACCTGCTGCTGATGGACAGCTGGCATTTTAAGAGAAGTATTAGTAATGCTTAAAGCTTAATACCAAGCTTTTCAACAGAGGACATGAAAGTGTTTGCTTATACACATTTACAAATTCATTTAGCACGGGATATGGGGGAGCAGGAACCCCACTGCAGTTAGGAGAAACAGCAGAGTTCGTGCCTAGCGTAGGGTTAAAGAGGAAGGCTGGCAGGCAGGAACAGAAGGCAGCTGCCAAAACTTCCACTTCTCCACCTTACGAAAACCATTCCTCCTCTGCAGCCATGCCGCTCCCGGCGCCGCGTTAACCAAAGGTGCACGCGCGGGCAAGCACGAACAGAACGTGGCTCCGTAAAGGGAATCATAAATACTGCGCTCCCAAAGAATGCGCAGCATGTATAAATACTCCAAAATAAAAACAATCTGTCACTAGCAATATAGAGAGGTTTCCTAGCGGGCAAAATTCTGACACTGTTAAGGGTCAAGCAGGCAAAATGCCAGAGGTAAGGTGAAAAAAGGCAAAATTAAAAAAAAAATATCTCCCCCCACATCCCTAAGCACCTCTTAAGTGTATGTAACGCTCATGATTCACATAATCACGCTTCTGATTACACTGACGTGCCAAGGTTTCCTTTCTCAGGTGATAAACTGGACAAGTTACTGGTCCCAGTTACTGAGCACTGGGAAATCCAAGCATGAAAAACAGGTACATTGGGACCTACTGGAAGAATTCAGTGTTCAACACAGACCTTTTCTTTTTGTGGGTGTACCAATAAAAGGCGGGGGGGGAGTGAAAAAGGAGCTGAATTTTTGACACAAATTACTTCAGTAAAGAAATATACAGAAAAACTTCATATTTAACAAAACAGAGCTTAATATTCAGGTACATCACTGGGGACGCTTTTTCCAGGAATTCTAGTTGTCCCATACAGACATATCTGGAAACATTACATCAGTAAACTGCCACAGTATTTAACAAGAATCACAATCCCATTTAGCAAAGATCAAAGATAGGGATAAATGTCAAAAATAATCATAATAAAAGCTAGCTTTTCTTCATAGGAACTATATAGTAGCAGCAGTATACAGGCTACATACCTTACATGCATATATCTCTCTAAGGGGAAGGAAAATAGCAACAGAGATGATACTGGACTTCATCATAGGTCTGGAAGATAAGTGAACAACTAACAAACATGGGGACATACAAGAAAGAAGGAGAATTAATACCCTCTCAAAAAAATGCCCAAAGGCAAGAGCAAAGTTCATATAATCATATTGCAAACAGTCCAAGCCTGGAACACACTTTAAGACAAACCTCGTGTACATATGCTTTCTAAATATGAAAAACTTGAGTAAAGACGCTGACTCTCAGCCATGAACAAAACTTCAAGACATCCTTGTAATAATTTTCCATGTAGTAACACCACAGAAAACACAACCTAGAGGACCTGAATCTTATACAAGACTTCAACCTACAGGTGAGTAATAGCCTGAACAAATATGTTATCAAAAAAAAAAAGGGATGAGAAAAAAAGAAATAGTACAGAAGGATGCAAGTCCGCTGTACGGGTCTGCGCTGCCGCCCATCCCGATGACGTCTGATTGCTCACCACAGCAGAAGAGCAATCAATGGGGACAAGCAAAATCAGCGGTTTCATGACAAACTAGGGAACCATGCTGGAAAGCAAAGAGGTTATGTTCCAAAAGTTTTATTTGTTTATTGTTCTTTCTAGAATAGCAGGAGCGCAAGAGGTAAAGGAATGGACTTTTACAGTCGTTGAAAGTGTACCTGCTACCTTAACATATCTATAAATACCACAACTGACGCAGGTACTGTTTTGCACTTTTGAAAGTACAGTGCCTGCTTGCAGTTCACCCCATCAATCAGCACCGAAGATAAATAAGGAGCACATCCCTACAGATTTTAAAACCTCTTACCCTAAGTACCATACATTTCTAAAATCTATGATGTTCATTAAAACACATTGTTCAACACAAGTTTTAATAAGTGCCTGCCTTCTGCTCTCCTCGCCTCCACCAAGCATGGAGAGGGACGTACAGAAGCAAACCTTTCTCAACAGAAACTGTGCCTGTAGGTGAAAAGTACGCAAAAAGTAAAAGCTCTTCTCCCAAGAAAACCAAAACCAAAACCAAACCCAGAGCATGATCCTGATAGCTGACAAATACCCTCCACAGACATTTAAGCTGACGGACTAAGAAGTTGATTTCTCTGGTTTGGGACAAAACAATTTCCATGAAGTATTTAAGCTCCAAAACATGACTGCAAAAAACCACCACCTGGTTCTTCAGGCTCCTCAGTTTCCAAACAGTAAAGTACTATATAGGGGCCTAAAGCTCTGTTTCCACAAGTGTCCAGATTGGGCCCCACTTTGGCAGCAGTGAGTGGTCCAGATGCTCCCTCACATCAAAACGTGCTTGGGATTCTCGTAATATCCCAGAAGCGTCTGATCTGGCAGGTGTTGTCAACATAAATGTGAGCAAAACCTACACTGCACCACCAGGAAAGAGGTTTTCACAAAAGAGCCATCACAATCACTTCTATTGAGGAACATACAAAAGCGTTGCTGGTCCAGTAGGTCACAGTTTAAAGCATTGGTCCATGATGCAAGAAACCTATGATTGCACTCCATTTTTCAGCTGGAGGGGGCCCAAACCCATATGTCCCTTTTGAAGACAATAACTTCACTAGGAGCTCTTTAGCCATGAAGCAATTGCCTTCAGCAAAGCTGCAGGTGCACCACTTGGCAAAAAATACTTAGCAATGTTCAAAGGGCTTCCGAAAAATCAGCATGACTCCATGTGCCAACAGATACTTCCCCAGAAAGCATCAGACCTAGGTTCTGACCTCTGTTCCATCGACCGTTTATGCAGTGTATATTATACAGTCACCGGATAAACACAGCTATGTATTTTTTTGCATTGGGTGCATCACTTTGTGGATTTAATACTATGATTTTCAAGCCATAACATCATAATTATGTCTTTTGCCACTTAACTCTTGAGGGAAGTGAGCTCAATGTCTAAAACATAACTAAAGCAAACTTTTAAACCAAAATCTGCATCTCTGAAGTTATAAGAAAGCCAGTAATTTCTGCTGGCTTTGTCCTTATTTTCCTTCTATTTCTGCAGAAATACGACCTCGGACTGTATTTTTTATCCAGAATTGGTGGGGCAGTGCTGTAGTACCTCCAGAAATGCTACTCGACCTCTATTGAATCCACAAACTTTGACTGAGTCTACAAAAAAAAAGCACAGTTTTATTTCCAGAATGAAATAATAATAATCTAGTTTTATAGATGTATTTAGATCAGAAAATCTTGTAAATTAGCATCTCAGTTTTACATCTGTACCTTTTTGAGTTCCCATCATTATTGTTCTTACGCTGTCAACAAGCCAATTACCTTAAAATAACCACCGGTACCCAAAAATAACTATTTTTGAATGTGCAGTGCTATATTTGACACTCATTCACCAATTAATATTCTGGTTTTAGCACATCAGTTTACAACTTTTCAAGTCTATTTTAATCTCTACAAGTACTTTGGTTGCTGAAATTTTGATTTATTTGAAATGAACAATCACAGAAAAAACCAACCCCCTTCTACCACGTTAACGCTCTAATGTCTAGGCTGCAGATAATCCCAAATAGATGCTTTCATGAGTTACTGAGTCATTTAGCGCCAAGGCAAGTGAGAGGATTACATTTGTTTAAGACACAACAAAAGCACATGACATCCTGTGCTATACATCCGGATACTACTGTCATGAACAGGGAAGCAATTCTGAGTACGGCTGCCAAATTATGTTTTTTTCCAGCATGAGCTCCCAACAGGGAGCACAGCTTCTTCCTTTTCTGCATTGATACAGCAGTCCCAAAGGCAGACATGGCAGCCTGGTATGCCCGGATCTGATTCAAGGTTCCCTCCAAGTCAACAGCAAAAATTCCTTTGTTTTCGATGGGAGGAGGATCAGGTTCCCAAAGAACTTGCAGTTCAGCTTCCCTTGTAAGTACCTTTTCACCCCAGGACCTACATGGCTTTTCACAGCATCCTATCTCATCTTCCCCCTCCCTATTCAGCTCAACTGTGCGAACAGAAAAACCTCCATGTGTGTTTGTAATCAAATGGGGTGCATACTCCATTTAGATGCAAATCTGGGAGCACTCCAGAACTTTATGCTAACTCAGACACACATGAAGAATTAACCGTCTGTGTTACCCCATCTGTTGCCTACTGTACTTTAGAGCAGCCCAGAACACAGTTTGGCACATCTCATTTTCTTGCCACCTAAAGTCAGAATGATTTTTTGTTACAAAAAAAAAAAAAAATGCGAGAGACTAAAATTGTACGTTTTTCTATACTTTGGGATAGGGACTGCTGTTTCAGACAATGTTACTAACATGTTTTCTTTGGTAACTTACTGGTTTGCAAGTAGTGTTTGTTAAATTATTTGTAGTCTGCAAGAACCGAATAAAAGGAAGTTTTATCCATTAGACCAATGAATAAAGGTAAAAATAATTGTATTTAAAAAGAACTCTTTTTTTTTACTCTTTCTTTAAATAAATGGAGACAATAGACCTACCGCACCGCATATTTAATAGCAGTTTACATGTGTTAACTCTTAAGAACTAAAGTAATATCTGCCTCCTGAAATACATTTTAGTTCCTTCTAAACAGTAAGCAACGAAGACAGAAATGCCAATCATAAATATTTAGTAAACACAATTACCCATTATGTTACTTCATTAACATTTCTGCCAGAAAGGAGAAAAAAAATTAGCACCGAAATACAGTGATACCATTTATGACTGTGGCATCTTGGCTTTCACTTATATTGTAGATAATAAAATACTGATCAGAATCAGACAAGAGCCCATGAGAACATCAAATGTTGATATGCTCTGGCATTTGGTTTTAAAGAACAAAAACTTCAAAAACAGCCTCTGCAATCTAGATTAAAGTTTCAAAGTTCGCATCAAAACCCAACTGCAAGTGCAAATAAGGTTTCTGTATTTCACACCTATTTTTCTTATCTTGTATTTATCATAGTATTTCTAAAAACAACTCCTCTTACAAATGCTCACATGGGCAGCTACGTTAGAGTCAGTCTAGAGGCATCAATGACTCTTTGCTAATGTTATCTCACAAAAGAGGAACCTGAAAGACACAGTGGATGGAAACACAATTTATACCCTGCCCAATCTTATGTCAAAACTGAAGGTAAACTAACAAGTACAGACTTGTTACAGAATACAGACAGTACTGAAAAAATTATGAATTTTACAAAACACTGTAAGAAGCCCAGGAAAAACAGTGTGGCAAAGGCATGACTTGTGAATCAGGGATGGGAACTCAATTCCCACCTGCCACAGACTTCCTGATGATCGCATTAGGCAAGTTTTCACTTCTCTTTTTTACCTTCATTTCACGGTTGGAAATAGCAAAAATACTTTTTTATTCATAGAAGAGGGAAAAGATAAATTTAGTTATTTTCATGATTCATTCAGATACAATAGCCATGGGACTCATTCTAATATCCAGAATAAGTTAGACAGGCAGCCATTACTGGTAGAAGTTTCAAACAATCCTTATGCAATATCAAATTACACTACAGTCTATCAAACAATCAGAAGGGAACCATCTRTTCTTTTCATATAAGATTTCCAGAGAAGTGAAAAGACTGTATGGCGTGGTGAATTTAACAGTGTTAAATAGTACATTGTCCTATTAAATGTTTTTAATATACATCTTCCTAAATAATTTAAGAAGGTGAGTTTATACTTGTATTTTCTGGAAGCATCTAGAGTCAGTTCAATGCCTGCCCAGATGACAACAGCTTCTTAATTTACTTCACTAGCCTACCAATGTGGGAGCATTGGTTACCTTTACGCAAAGGAGAGAGTATAACTCTAATCGGGGACTTTCTAGAGTAGAATACACAGTTTATTTCTAAGTATAAAACCTTTCTCTGTGTATGTTTAAAAAACTTTACACAAAGCAGACAATTTTCATCTGAACTGT
The DNA here is from genome assembly GCA_035582835.1 of Phoebastria nigripes. Taxonomy (NCBI): domain Eukaryota; kingdom Metazoa; phylum Chordata; class Aves; order Procellariiformes; family Diomedeidae; genus Phoebastria; species Phoebastria nigripes. Next base: position 477,165 of record JAYKAV010002990.1, read on the forward strand.
TTAGATGAAGAGCACGATTTTAGCTGCAGGAACCCTGGAAAGAATGTTTTGAGACTGTTGAGATTAATACCTGCAAAGTTGTTCAAGTCTAATCAGAAATTAAAAATTATAAGAAGGCCAGATACTCTAACCTAGGTAACAGATGGAATGAAGCTCAGGTAGACAGAATCTCAGAACAGAGTTTTAATCCAAAGCAAAGCATCAAGATCAAGTACCTGACTTAGGGATGTTCCCAGTAGTAATTACAGCTTAAATTAAAGGGTTATCTACACTTCAAAAGTACAATCACTCAAGTTAACCTGCAACACAGTCATTTGAATTTACGATTTTTTTACTATAAAACATCTGACTTTTTACACATTGTTATATCGATTTTGAAAGCGTACTTTGACACTGAAGTACCTTTGCCGACAACTTCAGCAAAGTAAATGTGTATGTCTAACTGTCCTAAAGTAATGGTTGGTTATCTGCCAAGTCCTCCAATTATTAGTTCTCATGCTTTTCTGGCTACATGGACAGCCCAGCTTTTTATCTGAGTATCATAAAAGCTAGAGAATTTATGCATCGTATTAGGTCATCATGGACGCAACACTAGCTTGCAATTTAAGTGCCAGCACACAGTCGGTGACTATTTATGATGCGGAATTCATATGCAGTGTTATATCCTTTATTATTTGAGTATCAGCATGGCCTCTTGACCACCATGCCATTGGGAAGAAGTGTTTGAAAGCCCATCTGTACTCTGTCCTGCTTTGTTGATAAACCTCCAGATCACTGTGTAGGACCAGAGTACTCAAGTACAGCTCCATCTCAGTGGTTTTCAACCTTTTTTTTTTACCTGAAGGCCCCCAAAACAAAGGTATAGACCTCTGAATAGCGGTTTTACACTCTCTGACAATAGGCTTGCCCTTCTCTATGACTTTTTTGAAGCCTGTGTCCCTAGACACAAACTAAAAAATGCTGGTTTTTGAGAAACGCACTCCAACAAGCTAGAAGATAACATTGCAGTTTCCAATATAGCTCTTGGGGCTGCAGTATCTATGAGACTATTTACTGTAAAAACATCTCACTGCTCAACCAGTGCATTTTCTGGGAAATTCCCCATCAATGACAACAACAATAAAATTCTTGGGTCTTATCACCAAAAAAAACAAGAGACATAAATCCATGAAGGCCATGAATCTGAATGTAAATGTAGGATGATACAACACAATATCAAGGGATGAGACTGTAAGGCAGACCATTCATAAAGTTCACACATCTGGCCAAGCATACTTCTTAAGGGTCACCAGACTAATGTAGTAGGATCCAGATTCCATTTTTTTATGAAATCAACTCCAAGTCATGATGTCAGACACTCTCCTGAGAGCCAGCATTTCTGTTGTCATAAGACAGGTAAGTGCAAGTAGAATCGGTTTCCAACTCTCTCTTTTTCTTTTCCTTACAGCTGCTGGCACTTCCTTAATATCAGGTAAATCATCTATGAAGAATCAAACATGTTCAAAGAATTCTTGGGATCTCCAGGGAAGGAGAGAAACTTTGAAGGGAGGGGTTCCCAAAGGAGAAACATAAGAACAGATAAGGAGAGACAAATTAAGGAGAGACAAAAGAACAGATTATTCTCACAGACATGATTTTTGGAAATGGAGGAGCTTGGCTGGATGATAACAAGAAGATCACATGGTTAATGATTGTCACATACTTTACATGTACTCTTGCAGTCTTTCAACACTTCTGAGGTACTAGATGTGTCTCTTAATGGTCTCCAAATAAGTCCTCTTCTACAGCTGTGGACAATAAGAGATTCCCTTTCCTCCCTTAATCCATTCCTGCATTGCTTTAATGCTTTTCCCTTTCACAGAAGGCTCTGGCATCATGGCTCTTAACAGGCACTCTGTTAGTATCTTGACTGTGTGTATTGGGTTTGCGTGGCAAGGTTTTGGTAGCAGGAGGGCTACAGGGGTGGCTTCTGTGAGAAGCTGTGAGAAATTCCCCTACGTCTGATACAGCCAATGCCAGCCGGCTCCAAGACGGACCTGCCGCTGGCTAAGGCTGAGCCCATCAGCGACGGTGGTAGCGCCTCTGTGATAACATATGTAAGAGGGGGAAAAAAAACCTGCACAACTGCAGCCAGAGGAGAGGAGTGAGAACATGTGAGAGAAACAACTCTGCAGACGCCCACGTCAGTGAAGAAGGAGGGGGAGGAGGTGCTCCAGGCGCCGGAGCAGAGATTCCCCTGCAGCCCCTGGTGAAGACCATGGTGAGGCAGGCTGTCCCCCTGCAGCCCATGGAGGTTAATGGTGGAGCAGATATCCACCTGCAGCCCATGGAGGACCCCACGCCGGAGCAGGTGGATGCCCGAAGGAGGCTGTGACCCCGTGGGAAGCCAGCGCTGGAGCAGGGTCCTGGCAGGACCTGTGGACTGAGGAGCCCACGCTGGAGCAGGATTGCTGGCAGGACTTGTGACCCCRTGGGGGACCCACACTGGAGCAGTCTGTTCCTGAAGGACTGCACCCTATGGAAAGGATCCATGCTGGAGCAGTTCATGAAGAACTGTGTAAATCTCACATAAAGCATTCCAACATTGCACAATGCACACACCAGCATGGGCAGTGTTGCCAGTAAGGTTTCACACACAAGCAAAGCAAGACGTTTCCTGGCATGTGATCCTCAGAAAGAGTCCCTCTGGCTGCTCAAAACATTCATTAAACAGCTCATTATGCTACCCATCTCTCCCAATATCCACAGGCTTGGATTCCTTGCTCTCAGAAAAGTCTTATCAAAATAGAACAAAAAACAGAAGGGATCCAGGGAAAGGCAGACATTTTCCCTCTGCTTAGAGCGTGGCCATCAGGTATTTCGGTTTACCTTTCAGTTCGCAAATGCACATTCCGTTCTAATTCCATAACTACTCAGAAAATAGCTGCAGCACCTTTCTCCCACCCATGTCCTCCCAAAAAGACTACAGAAGCAAAATTTTGTTGCTACAAAAGAAATCTAAACCATTCAAAAATTTCACCTTGAGATGCCTTTCCAGGAAAAGACATGCTGATGGTGCCAATAGAATTGGAAAGCTCAGCCTTAATATCCTACCAGTAAGACTTTCCATATGGTACTCCAGCTTGTGACCAGGAAAGAAAAGTATCCTTTGATAACAGCGCAGACTTCCTCAATACAGTAGCTCTGAATTTCCACCTACCAACATCAACCTGGTCAGCTATTCATCAGAAGCACATGGGAAGTAAACTAGACATGTCAAGGTGAAAAGTTTTATGCTCCCTGCCTGCCTCAGAGCACTAATAGATAGCCTGCTTCTGTATTTCCAAGGCAAGTTCAGATTTCTGGGAAAGTGTTTCTTGTATCTGTGAAAGTCATCTCATATTTTCAGGACTACCCACTCACTACTAGTAGAAAAACTCCGAAGCAGCATCCACTGATGAACTGCATGCTTTCTGCCAGTCCCCTGCCGCTCTGGTTCTCATTGCAGAAGTTCAACTAGGACTCACAGCAGCCTGGTTAAAATCAGCAGCGAGGAGATTAATGTCTGGCAATTTTTCAGCCCTGATTGTTTTTTTACCCACTCTAGGTTCTTCCTCTACCAGCCAACATATGCTACATTGATGTCCTGAACATATATTGAAATTTTTAAAGGTGAAGTTTCATTTAAAGTGCAGGGTAGCCCCTAATTTGGATCTAGCCAAGGATGCGTACTAGTTCAAAACATATCCACTCTGTTCACACCAGTATTTTTTACTAAGATAAAATGTACTGACATGAATCAAATTTAACATTTATTGAGCGCTGTCACACAGGATTTGTTCAAGTTCAACTCAATTGTTTTGAAAAGCTGTTTTGCATTAATCTGTACAACTTGTCTGCAAGTCCAGACATTGGGACTTCAGACTTCTGTGATTTCTTTTTCTTTTTTTCTTTTTTTTTTTTTTTTAAGCACAGAAGTAAAACAAATTGGGGGTCAGATTTGGTTTTAATGAAGTTGTACTGAAAAAATTACAGTACAAGGGACAAGGGATAATGGTTTTAAACTAAAAGAGGGTAGATTTAGATTGGACATAAGGAAGACATTTTTTACAATGAGGGTGGTGAGACACTGGAACAGGTGGTCCAGAGAAGTTGTGGATGCCCCATCATTGGAAGTGTTCAAGGTCAGATTGGACAGGGCTTTCAGCTACTGTTCTAGTGCAAGATGGCCCTGGCCACGGCAGGGGGGTTGGACTAGTTAATCTTTAAAGGTCCATTCCAACCCAAACCATTCTATGACTCTATGATTCTCCTAAAACTGGTTCAAGACCTGCCCAACTCCTCCACGACACATAGTCATGGGAAGTGCAGTTCTGTTATCTACATACATGGAGATTAAGAAAGAGATCAGAGCAAGAAGGGGAAATGGGAAGATTAGGCCAAGAAGTCTTTCAGACCTGAGAACCCATTCTAAAGGTCCCCGAGCAAATATTTTGTAAGACGTTGCTGCATCCACTGGTCATTTCAAAGACTGAGGAAAAAAGGGATGAGCCCAAAGTTGATGTTTTCTCGTAAAAGCCTTGACAAGTTTTCTTCAAAATACAGTAGAAAATTGAGCTACTTTTCAACAAAATACATTGAGTCTACAGGATGAAACATTAATACAAGCAACATGTAAGAATGTTTACAGTTAGCTGACCAATCTCTAAAGAGTCATATAAAAATCAATCAACTCAAGGAGTGACAAAACTTCTTCCCATACTACATTTTTATCAAAACACAAGGATTATTTGCATTTGGACTATGAAGTGGTGGACTGCACATCCCCGCCTTTCTTATGTACTCCAGACTGTCACATGAAATGTTTCAAGAATTGGGGACCCACCCAATCAGTGCTGAACACAAAATAGCATGGGGCTGTGTGTTGAAGTTTTCATGTTGTAGACCAGGCGCAGTCATCCTGGGTCTATGAAATAGGCATAACCCTCCAAAACAATTAATGTAGCACCCAGCTTGATGGGGGTCAGCTCTGTGTTGTGAGCCACCTTCTGGCCACCGCTCTCACTATGGGAAGGGCTTTTACGTTCTTTCAGGGATTCTGTCCTATTGCACAAGTAGTTTTGATACAAAGGCACTAGCACAAGATGGSCAAAAAACCTCAACAGATTCTGGGTGCCCAAAGCAAGCCATAAGAGTGACTGATCTCTCTGAAGAACTCAAGCCTGCACTGTGAAGTGCAGCAAATTGAGTACTGCTCCACAAAAGGAAAAAAATAACCATCGAGGAGGAAACATGCATTAGTTATTCATAAAGTCTAGTCCAGAACAATACGTGAAATTAACTGGGGCTTCTTTGTATATGACACTTGTCACAACTTCAAAATCTCAGAACTTTGTTAGCATCCACCAGCAGCCCTGATATACATAACCTTCCTCCCCAAACCTGCATCTAATAAGACAGCTGTGATAATGTGTGTGAGGTTTACACTTTACTACCAATAACCCCCACTTGCTACTCAAAACCAGACAACTGAAAAGGTCTATTGAGAGTCTACACACTGACACAATCAAGAAACTCAGGTTAAAGTGTGATAATTTCAGTGTTCAGCACTATCAAGGTGAAATCAATTAAAAGACGGGCATTCTATATATACACTATGGGCTTGAAGTGCTTTATTTCAAACTCAATTAAGCTACCGGTATCTCCATTTTCAAATATTTGTCTGTCGTTACCCTTTATTCATATAATTCTCAGGAAAATCTGGTTTAGTTGATATTTATCCTGGCTAAAAACAAGTGAGCACTTACTTCTCAGCTGTTTCAACCTCTAATTAAAACCAGTTCTACAGCCAGACACAGACACTATGTGAAGAAGAAACAGCCTCAAGTAACAAAATTTTAATTGTTAAAGAAAGTGGTTCATAAGCAATTATATCTTGTCAGCTCTAACAGTTAATCTAACCTCTTCAATGACACCCGGTTATTTTCACACTCAACATCCTGCCACGAACCAGTAATTATGGGCCATACTTGCTATCTCTGCTGACACTGACTTCCAGACTACAGAGACGTAGGCAAATGAGCTTATAACCTTAAGATAACCAAAGGACACTAAAGAGGTTATTTTTTGCAACATGACATTTATTCCTGAAATTGTTTGACCATTAAACAACAATCATTTCATCGTTTAATCTGATTCTAACCGAGACTCTGCTTCAAATGGAAAGCTTTTCCACTGTATCTTTTTTTTCCTATTTGCAGCAAGTCATTAAAACAAAATTAATACATGATGAAAAAACTGCAATGAAGGAAAAAAAAACCCTGTAGATCTTATTTTGCTCCAGGGAGATTAAGACTTCTCTTGGTAGAGAAGGCAGAGGAGGGAAAATTAAAGTTGTCAAGCAGCGGTTGCACGAGTACAGACTCCAAACCCCTTCTCCCACCTTCCCAAAAATGACTGGCAAAAGACATCAGTTCTCAACTTTTGGTTGCAGTCAGTCTGACAGAATTCATGACAGAACATCAGCAATAACCTTTGAGAAGTCAGGGAGTCAGGGAAGTACACCTCAGGAAGACCAAAGAGAAAAACATCATCCTTGTCTTTAAAAAGAGATTAAAGGAAGAGCCAAAGAATAATGGCCAAAGTATTTTTCCTAGGAAAATACTGAAAAATACATTAGGGTAACAAACCTGTGGGTACAGCAAAAGCAACATGTTCTAAAACTTTTTGACAATCCCTCGTGACATTCTCATCACAAGACATGAAGTTAGTCTTGTGCGGTTGTAAAAGTAGCTGGGAAACTTTACTTGGGGAAAATATAAATGGAAACACGACATTTAAAAAAGTAATATGGGTTATTTACAAACTTTATGAATGTGAAGGTCATAATTGAAAGATGTGCTCTCACAATAGCAAGTATCAGTGGGTATTTGAACAGATTTTTCAGTTAAACATTGCGATGTCAATAGTAAGTATAAGCAAAATACACTATGGGGTATATAATTCTACAGATTTTCCTGAGAACACAAGGTATAAGCCGTGCCTGCAGAGACTGCAAAGGAATTTAAGGATGTTAAGCACTAAAAGAAGGAACTGAAGAGATCGCATGATCCTATTCACCTGCTATGTACAGCTGATTCTTAAGACACGGAGACTTATTGTGTTACATCAACAAAATGTGGTACATCATCTGTGATTTAAACTGTTTTCTTTGGTGTCCTCTCCTATTTACAGCTCATAACCCAAGCCACAATACACCTGATTTTAAAACAAATTATACTTTTAGTAGTTACTCAAGTGGGAGGTTGTTAGAACTAGTGCTACTTTGCATGTAATGTCTGGTCCAGCAATTTTGCCAGAGTAGGATACATCTTTGAAAAGTTTTGCTTCAGGTTATTGGCTAAAAGTTTCATGTATGTATGTCATGTATATCAAATTACACATGTAACTACTATCAACAGAAGTCTGAAGCCTGTACAGTGGAACAAGTTAAGCACCACAAGAATTTTGTGTTCTTGTGAAGCAGACCTTCCAGATCTCTTCGGTCATAAAACCAACTAATTGTCTTTTAAAAAACCTGAAAAATTTGAATAAAGTCCACCCAACAGGTTACAGTTACTTAAATTTTCCTGATGCAGCCTTCTATATAAGGCAGTCAAGTGTTTCAGGAAAGAAGGAAAATGTAGAATATTACTAAACAATAGGAAGCTCTAGGACATCACCCTAGTCCAAAACATATTTCATTAATACACTTTTCTTTTTTCTGTGGCTCAGTGATGTTATCAAAAATTCAATTCCAAAGGACCAGCTCTCTTGGTTACCAAACTGCAAGAAAGATTTAAAACTTTTCTATTCCATCTTTCGTTTTCCTTTCCCACATCCACACTCTGTAGTTTGCCAGCTGCCCTTCAGTGCCCAAATTTCCATTGAAAGAAAGTTCTAACTCAGCCAAAAAAATCAAAAGAATTTGGAGGCTGCACAGATGGGAAATCATTACATGAAAACCGTTAAAGAGAAAGACATTAATTGCTCTCTCACTTCCTCTTACAATGAGGAACTCTTCCAATGTACAGTTAAGGTGCCATAGACAAGGGCGTATCTAAAGAATCAAATTCTATTTTAAATCAGATTAAAATTCATTTATCCTCTCAATACAATGTAAAAAATAAAATTAAACAAAAAAATCACCAAAGAAATCAAGAGACATAAAGACAATATTCTCCTCCCTATGCATCTTCAGGCTATTGGATCATTCTTATTATATAATAAGTAACCAAACTCCAAGAGGTTTATAAACAAATTTAGTCTAATCAAACAATAAATGGTGGTTCAGCAGCCAAACAGGTTTGGATAGCCGTGTACAGCTTGGAGAACTGCCTTGGAGAACAATTCTTCACAGTGCAAAGTCCCAAACACAGAGATTTCACTGTAAGAGCAGAAAGCGAATTAAATCAGAGCATAATTTCAAGTATTTAACATCTTTTCCCTTCCATAGAAATTTTCTTTTCTTTTCTTTTGCTAAGCAAAAGACTTATTTTCTACGAACAAACTAAGAGAGGAAAAGGATCAATACAGGGCACACTCTGGAAAAGCCTAAACTAATGACACCAGTCACATTCTCCAGAAAACTGAGAGTAAGGAGGTCATGAGTTTATAACTGGAAGCTGCTCCCTACTAGCAGCAGATAGTGCTTTTTCTGCTGTGCACTCGCCTCAAAACAGGTAATGTCTTTTTCTCAAAATAAACAGGAGATAAAAAGTGTGTTTAAACATTCACCATATTGTACATAGTATATTAAGCAGCCTGTATAAGGAATACTTTGGTAGATGTACTTTCCTTCGTTCCTAAAGCTCTCTAGGAACATAACAACAAAAAAACACAGGACTACAGAGAGCTGAGCTATAAATAGAAATTTTTCCTACTAAAATTATTACTAGAATTTCTTGGTAAACAGCTTTAGCTGAAAGAAGCCTGAGAGAAAGTTTGATACGATCCCCTTGCAACCCGCAAAATATCCACTTCTAGCCAGACTTTATACAAAACCAAATAGAGAAGTTACCGCCTAGAATAAGACGGGCCATCAGAGACATCTAATTATACTCCATAACACTTTGCTATTTACACAAAACAACAACAAACAAAATAAAAACCACTCCTATTTTTCATACAGGAAATTAAAAGCTCTAATTATACAATCAGCATTAGCAACACAAATGTTACTATTCAGAGCAAGAGAAGTATTTTACAGGGGAAAAAAGAGGAACAAAGAAACAAATATTTATACTGGCTCTATCTTTATTTCAAAAGTATGATGACATTACCTTCATTGAACACTTTTTTAAGTGACAAAGTCAAGCACTCAGAAACTAACTAAATCCAGAATAGTTTGGCTGAGCAATCATAATTTAGCTCTGTAAATCACATATATATTTTTACAGACCTGTAATTACAAAATGATTCGCTATTTCTTCCCACTGGAGCCTCACTCCAGGCAGGTGAGGCAGTGAGCAGGATATAAGATGTTAAAAGAGCAAAAACATTGTGTATTTATTTTTATCCTGATCATTTGGGGATGCCACGCCACCCGGTCTTTATGTTGGCTTCAGAACTGTTCATTTCCTTTTAATAAGACACTTTTCACCATCATGTCATTCAAGCATCAATGCATGTTCTCTTCTTATCTGCCCCGTGGAATAAGAACATGCTACCTTTCTCCTTTTATGAATAAGGACAGTGAATCACTGATGGAGCCAAGGGCAGAACTTCAGAACTTGTCTCCAGTCACAGATTCACAGATTGCTCATTCCTGTAGCTCACAGATGGACTTAGCATTTAATGTTCCCACGGACCTCAGGAGAAGTGAGAAAAGTCCAGTTCTGTCATAAATAGCATCCAAAAAGGGGATGACTTGCAATTTTAGTGGCCATCCATCCTAAAATTGCTTTAACTAATCCTAAGCAAGGCTTAGGCATCCTAACTAAGCAAGGCTTACATACAGCCTCCTCTGTATATCATTCATCTAATTCATAAGAACAGCCTACCTGTCCTTGTAATCTCTGGCTTCATTCCCTACGCACATGGTGATCTATCAGGTGAGACGTGGGACCTACCAACTACAGCCCCAGCAGCTTGCCCTCACCCTTACCGAATTTCTTGAGCTCTGCCCATCTGTTAACCATGTGTTATTAAATAACAAATCTGCCCTTCTTGCAGTTTCTTCTTCCCAGTGTTACCATTCCCTCCCTCCTTCCCAGTAACGCTTCCCTGTGCACTGCTGACAGCAGTGTGGGACCAGATTTTGATAAGAATATTTGTGCTCAGGCAGTGTTTTGACAAGCTGCCAAAATTCTGCAGACAACAAAAGCAAGAGAAAAAGAATATCTGTTTTCAATCTTTTGTAACTGAGCTAAAAAAACACTCTAGGATTTCAAGCAACAAAGAAAAAGCACTTTTTTTGGCTTTGCAGTAATCTCTGCTGAATTCCAAAGACCTGCAGTAAATAATAGACTTAATAGAATATCCTTTAAAAAATAATCTTTTTACAAAAATCTTTTCTAATGAAAAGTGTTAGGCAACCTAGCCTAGAATAAAAGGACATCAACCGCAAACTCTTGGTGCTCTTAAAAAATAATTAAAAGTGCAGTTCATCAGACAGCAGCAGTAGCCAAGGGCTAGATAATGTGCAAATCCCAAATTCACCTCAGTGAAATGATACTTCCACATCCATGCAACACTGACCTCATTTCTTCCTTTCCCATCCCACACTCTTCCTGGTCTACCAACTATGTGCAATTAAAATAACGTTGCCTGAGGCTGTATCACTTCTTTCATACGTTTTTTTTTTCCCCCAAGATAAGGCAGGGAAATGAGGGAACCAGCTAGGAGCTTAAATTCAGAAAGGAGACACAACCTCTGAATCAGTAGCTACCAAAAGTGCAGCCCCTGCCACAGAAAACCATCACAATTTTGATCCTAAGTGTTGAACTACAAAGTAAGCTGTACAAAGAAATCTCCATGGAGGTTTCTATGGAAAATATCCTACAATGCAGCTTCAAACAGCTGTGGGGAGAAAAAAACAGTCAAAGTCCCAAAACTCTGTGTAACCTAGAACACTGAAATCTCCTTGTTCTGGTGCTCAAAATATTAAACCCAGTGAAAAAGCAGCCCTCCTTCTTCAGCAGAACTACATCAAGGAGTGTTTTAAAAGTCTAAAAATGTGGACTATACGGGATTATGACTAATTGTTTCAAAGCTGCGTGAATGACTTAGTTTTCAGTGATCCTGTCAAATCATCCTCTTGGCATTCACAAAACATCTACACAGAGGCATCTTTCTTCAAAACTTTCATTATTTAAATGTATTCAACAGGTTTGATTTGTCTCTGAATTGTTGGAGATTCATTGCTCTGAAACATCAATATACCATTATATTGTCCAAAACCAGCCAGCATCGTGTTGCTAATGACTCAACAGGGAAATTACATCTGCGTTCCTCTGCACATCTAGTCTTCTCTTGGGATGAGGACAAAATGCACATCCTTAGCCTAGAAACTCCTCCYTGAAATTCAAGCACTTTCCCTGCAATGTCCAATTAGCTACTAGAATGAAATTTATTTTGCTAAGTATAGACAGAAGGCGGTCTCTGATACAGTTATGACTTGGTCCATTAACATCTTTGAGAACTGCGATCAAGTTCTCAGCTATCCCTAAAAACCAAGTGGGGATGTAATAGGAATTGCAGAGCACGGAAGTGAAACAGCTGGATGCAGACACAATGTGGACGTGGAGAACCACTATACAGCTGTTCCCCCTATGGTGATCAGCGGTCCACATGCTAACGGTGGCAAAAAAGGCGACTAGTATGTCCTTTGTGCTCCTCATAAATCTGCCCCAGCAGTGGTATGGGAAAGAAAAGCTACCCAACACTATGTAAGAGGAAACCACCTCTCATCCTTCAAATCAAGCATAGGAATAATTCAGTCAATAGATTATTCGGCCACAAAAAAACAGCGCAGGCTCTTTCTCTAGTCTAATACACTCAAGAAAAAAACTGGCTGATGTTTAACTGTGCTTTCAGCATGGGCTTGGTAATCACACTGAAGAGTACAGCTGGATCCTCTTTTGGAAGGATGGGATGAACTCTACTAACAAGATGAAGTTGGAAAATGTTATTTCACCCTCTGTCATCACTTCATTAGGTTTCTCCCTATTGTTGGAGGCTATAAGACTTTTTCCTCTAATGAGTTTCATTTTGTGAGTCATTAGGCTGCTTCCTTTGTAATTCAGAATCCTACCTGTGATTATAGCACAAGCTTGACTTTAAGCGACACAGTAAAAATCCTCTCTGAGCAAAGCATCTTTTCTGATACCCTTTTGTTATCCTTGCAAAAGCTGATGCAAGTAGCAGGCAGTACTGTGGGATCCACCGCAGCCAGTCCCCCCAGCCTGCCTGGGCAGACAGTGGAGAAAAGGTTCTTCTACCAATTGATGCACTTTATCCTGAAGTAGGCATCTAAACCAGGCCAGACATCAACCTAAAGGTGCCCATTTCTCTCCACTGATTATAAAGTAGAAGTGACCGGCTCAATATTAGGTAGGATGAATATTACCTCTGACTGTCATTTTTCCTGGTCTAGACTCATTTCTGCTTTGCTTTTTTTTTTCCTGTTACTGAATAGCATAATCTGTACACTTCTAATTTCTGTTTGCTCTTCTTTGCCAATTCTCTCTCTGGGTTACAACTCCAATATCTATTTTCCACCACCAGAGATTCATTCTTACCAAATGTCAGTTGGATTCTCTGCATGAAAAATACTGTATCTTAGTTTAAAAAAAAAAAAAAAAACCAAAAACCCACACAACAAAAAAAAGCCAAAACACAAACCAAACACCCCCCCCCAAACCAACTAATGAACACAAAAGCTAATTATAAATATAATATTTGGATTCAGGGTTTTGGTTACAGGTAAACTTTGGGATTTACTTTGATCAAGGCAGATGAAAGCCAATCCTGACAGTGAAAATCCAAGCAGATGACTTGTTTTTGCAGAATCCTGTCTGCATACAAATTGCCAAGGAGCTTGATGATGCACCCAATGCAGGGATTAGAGTCACTGCAAAAGGGTGATAAATAGATAAAGACCTAGGCTTTATCTATTACTACCCACTGTAGGTTTTCATCATTATTTTTCATACTCCTGGGATTTTTGCGTGTGTACGTTATACAAGCATATCACTATGTTCATTCCTTTTTTGCTTCTAGCTTGCCTAGCCACTTCTTCCCTTTGGACAGGAATAAGGAATATGCTCCATAGGGAACATCAGGCTCGAACCACTTATTTCTCACATTCTGCTTCTTTATTAAAGTATATTAAGATTAGGACTCAAGCAGCTGAAATAGTCTTTACATGTATTTTAGCAGTCTGGCCTCAGCAGATTGCTAACAACAATTGTAAGCTGCTGTTTTCTCTGAGCTGCTGTTTTCTCAGTTTCAGAAGGGAGGGACTATGTCAGTTCACACATTTGATGGTTAATGGTAAAGACAGAGAGAACAAGAAGAGGAGAAGATCATGGTCATCCACAAAAACACACACACCGAATTAACAGGACTAAATTAGACCGTCCTGAAGAAAGGAGTATTTCCTGCTGTTCTGCTTCAGTGCTTAAATCAAATATGTCTGAATTATTTTTATGAAAAAAATTAATTATCATCTGTAAAAATCTTAACATCAATAATTCTGAAGAGCTGAAAATCTCAGATTAACTTGGTCAATGATAAAAAAAACATATTCTCCAATTTCTTGCACTTTTTCTTCATTAGAAATATTACATGGGCCAAGCAAATGAGCTGACGGATTGACTATTTAAAGCAATGCGATTTTAAACTCTTTTCAAAACGTACAGTCGTATCTCTAATGAAGTCAAGAATGTCAAATACTCCTTCTGTTGGGGACGCTCAGCCTTTAATCTCATGCTTCAGATCACTGCAGGCAAGTTTATGAAATATGTCAGCCTTCACATACCCTCATAAGCTGGAAATACGGTTGTACGCGCTAAAGAGAAGGTAGCTGGACATTCAGCATACGAGAGCAACGAGGAGACGCACGTAAAGAGTCACAGTCCAGCTCATTTGGTAAAAGTTGCATCTAGCAGGATGTTTAAAAATGAAGTGTTTGTTCCTCAAAGTAAATCATTGAGACATTAAAGCAGAGTTTTAAAAATAGTTTTTTCTATCATTCGAGAATTTACATTTTTATGTCACTCCATATTTACAAGCAGCTTCTCTACCCAAACATCAATTTGACATTAAAAAAACACGCATATCAAAGGAATGATATGCAAAATAATCACTGAGCATCAGTGAGTAGAAATTAATTTAAAAAATAAGCCTGTTTGAATAGATGATTCTAGCAATTTAAACGTGTACTTTTTCTTAGGAAAAAAGTAACATTAATATTACATGGATGACTTCCCTCCCGATGCTACCAGTTGTTAGGTAAAAGTATCTGTTGCTGTACGTATACGAACGTAACACAGAAGACACAAAACTAATGTAGAAGATAACTGAGAAACAGATAATTTATTAAACTGTTGTACCCAAAGACCGTTTTCCAGCTTCATATAGTTGTTCTAATGCAGCCTAGTGACCAGTTGAAAATTCACATATGAAGAGATTTATGGTTAATATTCTTCTGTCTAATTCACTTTCTAATTCACTTGTGTAATTTCACTTTTAACAGAGATGTTAAGTATCTACAAATCCTATGAATTAACAACTGACACAGTGGGTTCCAGCACTTCTAGGGAAAATGGGAGATATTAAAAAAAATCACTTATTATTGAAAATGTTAACCTGAGCTTTCTCCAAGTAACGAATAAGTGTACCGCTTATTAACACATTTCAATCGCAAAGACTAAGGAGAGCTGGCAATACAGCCGTACATTTAAAAAAATCTCTGAGGCTGGAGGCTGAGCAGGAGGGAGATCAACTTACTTTCACTTTAATTAAAATGTACTAGCTACTAAAGGGAGGAAACTTAAAGGGTTTTTTAAATCACTGAAAGTTTCAACTAAATGTCAGCAACATGTTTCAATTTCAGTAAGTAACTGCAAAACAAATAATCCAAGAATAAATAATTTCAAATTTTATGGTTATTAAAGGTATACCTCTTTTTTACCGAAGACAAATATGCCTTAATTGCAGTCTCAGTGCATAAAAACTCCATAGCAAGTTAAACGGAGAATTATAAAACTCCATTAGCTTTTCAGCAGAAATTTAATTAAATATGGAAATTTAGATGCAATGTTGCAAAAACTAGGTGAACCATCTCTGACTAATGCTAAAAGTGTATATACTGCCTTACAGTTCTTAATACAGCACTACAAAAAGCAAACAAAACCAGGCACAACTAAAACCAAGTTTTTAAAGCTTTTTTTTCTCTAAAAATGATCAAGGTAGATTATGAGCAAAATAAATGAGCAAAATCAAGGTAGATTATGACAATATTATTCAGTAGATTATGAGCAAAATAAATTGAGATGATCAAAAATATACCACACAAATTATCTTCTCACACCATCCAGAATATATTGCACAACAAATTGAAGTTTAAATCTGAGCTAGAGATCAGACCAAGGTTTGCGTATCTTTTAACTTAGCACACAACTGGTTTTGGAAAGGATTGTGGGCTGGAGGTAAGGGCATTGTAGATGGAAAGCAGGCACAATGCAAAACTATGAAGAATAGTTAGGTGGGATCGATTATGGTGGAACATTGCACTAACAACCTGACAAAAATACTACATTAAAGGCTTACAGTTTCTAAAATCATCAAAATTATTTGACATCCCTAATCAAGTAGATATATGAAAAGGGAACATCCTTTTATCAGTCTGATTACCCTACTTCACCGACTCCTTCGCTGGATCTTGTATAGGTATTCATCAGCAGTTTGTTTAAGAAAAGGCATTTGCTCTCAGACCCTCTTTACTGGTTTTAGTATTTCCTTACAATGAACCAACAGCATCCCAATTAATACAGTAAGACCATTTAAAGCCACGATTCTGTTTACTCTTTCCCTACCAGACTCAAAGGAAAAGTTAGCCCTAGGTTCTCATATTAACATACGTAACTAGCTATGCAGCCCCCCCAAAAAAGATGGAAAATGGGTTACTACTCAGTAGTATTCAAGCAGATACTTAGGTACAAAATATATGCATCTACAAGCAAAATTAAGAAACTTAGGCGACGGTTACATGGCTAATAACTCAGTCCTAACCACACCAAAAAAAAGGCAAATTAAATTACATTAAAAGAGAAGATGCTGGAAATGGATAATTAGAAAACAACCATGATCCAGAAGATCCTGCCAGCTTGCAGCTGTAGTGACTGACAGAATATTGACAGAAAGCAGCCAACCCTATCCACCAATTACACATCTGTTTAAAAACTGCAGTGAAGACATGGCCTTTCAAACCAACATTAATGTCCAAACAATTTTCTCTTCTTTGAGATAAAGCAGGGATGCCACTACATGTTGATTCACCTCGATGGCTTTTGGGGTGAAAAAGAAGAGTGGGGAAAATATGAAACAAAACCAAACACATGCTCCTCTGCCGGGAAAACATGTCCAAAACCCTTAAACCCCCTAAACTCCCTAAAAACTTCCATGCATGTCTAATATACATATATAGTGTGCACAGATATATATACACACACATTTGTATGTGTCTGTGTACAGTGTGTATATGTATAAAAATAGCTATGTATGCATATAATATAAACAAAATCTCAAAAATATACAAATATATATAAAAGCTATGTATACTGGTGTATATATTTCCGTATATGTTAATATGCATATATGTATATATATTTATATATGTGCACACACACACACAAAATCACAGACACGTGTCTCTCTCAAAATTTGCATCCGACGAGTAAGATTAGGTTTGGCTGAGGAGAACCAGATAATACGAAATATATTATTTATTAATATATAATTAATATAATTTGGGCTGTTACCTGTTTCCACAGCAGAGTGCATTAACCACTCATATTTCCAGTCCTCTTTTTCGCATTGCTGCTCTGTACTGACAAGCCTGGAAACGAGGAGAGCTGCTACACCATATTCCTGTCTCCAAAGCCCCAAAAGGCACTAATTAATTCAGAGGCCATAGCTTAGAAATTTATGAAGGTGACTATTTGAAACTTAATTGAAGCAAAGGAAAAACTCTTCCTTTTTTGACTGGGAGGAATTACGCACTGGCCTCTCTACATTTCTAAGTTAACCTCTATTATATTACTTTATTCAACTGTTAAATTTATTTAAAGCTATCAAACCATATGAGAAAAATGTCAAAACTGAAAGTGCTTACAAACAAGAAACATCAGCTTTAAGTATTACTTACACCGAAAGAAAATTAAGCTCTCAGATTCTACCCCTACATCACGCTCCCCACCTCATCCTTTAAAATCACCCGTTTCTTGAAGACACGGGCTTTTTACACCACGCCAGGTGCTGACCCCCTACTTTTCATCACAAACAGGCAGTAGGTGAAGTAGATGAGCAAAAGCAGAGCATAAATAAACTATTTTAAAAAATGAAAATAAGCAGTGGATTTGGGGAAAGGGTGCAGTACCAGGTTATCTCCAATTCACTAGACCATCCTATCTGATACACTTCAGAAGCGCTCCCACCCTGCGGGGAGATGGAAGGGTTATCACCGCCATTTCACAGGTGCGGAGTTTCATCCAGCTGTGTAACGCACTAAGAGAAGTCAAGCAGAGTCTGGGGGCTTCATCCGAACCCTACCCCAAGGCTTCCACTAACTGCACTGGGACTTTATTTACTGAAGTTGAACAAAAAATTCACAACAGAACTGGCAAAACATAACAATGGATTCCTTCTCATCAACTTAACATCTGGTTTCTGAATTAACATGGAAGGAGTTATAATTATTAAACCAGAGTAATCACAACAAATAGCAAGAGCTCCCTGCCTCCAGAGTGACTAACTCTATTTCAAGTTACTGCTTTTTGTTTGCATCCATTTATCACTTTTGGTTTTTTACAAATTGTAAACACTCTCAATTCTATCCCAAGCGATCCGTGTTTCTTGTTTTTATTGATCAGCACGGTCAATTGGCTCAGTTCTATGCGTCAGAATTTCATACCCTGTAAAATGCCTCAGTACAATATGAATTTTAGGTACAGTTACCGTATATATGGTCCCATGCATACAGGTGTTCTCCTTCTGGACGAATAAGCAAACACTCCTTGGTAATCTGGTTAGGACAAGTTTTAAATTTAAAAAAAAAATCTCATGAGAAATAAAATATCCCAATCCCCAAACATCGTCTGCTCAATGTGTAACAGTCATCTAATCTGCATTTTTTTCTCAATTAGAGAATAAATTTCTCTCTATGTTTTATGTCATGTACAAGCTGAAATTGTTCCCCTGAACAGTAGGTCAATACCCTATAAAAATGGATAAGTGAAACCTTCTTCAAAAGCAGTTTTCTGAAAGAATCAGAGATATTAACACTGTTGGCAAAAATTCTTCTTTTTTTCCTTGTATCTCAAAAACTGTTTGCATTTATACAAGCAGAACGGAACCCAGTGGTGAAGACTGATTATACTATCAAGAGCCCCCAATGCTTATTAAACTGTGAATTAAATTAACAACAGAATTCAAGATACTGGAATCTACTCCATTGCCAAAATACTACATTATTTTGATGGAAATTTTAACCTCATCCTTGCTCGAGTGATAGAGCAGGATGGCAGTTAAACCAGGCATTTGTACAAATTTCAGCGCTTGGGCTAAATGAAGCGGAAAGATTGGACTTTATTCCCCTTCCCACACAATTCATGCTCTACAAATAATTGGTTTTCACTTCCTGGTGCACTGCAGGTCTGTCCCAACTTGCTTGATTATAACAACCAACGCTGGTAGGGCAGATCATGCCTTTCCCTCTTACTCATTCCACCTAGTCTTCTGCCCTTTCAACAAAACATATTTATTTTTTACTAATCTTTTTTTTTCCCAATCTCATTTCAAAACAGATTGTTTCTTGTCTATCTGACCTTTTTTAATTCGACTTAATAATCCAAGAAAATACTTCTTAGCACGAGTGGGCAGAAAATGCTGTATCTAGATGAAAACATTTGCTTGGACAGGAAAAAAGGGATAAAAAAAAAGTGTGTGCAAAAAGCGTAAAAAATGGAATTAAAGTATTTGCTCTGATGGTGCAGTTGTACAGGCGTCATGAAATCTCCAATTTATTTCCTAAATTCCAATCACTCAACTGGAGATACTCTGTTTAAGTTCACGGCTGGGCTGAGACGGCATGAAAACGATAGATATAGACACAGCCAAGAATCCCTACACGAACATCCCGGCTTTTTTCTCACTTGGTTCTGCTTCCCAATTTTTTCCCGATTATTTCTGAGCCAGATCAAGTTCACCACGCGGGCTGCACAAACCTCCCTCTTCCTTTCCCCATTTCCTTTCTAGTTTTAAACTAAGAGACTGACGTAGCTCCCCTCCTCTGTTAAGAGGCTGTGTTTATCCCCAGTTTAACATAATTCTTTTTTTTTTTTGTAAAATTAATCTCCAGCACGCTCAACGGAAGTTTTCCACATGTTCTACTTGGATGAGTGTGTATTAGTTAGTGGGTCCTATTTTTAGCTGTTTTGCCTTACTTTACAGTTTATTTCCTTAAATAGCAATCTGGATATCGACATAGAGCTACGCAGATGAAAAATAAAACATATTCCCTGTTTCACATACATTTAGGGCCATGGAATTTTAAGTTTATAAATAGGAATATCTGAACTGAGGAGGAGTGAAATTTAGCATCTTAAGGTTAAACTAAAAATTTTATTATTATGACTTGGCAACTTATACAGATTTTTTTCATGGGAAATCAATCCACTTCTTAATTTTAGATTTTTTTTTTTAAATGATGGAGCTGCAGCAGCTGCTACAGAATTTACTGGTAATCTTAATTATACAATAAGCTTTAACCTGAATCCCTTTTAAAGTTGAGGCACTTCAACTGAGGTGGACAGGATCTCCCTCTGGAGGCCTTCAGAGGCATCTTCCTCTCTCTCCTGACAGGGTAGGAAACTTCACTTGGTTGCACAACGGGTTGGCTCCTGCATGCCAACTCAGCCTAGAGATGCTCATTCTCTCCTTTCCATTCCCCATCAACCATATACTGACCTGTATTTCACCCCTCTGTCAACTATGCTGATGCAACCTGGATCAATGAAATGATTGAGGTAAAAAAAAAATTTATTTTCTTTTTAAAAGTTATTTTCAGCCCAGATCATGTCAAAAATCTCATTTACAGAGCAAACCGTAACACTGCACCAGTGTAACTAAGAGGAGCAAATGGCAACACCAAAAAAAGCAAGCCATAGAAGGAGACCACTGTGGGAGGCATAAATTTCTTAACGGGGTTTCATCTCTGAATGGTGATACCAATGGTGAACAGAATCAGTACGGCTTCACCAGAGTGGTAGTTTGAGTGCGAAACACTGCAATGAAGACACAAAAGAAAAAGAGCTTGCAAAACCTCACTTCAAATCAGAGGAAAGTGCAATTCCTAGTGGTTTCGCAAAGCTCTGCCCAAACCAGGGAAAAAATGGTAAGCTTTCTGATTAAAGTATCCTGTTCAGTGAAGCCGAGATGAGGGAAAATCAGATGTTTTTTTCAAACATGTTAGCAAGTCATGTAACCACATTAGTTAACAACACTGGAGTAACTTCTTCTGCAAGGCAGACGTGTCAAACACAGGACCAGGAGGAGCTCCATCATATAATGGAACTTGCTGGTTTTCATAGCTTTGATACAAGTTTGAATTAACCAAAATTCCCTTCCGCTAACAATGCAATGCATTTGCCCGTGCACTTTTTTGATGGGTTCGTTTCAGGTTTTCCCCTTCTTTTCCTTATCTGCATTTTCACTCTACATCCTAGCAAGCTAATCTTCCATAACCACCTAAGCATCCCAGTGACAAACCTTGCACTTAATCTACCTTAATCTTTGAGAAATCGGTCATATCATCTATATGACAATATATAACAAGAAATGATAACATAAAATAACCCCCTTCTCCTGTGGGGATACTTCTGTGCTGCCAGTTAACTTCCAGAACATATTCACTGACTCCAAATGGGCTTCCCATTTTTATAGTACTTTTTATAGTACTTAAGTGGGAAGCTTACTTAGTTAAGACTGAGACTGGAATTTTTTTTATTTGACTTAATTTTATGTTTAGTATTTTACAGCTTTTTATTAGAACCATTTAATGAAATGAACAATTTAAAGAAGATATTTTTGGTGATGGTGATATCCAGAGCACACTTCTGCTTCATAGCAATGCAGACAGTGCATTGCGGATTATAACAGAAACATCAATAAATCAAACCTGTTAAATTGTTTAATACTATACAATGCTAAAAGTTGCCATTTAATAGTCACATTTAAAAGTAACTTAAGTAAAAGAAGAAAGCAGCTGTGTGTTCAAAAGGCAACTGCTATCTTGCTTCCTTGTGCTTTGAAAATAAGGCATTTTAAACTATCAATTTATCTACTAGTACATATCAGTAAGTATTCAGCAACATGGTATAATGCTCACCTTGATAGGTTCTAAATACCTGTTCCTGCAATGTCAAGTACATAGTTATTTTAGTAAAGTAAGATTCCCAAGTATCTGTCTTTTGAGTAAAAAGCTTCAAGAGGAAGCTGATGATCTAGCTGTTGCCAAAATGTATTTTTTAAAATTGACATTATAATTAAGAAAATTAGTATGAAGGCAGTCACAAAACACTGAGTGTTTCTCTTGTAATAACTCATTATGCAATGTTTTACAYCAAGCGTTCACAACTAATCATTTTCATCTTCACAGAAATGGGGATCAAAATAAAACTAGGATAATATTTTTGTACCTCCAGCAGCAACACAAAATCGTAAGTTTGATTCCTCAACAGCAATATTCTGGATCTTTGCTATTGTCAATGAATATGAAAAGTTTGAGAAGAAAACATTATGAGGAAGGGGGGAAGATGGTTTCAGGTAAGTGACATTTATATACCTCAAATTAAAGAAAATTTAAGAAAACAGGTGCTGCACGAAGAACTAGATATCCACTGCATATTATTAAAATAAACCAGTTACAGATAACAGCATATATTACCAAGAGAGAGACAGTTGTAGATTAATTAAAAAAAAGAAAAAGAAAATGAAACCAAAGATAAAGCAGAAATAGACACAAGACCAGAAAGAGCTGAGAAATAGAGACCAACATGATTTCCTCCAATATACTGACGATTATAAAACAAATCTATTTCAGAAGAAACGATGCTTACTACACAAGTTTACTGAATTTAAATGCCACTGCTGAAACTAGCTCAGTTAAAATCCATCATTCTTAGACTCATTTGCCTTTACATAGAAATCTGGTTTTACAGATATACACTTATAGTTCACAGGCTTAATTTTCTTACAATACTTACTGCTTCACTGATTCTCTAGAATTATGTCTTCGACAAAACCCAGAGTCTAGTCTAACTCTTATTTCCCAGGAGTTTCCTCACAGATCTGCTAAATACAAGATTTCGAGTAAGTACTGTGGCTATTCTGCCTCTCAAGGTTTTTATATGCCACTGCCCTCAGTCAGATTTATTACTCCCCACATAATCTAATATAGAAAGAATTCACCCGATTGGCTAAACTGCACAGCGAAATGTTTCTATATAAAGCAATACTTTGAGCTTCCAGTTTGGGATGTTCCATGAGCACGACACTTTGAAGGAAAAGAAAATTTCCATCTACGAGTAAATAGAAAGCTACACTCCAAATATTTTCAGCTCTTTGAGATATTTTTAAACATCTGCGTTTCTTATCAGCATCGGTGCGGTTCAAACTGGAGAGAAACGTGAGACTGAACCAGTGCGGAGCTCAAAGGAGGGAGCAGCCGCTCCTTCTGCTCCTCCTTGCTGCCCACCCAGGGCCGGGCAAGAGACGAGGGCTGTGAAGAGAAGAAATGAAACACAAAAAAGAAAGCACTCCTGCTCATCCCCCAGCACCTTTCATGTTCACACAAAAGCCTTCTTGCAATGGATGACCTATACACTATGGGTAATTTAAGGACTGAAATATGAAAGGCACAAGTGATACAGGTGGGAACCCAAAATTCAGAACTGGGGCGGGGGCACAGACAGAAAGAAAAAAGGGTGGTGGGTGCAATGGCACAGATGATTGAAGTGCAAAAGCACTGGAGTGAAGGATGGGGGAGAAAAGGCATGGAAGAAACACAAAGAAGTGGAAATACCTGAACCCTTACTGAACAAAAGCCCTCTGCCTCCCAAGGTCACTGCAACCTGTTGACACCTGACACTTTGACTCATCTACACATCCTAAAAACTTCTACTAACATCTTTAACTAACACCCATATTTTAAAAAATCTTTTTGCCTTGTCTAAAACAGCAGTTGATTAAAGCAATCTTCTAATAAAGAAAAATCAGTTATTTATATTCCAGCATCAAAGAGCTGCACTTGCCTTTGTTCTCATTAAATGCGCCTCATCTACACATACCATCTATTTACTTATCTATAAGGGAAGTGAAATGGCTTAGGTGTTCATTACAAGGTGCATTTTCCCTGTTTTGCGAGCATTCTTTTTTAATGCCTCTCATACAGCGCGTGCACTCCTGCAAAAGTCAGCTGAGCTCCTAAGTCTGTAAATTCGATCCACCAATATACTTAGTGAATGAAAATACAATTCTCTTTCCCATGCTATTTTGATTCATACTTTCCATGAAGATATTAACAAAATCAGCGATGAAAGGCTTGACACTTTGTACTTCTACACAGCAGTCTTAAACTGGTAGAACTGCCCTACCAAAAGTCATTTTCATGTAGTGGAAAGGGCATGGGAAAGATTAGATCTGTGAGATTTGCCTTGAACAGTGAGTGAAACCATGAGCATTCAGAGAGTTATTTGTGAGTGAATTGTTCTGGCTATCCAAATACACAGCTACCTTGTTCAGCTTCTTATTTAACCTGCTCTTCTAAGGTAATTAATACAGCATTTCACCAGGTGACCTAAATGCTAGGTAGGACTTGGTAACTCCCTCCCCACTGCGCACCAACACAGTCACCTTTTTGGGAGCAGAGCAGATCGCCCCCAACTATCTGGAGAAATCATGGATATTACAGCAGAAGAGAATGAATGCACCCCAGAATGGCTACTGCACACCCGAAAACTAAATTACTGGGAAGAGGGAGGAGAAGGAAAGCAGTAATGTCCTACAGAAACCTCTGGCATCAACAGCAAACTATTCCATCAGGCTCCATGTTAGCAAGTCCCATTGCCGACTGTTGTCATGTGGATAAAGTAAAATCTGACCAGATAACAGAAAGTGATAAAAAAGAAAAGGGACGCCTAAAAGATGAGGGGGGAATGGAATTAATTGCTTTGGAGAGGCACCTTTTTCTTTCCACTGGCTATAGAGGGAGTTTGGGTGACAAGGTAGATGACTAACCTTGGTATCAGTGAAATGAAATGACATAATCCCACCTTACCTACTCCTTTCAGAGGTTATAAAAAGGTTATTATATTCACAATACAAAAGCTAAATTTCCCTCTATTATCCCGTTAGCTGTATGTATTGCACAATTTTTATGTAAAACAATTTGGTTCAGCAAAGTAGGTTTTTTAATTATTTTTTCATATAGCTTTTCTGACAATCTGTTTTCACCTCAAAAAGCACTACAGTTTTATATTCAGACTGATGGTTAAAAGCATTTCAGATGACAGATATCATCTATATTTATTTGCATCATAAAGCAGTTTCTTGAAGGCAAAGCATGATAAAAGGAGTATGAATTCTCTAATGAAAGAGGTATTAATATTTGTATTTATGAAATTGTAAGTATTTAAAAGTAATTATTCAACAATTGCTTGAGAAATGTTGCATGGATACGATATATGGATGACGTGAACCTAAGTGGCAAGAGGATCTAGCTAGAAAATTATAATCGATATCAAAAACCAAAGATCCCTTTCCCTCAAAAAAACCCCATAGTTCAGACTTTTTTTCCACGTTGTCTGTAACAAAACAGATGAAGATCAGTCCATTATTAACAGACACTTTTCCAGATACATCTGCTGTACCTCAATTCTGAAGTTTATTAGTTCATGACTTTATTAGAAAAGGCTAGGAGTAACCAGGTAAATGGAACATAGTTCATTAGCAGCTCTGAACAGAATACACGCCAATTCGGTGTTGCAACATGCAAAGTGAATGGAATTAGGGAAAGCAATTTTAGATAATGAAATTTTAAATACTTTATATTCTATTAAGTTGCTTCCAGGCTCCATTGGACAAAAGACAGACAGACAGAACCAGCTACAGAGTTAATTATCCTTCTTTTAGATCTTTCTAGTGAAATAGCCTGTTCTATTGATAAATTGATTCACCATACTAATCCTGAGGTTTAAAACGAAGAAGTTCATTGAATTGCTGAATTATGGCCGCATACAGTTTTTTCTGAGAAAACTTATGGTACTGGCTTTGATAAAATTGTTGGACACAATAGCTACAAAGTGTAAAAAAAAAAAAAAAGTGGTACGATCATTAAAAATATGCATCTTATTTCAAAATCATCCATGAGTTTTTATTGCCATCCAGTCCCTGCAACCATTGACACGTTCACTGGGAAAAAATGCTGGGCACTGCCAAGGTATATTGTTTATTGGCATAGAGACCAAGCACTCAAATGAGTAGTTCCATCAGGTAGGCATTCAGCATAAACCAAACATCCCTCGCAACAAAATGATGTAACAAATGTAAAAATGAAAAGAAAAAGAAGCTGTGCAAGAGAAGCAAGCATGGTGCTCCCAATAACGTGGGGATGGGAGGAGATTTCTAGGGCACTGACTCCGGGCACAGCAATAAAATACCGACTGCGGAGTCCGCCGCTGTTTCTTGAATGGGGTTTTTTTTTGACGCTGTCAAAGGTTGGCTGGCACCCGCTCTCGACAGGTGCAGGAACGCCACGGCCGATGCCAGTGCAGCCCTGCTGACTCACTGCGGCAGGTGCTGCCCATCAATTCCCCCCCGCCGCAAAAAGGGAAGGTGACCCCCCCAGCCATGCCACCCATAGCCGGGAAACAGAGAGAAACCTTAAGTGCCCGGCGGACGCCCAGCCAACATGCTGCATCCAAACGTCGTTCTGCAAGGTCACCTTGAAAACTCACTGACAGTTTCTGTACATCCTCTTCTTCTGGTTAAACACGTGCAGTAAGAAAAGGTGTCTGTGGATGCATAACCAGGACTGCAGACATTTCACAAGCCCCATGGTAAAGAACTACTTCAGCAACTGAGCTTTCAGAAAGGATAGCCAGTTCTTACCCCGGTACAATAAAACACTTAATTCTGCCACTTTTGTCTGTAAAATCAAAGTTCTCTTAGAGGCAACTATGCTCATGTAACAGAAACGATCTTTTTTTAATTGGTTTTCCAATTAATTGGTTTCCAAGGCTCTCCTCATTTCCTGCAAGGATAAAAGGGCCATATTCTCTATCATACCGAAGACTTTGCTCAGAATAAGAACTTCCATTTACTTCATTCACTAAACTCCTGAGAAGCTGTTCCCAAGAAAGGATTAAAGCTTTGGAGTTTGAATCACCGGGGCAGATGAGCTCAAAACAAAACATAAACCATCCCGACACCTTTCCCAGCAAGAAGTTTTTTGATCTTCCTCCCATGGCAGTTCAGAAGCTCTGCAATAAGGCCTCTCTTTATTCCACGCCAAAAACCAAAGTACATTTGGCTACCTCTCCCCCTCCCAAGGGCTTCTATCCTGCCTCCAGCTTCTCTCACAAATCATCAGATAAGCCAGGCTTGTCCATGCCCTGATGGGAAAACAGTCAGTCCTTCCACGTAATGGCTTTGTAACAGCCTCCCCAGACATGCTGTTCTCTCTTTTGGAGAATGGTTTCTCTCTAGAAGGGGATCCAGGTGGTCCTTAGGGACTCCCGGGTTTGTCATAGCTGCTTCCGCTTGCCTGGGAATGGAAAAGCTTTTGATCTTAGCCTGAACAGTCATAAGCTGAGGTTTGGTGGCGTGACAAAGCCATTGGCCAGCTGGCCTCCACCTTCTTTCCCTTTAGGTGGGCATAGCAAAAGGCACCAAACAACTCTGAACCCTGGAACTAATACTTTGTTGTAACATATAATATACCTATATATAGTGAAAACTCAGAACTGCCAAGTGAAACATCTAAAAGCTTCGCACACAAACCTCCCCCTAACTACCTACAGCCTTAGAGGCCAAGTCTCTGCTTTGTAGACCAGCAGTTCTCAGTGCTTTCCTCAACTGAACACGTTCTTCAGAAGCCCCTCTGGGCTTCTAAGAGGTGTCTCCTTCCATCTTCTTCTATCACTTCTATGGCTACCCTGTTGTCCTGCAAATTCCCAAAAGCTAAAGGTACCAACTCCCCCTCCCTCCCCTCTCCTTGCCAGAGACCAAGAGGCAGAAAATGGTAAGCAAGCTGTCTTCTACCCTGTGTCCCACACTCCCGTTCATCTGAAGAAAAAATAGACAACGTTTGTACAGGTAACTATGAATAAATCAATTTAAATACTTCTACCATCTGTCATAGTGTTTCTTGTTTCCTAAAGCAACGAATGATCTGAACACCTGGTATGAGGTATAGTTGGCTCTTCTTGGAGGTCCAGAAACTACTCGTGAGAACAGAGTAGACAGTATGCAGAAGAGGTGTTAAGACGGATGTTAAGCAATAAGTCTTGTACCTTCATTTTCACAGCAATCAAAATCTCAGCTCCTAAGAAATCACTGCTTTTTGGCAGCCTATATGTTAGCAGGATGTATATATTGGACTCATCCTCGAATTCAGATTTCTGTTTAAGAGAAAATAAAGTTACCCAGGCCCTTTGTTTTATTCTCCAACTTCTGCTCTGTTCATGATAAGAGACTGCTTTAAACACCATCAGATTTTCAAGAGCATTCAGCATCAACAACTCCCATTTAGGCATGTAAATAAGTCACTTTGGATTTGCTGGATGCTGAGTGCTCTTGAAGAGCTGCCCCATCTACTACTTCTGTACCACTTCACATACCACTCACTGGATTTAAAGATTACATTGATAGACAGACAGTGCACTACTCAGGAGTAACTTTGATCATTAGGCACACAGGGAGAACGGTTCTGTCGTGGTACAAAAATGCATTTCATAATGATACACTCTTCCTCACATCTCTGAACTTAAGTGTTTAAATGACATACTTTGTACAGATGGCAACACTGAAAATAAAATGAACTTCCCAAGTACCCTCATTTTTCAAACACTTGCACAATTCATCCTAGGTTGTAGCAGGTGATCATGGAACAGAGACTCGCTCTTCTCTCAGTGCACATGGATACATGTGTTTTAATTTTGCTCGTTTGATAGCTTCTTGATACTAAAACACTTGGGAGAGGCTATTATTGAATGGCTGAAGGGAATATGCCATGATTAAAATGGCACAGCTTTTGCTTCCAGGCCTTTCATTAAGAAGGTAAGAATTCATATTCTTCTGAAAACTAAAGAGGAGGCATGGACATTCCCAGTTGTTGTCATGGATACAGCTGCTGAGAAAAATGTCATTGTACCCCTGCAGATAAATGCATGTGCCAACTGCTTGGAATACGCAGTGGCAAAACCACTGCAAATGTTAAACATTCTCACACGGCCGTCAGGTTCCTCTCGAAATGTGCACTAAATACAAAAGAAAAAAAAAAGAGAGAAGTTATTTTTAAATATAAAGGTTATGGCGTGAAGGAAGAAAAGGCTAGGCGGTTTAAAAAAAAAAAATGTTGGCACTTTCATAGTTCATGATGTCATGGAGGAAAAAATATTATGGAACAATAGTATGAGTAAAGGATCAAGTGTCAGCCCAACTTCGAGTTATCTGGATTTTGTCAGTGTGTGTTATAACAGTATTGTTAACTATAACAACTGTATTTCTTAGGTCAACGGACGATTAAAAAAACAAACAAATAAAAAAAAAAAAAGGCAACAAACACACATTGGAAAATTTTGAACTGGGGAAGCTCTGATCCTGATTAGACCACCTCATAGCGTTGGCATTTTTACTTGGACTAGGGCACTTCGAATCTCTTTCCGCTTCAGCTTTACCTTAACTGTTTACTGGGGACACAGATCACAAAAAATGAAGAGGCTGAAAACATGAGACTCTTCTTCCTCATACCATTTTCAGTATCCACTGATCTAGGCCCTTGAATGAAGTAAGGCAATTACCAGGATGCTCCTGGAGTTTTGCTGCACACGGGTTAGCAGTATTTCATTGCACCATGCAGGCGGGAAAAAGCAAATAATGTCCCTACAGAGAGCAGGCAAGATTTGGGATTCTCCTCTCCTTGTAAAGTGGAAGCACACAACTCCCTCTCCCTCCTCATGTAATCCTTCAGATACCGTGCTCCTAAATAAACACAAGAGAGAAGTGAAGGCAGGCTGCTCTAGGGCAATCGTTACCTTGAGCGAGCGAAGCACCGAGGGCTGGTTAGGACATGGAAAGGTGATGAGTTTGATGGTGAGGCACACAAAGACAAACAAGACAAGACTGGCTCCCTGCGTGCAAAAAGAGGCCTTCAGCAGCGTAGAAGAAATCATCCCAAACTGAGGAGCTAATTCACCACTGTGCAAAGACCAAAGAAATAAGGAAGCAGAACTGAGCACCCTGTTACAAATCTCTCCTCGTAAGTATTTTGGGACAGGCCTGAACAATACAATGCCGTGTTTTGCAGAGATATGTGAGCTATCGCTAAATGAAGCACATTGGAACTGGAAGCAAGATAACCACTTTAGCATGATGTAACACCACAGCTAATTAGCTCCGTTAGGAACAGAGCCCGAGAGGGCTGCACTGGATCCAGAAGGCAAGCAAGTTCATTTAGGGCTAGCTAGGGCACCTCAGGACGGCACTACTGTCCTCCAGATAGACACCTCCTCCGTGTATCAGCTGAAGATGCAAAGCATGATACAATAAAAGTAATCATAATTGTCATTATCATCATTATCACCATCACAGGAAGAGGCATAGTTTCACTGGAAAAGTAGTTGTGAAGTACATGCTGTAAGAAAGAAAGGTGAGAACACACAATTACACCCCAAAATGTTGGGGTTTTTTACCAAAGCTGGAAGGGAACTCCTCCGTTCGACACACGAGCAGGCAGAGCACGGATCCTGCCTTAGCACAGATTCCTATGCTGCTGCTTTCACAAAAGGTCATGGTGTTTATCCCAGCCAAGAAAATAGCTGTTGATCGACATTCTGCCATATCTGATCATCACTATGGCCCAGCACCCTACCCTGGTGTCCACAGCAACACAAAAGTCCTTTGAAGCTATCCAGTTGTTTTAGAAAAGAAAAGCCACAAGAACAGAAAACAACTTTATACAGCTCACCCATGGCAGCCATCCCCCCTTCCCACCACTTTAACCAACAGACCTCACAGGCGTTTGACATAATGGCTAAGTGGTATGCAATTCGACTAAAGAAAAAATTAAAAGGCATTTTAAACAAGTGTTCAATAGATTCTACAGTACCCATCTCAGCTTAGGAGTTGTAACTTTCTCCTCCAGAATGAAAATGTTTTCTGAAGAATCCCCAAGTTCATTTGGGAGGGGAAACAAAAAAAGAAGACGAAGAAAAGAAAAGAAAAAAAAGAACCTGGCCTTTCTAGTTTGAGAGATAGGCTTTAAAATATAAGTTCATGTCATAAGTACAGATAATTATGGCATGAGAATACACATTTCAGAACACACATGCCTTGCAAAATGAAAATTTCATCATAGTTACAGAAGGGCTTCCAGTAGCTGCATCCGCATCCCGGTCCTTTGATCCCACTAGCCTACTACGCCTTCCACATTTGTGTAGCAGACAAGTAGAAAAAAAAAAGTTTTTAAATTAAAGTAAGTTCTTATCCTCAGAAGACATACAAGGCTTAGAACATCATCATTTCACTCCTGAAAGATGGAAAGGGTTAGCTGGATTTTTAAGAAGACATGCAGTCATGTTTTACTATCTGGACTCCAATAGCAGCAATTAAAAATATACTCTTAACTGAAACAACATCATGAATTCGTGGGTAGGGACCCACCTGAGGAGAAATAAGGAAAACAAAAAATGGAGTGCCTCAGGAGCTACAGATTGCAGAAAAATAATGAACAATTCATAGGCTGAACGCTGCCTTCCAGGCAACATCCTCCCTTTTAAGATCCACCCACAGAATTAAGCATGTCCCATAAGCATCACTAGCGTCCGGGAGGAAAGCTGTTACAAAGCCATTATGACAGGCAATACCTGATACAGTGCTAGAGATGGAACACCCACAGGTCACCTTACTGACCAAGTTGCCCCACGATATTTCTAGGCACACACGTGCAGCAGCCAGCACAATCTACAGGCACTTATATCCTCTTTCTTGTTCACTATAAACTTTCTCAGTGTGATCTGCTTACTATGAACGCAGAAGGTTAGGTGAGCACTAAGCATAGTGCACAAAGCACTAAAATCACACACACTCTCTCTCCTACTCTAGAGATATACTCCTTATTTCTTTACATCTGGTTCTCTGTCCAGAGCAGAAGCTTACACACAAGTGGATGAAGTACTATGTCCTTCCTTGCTGATGCACAGAACACCCTCTCGTCCACTGAGCCTTAATTTAAGCCTCTGTTGGCTGTGACGACACATCAAGACACCCTAGAAGCTACAACAGTTCTATTTGTTGGCAACATTATGCCCAAGTCCAGGCCAAAAAAAAAAAAAAAAANAAAAAAAAAAAAAAAAAAAAAAAAAAAAACACCAAAAAACCAACAACTTAGAGGTCACTGAAAGAGACAGTCAAGCTAAGCATTCACTGGGATGTGTAGTTCCAGGTCTCCAAGACATTGCCCAAAAAGCTGTTCCCAACTTACTTTGCTGTTTGCAAACAATCCTCTACCTTTGCTTTGATCTAGCTGCAGAAGGAAGCTGTCCCACACATTACACTCCATTTAAACTGCCCTAATGAAACGTCCCGACTGCCCTCTCCATCCTTCGCTCTCTTCCGCAGAAGCTTTTAGGAACACTAAGCGTATCCATACCCATTGTCCAAATCCCAGGATGCTGACATTTCAAATTGTACTCTTCTCTATGCAACTCCTGAAAATAACAATGAAGATAAAAACCTCCCACCAATGCTCAGGCAGCTCCTTGCCTATATGCAATGACCCCGGCACAAGTTGCCAAGAGACTGCAATGATGAGCAGCATTTATTCTTGAATACTCTCAAATGGGCTTTTACTATATATTAACGCTAAGCAATAAAACATCAAGACCACATTCTTGTTTCAGTTTAGAATTAGTTTTTATAGCCGATATATAAAAGGAGATAGTTGTAATAGACATGCTACGATGTTCTTAACTGGAACTATATAAACAGTGCTTCTATAATAGGCGCTACTCTGAACTTTGTCAGGGAACTGCCTGAACTTCAGGCTTCATGCCTGGCACTGCTTTTACTGAATTTTAAACCTGAAAGAAACATCTGTAAAGATGAGAATAACCAAGCTACACACAATGGTTAAGAAAAAATAAATGAAAAAAAAAAAAAATCTGAGAATAAGCAATTTTCAGATAGCATGTATAGAAATTCCCCCTGTAAGCTCCATTCCCTAGGGTAAAAATTAAGTGCAGATTCAGTCAAATTTAGGAGGCTCTAAAGAACAGAAAAACTCAGCCTATTATACCACTTAACAAGATACTGCTAGTGATTTTCAACCTTTCCATCTAAAAATAAGGTAATTTTGCAATTAAAACAAAAGCCACCATTAAACCTTAGGTGTCAGAACATTTTTCCTTATTTCTACCTATCAGATGAATAATAATTTTCTACACTGTGTAGCTACCTAGAGAACAAAAGTTATATTACACGTGTTTCTAAGAGAGCAGTACTACAGCCTTGCACATATTCTTAGGCATTCATCATTGAGCAAATTTTTCGAGCAAAATTCAGCACTACCAACCATTTTTTTCTGTGGATACTGCATATTATTTTTGTCACACAGCTTAGTATAAATTTCTTTTTGTATAAGTTACATTACATATCTCCCCAATGAAAGAAAAACACAGAAGTGCTTTTCTGTACACGGCAAAATTCTGCACACGTCAAGAATCAGAGGTTTAGTATTGCTTAACAGCTTGGGGAGAAGAGTTGGAATCGGTATTTCTCCATTGCCATATGCTGTGGTAAAACTGATTAGTGGTATCAGCAACAACCGACAAAGTTTAAGTGATCCAAGGTCAAGTAAAAGGGAAGACCAAGCTTGGGCTCAAACGAGACATACAGTCTTTCAACTAAACTGCATAGTTTCAGAAGTTTTATAATCACTTCCACGACAAATAATTTACCAGAGGGAAAGCATTAAAAGTATATCCAGGACATGAAGGGTCAAGAAGCCTACATTTTATCAAGTCCCTGTGCCAAGCATTTCTTTCCTGCATTTAGATGGGTCCTATTCTGTACCATACTCATGACCTCCGAGTCATCTGTCACCACCTGCAAGAGGTGCAGAATCACCTCCAGTGATGTGGGAAGAATGGAGAAGATGGTGCAGCACTATCCAAACACCCTCAACTGCATCTTGACCAGCTGCATCTCGGTCAAACCCTAGGTCATCAAAGGTGATGCAGAATGACATCAGAAACAAAAGAAAACATGGAAATAATTTAAGTTCTTGCAATTTCCTTTTGTAGGAAATTTTAGTTTAGTTTAGTTCCCAGTTCCCCTGAGTGCCTCTTAAAATTCTAGCTTTCACATTTTAACTAAAGCAGCATACAAGTGGTCTTATGGCAAATAAATCACAGCTATAGTAGGGAGACTATTCGAAATAGCAATCAGTCCAGGGAGGTTTAATTTAGAGAGAGGAGAAAGACTTTAGACCTTGATAAGGCATGACATGATTCCATGCCATTGATCTGCAATCACATAGCTTTATCTGTAATGCAAACAAAAAGTTATATAGAATACTCCTAATTAGGTATAATAAGTGTACACTGGCACATTACTGAATCTATAAATAGACAGCAACCATACCATTTCACTCCTGCTCCATGTTACAAGGTGGGGGGGGGGGGGAGAAGAAAGGCACTTTCCTTTTTTTCAGACCTTTCTTAAAAGTTGTACCATTGAGAAGAAGTAATTTTTTTGCTTCTGAAGGTATTTAACCAGGCCTTTAAATACTGACAAATTTTCATCAGCAGACACAGGTTATCCTTGACACTTGTGTAAAAGGAAGAAAGAGAATACTTAATTCGAAATAAATCAGGAACCATATTCTAGCGATCTGTAAGACATTCAGAGAGACATGGCTCTGGGCAACCCAATGTTGCTTTGAAAATGTCCCTCCTCTGAGCACGGGGGTGGGACCAGATGACCTCCCAAAGTCTCTTCCAACCCAAATTACTATTATGATCCTGTAACAACCCCCACAAATATTTTTTTTCTAGAAAAAGTACCTCTCTATAACCTCCCACACCTACACACGGTAATTTAAACTGTGG
Organism: Phoebastria nigripes; assembly: GCA_035582835.1. Taxonomy (NCBI): domain Eukaryota; kingdom Metazoa; phylum Chordata; class Aves; order Procellariiformes; family Diomedeidae; genus Phoebastria; species Phoebastria nigripes. Next base: position 511,793 of record JAYKAV010002990.1, read on the forward strand.
ATTAGCTATAAATAACCTTGGTGTATATTTCAAAGAAAAGGTATAATCATCCTCAGCATAAAATTCAGCAGAAGCTCATTTGCCTCTTGCCCTGGCTGTGACTTATTTTATTTTTTTTTTACTCAAATAGAAAAACATAAGCTTTCCCAGTCATTTCCAACTCCTCACTGTGAGACAGCCTCCCAGGGACACAGGTTTATCACAGGCTCAAAGGGTAATTTGAAATAGGAGCCCTTTGTAAAACTGTTGGCAGCAGATCCCTGGCTGATGAAGGGTGCGGAAGGAGTAGAACCTGTGATGTTAACTCCTTTTATCTCCTCCTCAGTGGTGCACACAGCGATCAAGTGAAAAACGGATTTTTGATTTTTTTTTTTTTTTTTTAACCCTAAACAGTGTAAGCAAAAAAAAAATTCAGTATTGGTTTGCATGCACAGAATGCACACATGCACAGAATTACTGGTCTCTTTATGCAAGAAGTAAGATCATCTGAAGTGTACATATAATCAGAACTATGGAAAAATGCAAAGCTTAAAGAAACTGGAATAAAGATTATGTATTCTTTAAAAAAAAAAAAAACAAAACAGCTATTCACTGTAGTTGCATTTACCTGGCAACACCAGGTAACATGAGATAATACACAAAAGCACTGACACTGATGGGTTTTTAAGCATACAGCTTGACATTGCCAGCACATTTAATAGCTTGCTTTTGACAAGAGCTTGTCAGAAGTTCTGTACTTATTAGGAGCTTCTTTTCCTTTGAAATGCTGAAGAAGCAGCAGAACAGAGTTTTGCGATGCAGCATCAGGGGCATAGATAGAAATCTGACAACCCTCTGAAGCCCAGTGTATTTTTTTTAATGTATTTTATAAAACTACCAAGTAGGGCAAGGGAAAAAGCTTGTCATCTACTAGACAGGATACAAGCACAGACCCTAACTTGTGTAACTGCCTTTGAATTTTTGAAAGCTTATTTGCCAGTGGCTTGGGGAAGGTTGGAGACCACCGGCCTAAGCAGTAAACTGTCTCAGGTATAATTTTTATCTTGCCTGCACATAGTTTTGAGGCACATTGACCAAAATGTTCTCTCTACAAAATGTTAACCATGGACTCAGTACAGGTAAAAGACCTTTCTTTGCTTCCTAAAGCTTGCCTGCTTCCAGAAGCAGGCAAGAGGCAGCATACAAACATGTGTATTAGCCCAGCATTCATTCATAACCAAAAATCCAAGATGCAGTCAACTGAGCTACATGAAGAAGTTTTCTTAAATTCTGTTTTCCTCCTACAAAAGCATTATAATGCAGACTTCCAGGTTACATGCAAAGTTTGCTTAAACAAGTTCACTCACTCAGGGGAAAGAAAATAAAGTTTAACAACATCAGATAGATGGCTCTGAAGGTTATTCCTGTTTATTTTGTCTGTAATGAGAAGCTGTGTAAATGATAAAAATATTTTTTATTTCCTTAAAAGCTCTGGTTTAATCAGAAATGTTGGCTCTTTATCTCACACCCAAGTAACTCACTCGCACTAGCTCCCTGTTGCAGACCTGCATCCTCTCAGCAGTCTCCCCAGGCAGAATCCACGTATTATAAATGTATCAAGTTAATATACAATAGAAAGTATTACTGTTTACACCACGAACACCACCATATTCTTTCAGTCATGGGATCCTTGACTCACTAAACCCCCTTTTACCATTTGAGCTCTCTCTTTTTTCACTTTAACAGACCTCTGAGACCGAGGTCAATCAATGTTTGTCTATAGAGTAACTCGTGTGAAGCTCCCCGAGATATCAGGCAAAAAATGACAATAATAGCTCAAAAATCAGCAAAAAGGGTGCATTAGTTTTCAGGTCAATAGCTCCCCAGTGAACCATATGCTCCCAGGATTGATCAGTACCACTGAAGGAGGAGGCACTGCAGAGTGAAACTATCCAGAGGAGCAACCTCATATATCTGCACCCTCTCTAAGACTCCATGCCCAGCAAACTTTTTGGTCTTGGGCAGTTCCTCTCTTTATGGAGATTATTGGGAGAAACCTTGCAGAGGCACAGGGTGAAAGGAAAAGGGATGTTGTCCTTTCTCTGTTCAAATCCCTGAAAAAACCGTGACAGCAGCAGGCAGGAAAGGAGGGAGAGAACAAGAAGCAAGATGTCTCTATGGGAGCAATAAAACAAACACAGAAGTATGTGCCCGTCCTCACGATCAACAGAGTGTGCACAGGGAGGGAAGAAGTCTCTGCCCGACGGGCAGCCGGGACTGCTGGTTAGCCACGCTGATCCTTTCTAACATCCTTAGCTGAACCAGAGCAAGCCACCCTTCTCACCAAGAGCTGGGAAGACACCGACCTCCCTCTTGCTCCGGAACATCACAGCAGCAATAAGGACTACCAGCTGTCAAACTGAAGCCAGTCAAACTCGGTTGCTAAATTTAAGCAACCACACAACAGGACATAACTGACCAGAGCAGCAAGACAGCCCTTTAGATCCACTTAAATCTCCGCAGGCATGAAAAACCTCGGCAGATCTTCCCAGCACGAAACTATGCCAGGAGTGCAAAATGACACCGAGGACACGGCCGGCTCTCCTCAGCGAGCACATCTAGAAAGACCCTGGCATGGGCTGGACACACGTCCTCCCGGTGGCTGCCCCCAGAGGGGCTCGTGTTGCTTCCCACCTAGCAAATACATAGGGAGACTCACCACCCACAAGCTACTATTCAGCTTCAAAACCCTATTAAGGTTGCTAAGTGACAATAACATAGTGAGATCTCACACCATTTGCAAACCCCAAATGTTTAAAGGCAAGGAAATTAATGGTTCAGATCATCATAAATCTCACGCCGCCCATCTAATAAACAAATAAATTCTCATCAAGTGTAAAACCTTGCCAAATTCATTACAATAACGTTAGCTCTCCCAGGAGTATAGCTCAGGTTTTTGTTATCGTGCTTTCAGTATCTGAGCGGTGAAATATTCCTAAACAGGAACATTAGTCAAATGAAAAACTTAGCTGGAAAAAAAAATGATTTGCTCTTTCTGCATAATTGTGCAATATATCAGGATAATTCCTACATGGTAAAAGTTTTATAAGTCAGCTACGTTCTGATTTTGTATACAAAATTTTTATGGCCCACATCCAACGAGCACTTAAGCGCCAGCTTAATTTTAAGAAGTAATTAATCATATAAAAGCATACAGGACGACTGAAGTGTTTCAGTATGTGCTTAAATGTTTTACTAGAATAAATCTCTTATTTCATTTTAAATAGCATCTAATGCAGTGGTCTTATTCTTAGCATATCTGTGAAATAATACTTATTTTGGGTCAGCATTAAGCTTGTTTGCTGTGATAAGTGCAATGTTTACATTAAGAAAGAAAGAGGTTTCTTTTTATTATCATGTGGAGGATATAAGTTATGGATGCCCCCAAGCTAGGCTTTTTTTTGCCATTGCCAGCAAATTGAGAGTTGTGGCTTGAACTTAGTATAATAGAGCTGCGGTTACGGCACTGTTATTTAGTAGCCTGTTCTTAGGTTTTTAAAAGGATTTTGGAGAACGCAACTTACTTTTTGGAGGCAGGAGGGGAAAGGATACAACAGTAATGTAAGGCGGTGGCAAATACAAAGGTGAAAGAAAAAGTTATCTCTCTTCATAAAAGATGAAGTCCAGCTACCAAAGTATCAAACTGAAAGAAATGAACAAAGCTAGCCATGCTGTCAATAACTTTATAACATCACATCCACCTACGTTACAAATAACTATAAAGAATCTCAAAAACCTAATGGCCAACCAGAATACAATATTGGTCTTGTGGTTCCTCTGCAAGTGAGCTGCTGAACTACCTTCACAAGACACCGAACGGTATCTTAATTATCCCTATCAGAGGAAAACATCCAAAACATCAGAATGACTACAGAAGCATTCTTTTATACCCAAAACTCTGTATTCTGACCCTCAATGAATCCACACACAAACACACAACACTTCACATTACCTTTTTGCTGCGCTTAGATTTTGAGGTCTCCAGACTATGTATGTTGTTTTATAGATCCCTTACCAGAACCATGGTTGGTCAGAGTTCAAAGACAATGAGAGTAACATTGTTTAAAAAAAAAAACTTAGCCTTTTGGAGCATTCCAGAGCCAGAACATTGGTCTAAAGCTGCCTTTTATCGTCTTCAGTAAGTCAAGAGGATTCAATACTTCCCTTCAGATAAAGGCTTTGTGATAGCCACAGACTATTCTTGTGATCACTGCTTCAATTACAAAATCACTGTAATTCTACGTATTCTGCTACAGATACCCAAACTAACTTGGCTAGTCCAGCCAGTCATACAGTAGTCCTACAGCAGTCTCGCATCTTGGATTCTGATGTAACTGCTGGAAACAATTCAAAATGTCCACAAATTATCTATATAGCCTTACATGGATAAAGACCCAGCTATAAAATAGTTGTTTCTTGAGCTCTGGCATGGCTGTTATGTGTTTTCGGGACTGCATGCATGAAGTTCACAAGATACGGCATCTCAGAAAGGGATTCCCAGTTGTCATCTATTCTTGAGTTAGTCTCTTCTTGTGCTTCTTAAAACCAGAAATTCTCTCTAAACTAAACAAGAAGCTCAGTGTGTTTCACCTGATCTTTTTGGCAGAAAAGCATTCCCCACCTCCTTGGAACAAAACACAAAACAATCAAAATCTCTTATATTAAAGATGAGAGTGTGATTATCTTGTCTTTTTTCACATTCACAGTTCACCAGCTGGCTGGGGCAGGGGGGGGGGGGGGAGTGTAACTCATGTTATTTTTCAGTACAAAATAGCATTAATCCTTTAAAGATTCTAGAAAGAAAAAAAAAAGACCAAAAGCAACATTTTCTTCGGAGAGCTGCTTGCAAATATCTACTAAAAACGTTACAAGCTCCTCCTTTCTGGTACTTAGCTAGCAATTTAAGCTTTGCCAGTACATGCATCACTAAAATGCCTTAGCAGATTTCATTTCAGTTTTACACAAACATGTGTCAGGATTTGGAGTGGTAATGACCACTGTGCCTTAAATAGTGTAACTCTTTCCATTCTAAGCCTGCTCACTTCTACGTAGCGCATTCAGTCATTTTTAACTTCCCAAAACTATCATGTCTCTGGCTGAAATTTTCCATTAATGGACCCTTTTTTGAAAGCTTATGTAGAGATACAGCAAGTATGAGAAGCAATAAATATTGCGCACCATTTCACGCTAAAAACTGGTTTGCTTCATCCAGGCCTACCCTAGAACTGAATAATACATATAGGTATATGAAACCTTAAATATATTACTCTGTGCATGAGTACGTGTGTCTGCATGTATCAGGAGCATACACTGATGAACTGATTCTGAATATTTCACTTAAAAATTAGGTTAAAGACCCCAGGATGCGGGGAGGGAATCAAATTTGCCAGAGATTTTACAACAGTTGTGAAAAAAAGTTGGTGAAACATTTTACGAAGGATGGATATACAGTGCATGCACTGAACAACTAATTTCCTTGCAGAGCGAAAATGATGGAAAATACGGATACTGCAGACAGATATCCTGCAGCACCCTTCAATCTTCTCTGTAGGCACTGCCAGGTGCCAGGAACGTGAGGACGATTTCTATGCACTTGGTCACTTCAGTTCTGCCCCATGGTGTGTAAACACAACGAAAAAGTTTAGTGACGCTATACGTGTTACTGCTGTTGCAAAACAAATTGCAAATTACAATGCATTTTGAAGCTGTGCAGATTCAGACAATCCTAATGCACAAACAGGATGCCCCAACGGGGTTAAATTTGCTACTGTGGCATTCTCCTAAGAACTTCTGGTAAATAAAAACGATGTTTCCTTAACCAGAAAGGAATCAACCACTACTTAGCTGAGTGAATCAGGAACTGTCAAAGCTAGAAAAAGCAGATTACATTGCAGAGTATGAGGTAACGCCAGTATCAACCACAGCACTTTACACTTAGGTGAATTAACAAGCTATGGTAATCGGAGAGAAATGTATACCAGAAACAAACGGGAAGTGACTACTGGGACTTGGCACTGTCAAATGTCACCATATGGAAGAGGTTAGAAACTTTTTGAAGGCTCAGTTCCTAAATGGCTGGTGTTATCCACTAAGGCCAATAAAAACACAGTGGGGAATTTAATTAATTTACTTTTATTACTCCATAATGACTTAGGATATCTAGAAAAATATATTAAGACCCCAGATAAGATAATTCTAGTAACAACTCTTGCCATTTAACTAAACAACACTCTATCACCTCCACTAATTATAACACACTGGTGTTTCTGAACATCTCCCACGTTACAGTAATTTCATTATTAACAAAAACCACTGGGGGTGAAGGAGAGGAAGAAACCATTCTCCCGGATACATTACAAGTGTATTTATCTCACTCAATACACCCTATTTTCTTGCATTTCCTGATTTATACTTTCTGCTCCAGAACGTCTGCTTCATCCAAAAATAAACACAGGCCACATACCCAATCGCAGACTTGAGAGCAAAACACGTATCCAGCAGAGCTTTCCCATTAACTGCACATGGACCCATTAAAGTAGGAAGACAGGTCAGCGATCAAAGTGCTATTCTTTATATCCACTTTTTAGCACAGAGTACTCAAGACAGGAGTAGCAACTATAACTGTGCTCATCTGACGACTCTACTTCCAAGTATCCAGGGACCGTTTCATTTATTAATCTTGCGCTCACCCCCAAGATGAGCAGAATTTAAAGAGAAAAAGTGTCAGCTCTAATTTGAACCTTCCCTTCTTGACAGGTCGCAGCTATAAAGAACTGAAGCAAAACATCTTTTTAAGGAATGTACTTTGCACTACAGTGATTAACTTTAAAGAAACTACAACCCAGCTGATGACAGGCAGAGTTTTTGGGCTGCAGCCCCGAAGATCTGAAGTCATCTGTTTCATTTAAGAAAGGCACCGACACTGCCTGTCTTAACCAGCATCTTTAAAAGTTAAGAAGACAAATTTAACGCAGACGCATGAAGAACTTTCCACGACTTAAATCTCCAATATAACACTGTTTGTACAGCATCACATATACTACTTCAAAACTGTCTGACTACAGTTTTCCAAAATCCTCATAAAAACAGAATGCATATTCCAAAAATGTTTTTTACCAAGACACTTTTTATGTACTAAATATTCAGGTTTCCCAGAGGGGGGGAAATTGTGGGTAGACATCACGAAGTCAAGAATTGTTTCAACGCTCTCCGTTGGCGATTTCAGCTCAAAACTGCTTGCTTGAACTTCACAGGGTACCTGCCACCTGTTCATTCTCTTGCATTTCCTCCAGGGAACACATACGAGCTCCACAGATGCAACAGCTTCCAGGATGAGGATTAAAGATGCTGGCTTTAATGTCACAGAAGTACTGATTAATTTTGGTCCTGACTCCCCTAAAGACACCTACTGCCACAGTGTCATTCTATAACCAAGTATGGGGCTTGAGCAAACAGCTCCTAGGTACAAACAAGGTGTTGGCCCAAAGAATAGTTTAGTCCTTTGCACTGCCACTGCAACTTGTTCTCTTCACCTCAGGTTTGCGGACACCAAAACACGTTGATCTTCAAGTTTTCTGTTTGGGGAAATTAATAATGGCCATATTTTGACACAGACATGCCTTTAAAGTACTCTAAAAATGTGAGGAATACATATGCATAAATTAAAAATACAGCCATAATAGAAGTTGCATAAACATCTGGCCCTATCACCCATCCGTTTCGCATAGCGATTTGCTGTAAAAGCAGTTCCACTGAAATCAAGCGAGCAATTTGCTATTCAACATGGGCAAGTGGTGGTAAAACTGGACAACAGATTTCTAAGTAGAACTGTAAGCATATGATTAGCATACCACAAACAAGCAATGAACTTCAGTGTAATTACATCTGCCAATATAGGGTTTTTTTTTTTCATTTTTCCATTCTCTTTTTCACCCCTGCCCCCAGCCAAGTAATTAATTGTTTTTATTTAGAAAGAAGAGGGCAAAGCTTAAAAACTCCCTTTGAGCACTACAGGTGTCAGAAATCTTTAGACTTATGTTTGTGCTAGTGAAAGGGGTTTGCTCGTATACATACATTTGCTAAATCTTATTACACATATGTTAAAAAAAATCCACTCCTGAATGATTCTGTCTGCAAAGTATCACCATATGGTAGCTTTCACAAATGATCAACTATACCAAAACATCTAAAAATAACATCTTCCTTAAGTAAAATAAAAACAATTACCAGCAGAGACTTTTGGGTATAGTTCTGAGCTAAAGAATCAATACCACGTTGCTGAAATGTTTCAAGTAAGTACATAAGCAACCTCCGGAGAAAAATAGCACAGCGTTAAACGGCCCACAAGCATCAATGATAAATGTCATATACATGTTTTGGGTTCTTTCAAAAGTCTATTCTTAGCTGTAAGACAAACCCAATCCATTTAATTAAAACCTTAGCTTACAAACACATTCACCGAGTAAGTGAAGCTTAACAAATCTAATTTGAATGAAAGGGACTAGCTGGGTAAAAGAGCAGCTCCCTGATGTTCTTTGCTCTAGTGGTTTCATGTAACCACTGATCACCAACTACTACAACAGCAAACATACAACACCCTTAAACTAAATGGGAGTTGTCTGTCTAAATATAGGTACTTTTAAATAATGCATCGTGAGTTATAAAATAAAGTGCTACTGAATTATTTAACATGGGGCTCATCTTTAACAAAAATATATCACTTTTAATTAAGTGGAAAGAAAGACGTATTTGGGGTTGCATATTATTGTAAATTGCAACCAGAAAAGCAACATTTTATGACTCCAATTATGTCAGCAGTCAGTTTTTCCTATATATGTATCTGATTCACAGAAATAGAACTGAGACGCTAAGATAAGCAAAAGCATCACTTCTAGAGCTGTCTTGGAACTTCAGGCGATCCCAGCTTTGCGTTCATTCACAGCTCTCAGATACAGAATATCCTACCAACCCATAACAGTTGGTAAGAATTGGCTGGGATCTCATGCTCACAAACGTGTTTCAATAACATTCATAATCCACATGCTTTCTTCACACAGGTATCAATTAAGAGGGCAAACTCTCAAATACACTTAACACCACTACAGCTAATAAAGCATTATGCTCTGTCACTTTTAAAACGTTTTGAATACCGCCACACAGAAGTGGTGTTAAAGCTGAAAGTTTGTGTAGGACTATGTTTTCAACACGATGCAAGTTTTATATTATTTACTATAGTAACCTTTCAGCCAGGCCTAACATCTGCAAATGCAAAATTAACATTTAGCAATAAAATGACACATCATGTTTAGGAGGTTTCAGGAAAAAATTGCTTTCCAGCTCGCATAAAGGGATAATGCTACTGTTTAACAACCAATGCTTTCTGTTTAAAGGTGGCTGCCTTTTGGATGTAGTGTGAAGCGAAAGCTCAAAGGAAGAGCAGCAACCATTCGACAGGACTCCACAAACAGCTCCTTACTAACTTTAATGGGTGCTCTGTAAAGGAAACAACACCACATGACCTATTGTGTAGAAACCAAACCCTAGCTGTGATCTGCTGGGCCTGCATGGAGTCACTTTGCCCCTCAAACCAGATGCTTACAGCAAAAACCCTGATCTTGACGTCACTGCACCCACAGGCTCTCCCCAATGGGGTTTTGTGCAGACCCCATCACTGAACGTGGACCACGCTTTGTATAAAGTCACGGGATCCTTCTACACAGAAAGTAAGTCAGGTCTCGTTATTTTTGTGCTTTTAAATGCATGCTTGTTGGAGTTCATTTTACAGGCAAAAACATGATGTAAATACACCATCCATCAGAAAGTTAATTCCACCAGGATGACTTCGGCAGCCCGAGCCAGCCAAAAAACTGCATTAACCTGAAATTTTGACAGCTGCTTTACGTATCCAGCCCCACGAGCGAGGATGCATAGAAGTTTACTCCTGTCCCGCGAGGTGCCTTTCAACGTGCCAACCGCGTTTCCCTCCGTCGCGGCACTCCCGCTCCCGGACAGGAGTCCGATGTGCCACCGCGGGCTCCCCGCCCGCCGCTGCCCGCCGCGCCGGCGGAGCGCACGGCGGCGCCCCCCGGGGCCGGGGGCGAAGAAAACGGGGGTGGGGAGAAGGAAAGTGGGTGAGGAAGGGCTCGCTGAAACAGCCCACCCGCGCTGTGGGGAGGCAGGGCGGGATCCCCGCGGCAGCGGTGCCCGCCGCCGAGGAAGAGGAGCCGGAGGGAGGCAGCCCGCCGCTTCCCCCACACCCAGGACGCCAGGCAGGGCAGGGCGGCTGCCGGCCGCCGGGGCAGGCGGCTTCCCCTCCGGCCCCGCGGAGCCCCGCCGCCCCGGGGGGCTCTTCCTGCCAGCCGGGGACAGATGTGGACGCAACAGCTGGACGGGGAGGAGGGGAGAGGGAAGGAAGGAAGAGGCACGGCTGCCTCCCCCACCCCGCCGCCGCTCCCGGGGATGCGGGCGGGATGCAGCGGCCGCCCCCGGCTCCGGGCTGGCCCCGCTCTTGGATGGGGATGGAGAAACTTGCCCCGGAGGCAGCGGGGCTCGCCGGCTCCTGCCCCCCTTACCTTGCTGCGGATCTGGCCCGAGGTGGACACTTTCCGGATGAGTTTCTGGGGGCCCTCGTGCTCCCCTTCGCTGTCCGACGACTCGTCCGCCGGCCCCGCCGCCGCCGCCGCCGGGGCTTGGGGCTGGGGCTGCTGCGGGATCCCGGCGCCGCTCATCCCCGACTCGGCCCCGGCCATCTTCCCGGACTCCTGCCGAGAGAGAGCACACGAGCCCGGCTCAGCCAGGGCAGCCGCTGCCGCTCCCCTCCCCGGGGAGGAGGAGGAGGAGGAGGCGGCGCGGGAGGGTGGGGAAAGAGGCGGCGCGGGGGGGAGGAGACGGAGGCGGCGGCGGCAGGGACGGAGCCGGGCGCTGGCGGAGCGGAGCGGACCGCCCGGCCGCCATCTTCCGCCGCCCCCTCTGACGGGGAAGGGCCGCGCGCCCGCCCCGCACCGGCCACGGCGGGCGCCGCCGCCCGCTCGCAGGGGGCTGGGGCGCCGCCACCCGCCGGCGGGCGGAGCCGGGGCGGGCAGAGCCGGGGCGGGCGGGCCCGGCCCCCTGCGCCCCTGCCGCCGGGGAGCCGCCGGCAGCGGCCGCCGGCTCCAGGGGGCGCCCAGCGGCGGCGGGTGCCGGTGCCGCCCCGCCGGCCGGGCCGGCTCGGGGGGGCCGCGCCGCAGGTGAGCACCGGGGCGGTGGGGCGAGTCCGAGGGGCGAAACAGGCGAAGGCGGGTGGGGAGGGCCCCCGGCGCCCCCCGCACCTGCCCGGGCTTCCCCGGACGTCCCCGCGTCCCGCCGCGCCCGCGCGGACAGAGTCCCGCGTGGTTCGGGCGGTGGGACGAGGCACTGGCAGAGAGCGGCCCTCCGGTATCTGAGCACCTTCCGTTCACACCCCTCACTGAACACCACCGTGTGGGTTATACAACCGGGTGGCTGTCAACGGGAGGTGGAAAGCCAAGTTTTAGACGTTTCACACAAGCACAGCGAAACCGTCCGGCTCTGAAGGCGGGTGGCCTTCCCACGTGCTGCCCGGTCACGGTTGAGGACTGTGTGGCTCTCCCTTGGGAGCACAGGGTGTCTTTTTGGGACGGGATGGATGGCATCTAATGCAATGGGTTCCTTATCCACACCTCCARCCAGTCAATCCCGTGGTATCCTTCAGCGTCAAAGCGTTGGACAATTTTGGCAAATGCATACATTGCTTCCCGTTGTTTTCTCCTCCTAGTTTAATTTTCTTATTACTCTATTCATTTTTGTCTTTGTAAAAGCGGAGCTTTTACTTTTGGGGAAAGAAAGGGTCAGTTTTCCCTTTTAATCTCAGATCTGGCAGCTCACACGATCTCGAAATGTCACCACATGTTCTGAATTGTGGGACTTCGAAATTATTGTGGCTTGTATGTAGTCAGTGTTCAAAATAAGCATTTAAATCACAGCAATACTAAATAAAACACACAACTCCTAGCTGCATGGACCAGATTAAACATAAGAAAGCAATCAATACTTGTGGCTTCTATATTCCCACAATTCTATTTATATTTCTAGAAAGGGAACTGACATCTCTTAATATGCTAATATAATGCCGCAGTACCTAAATACAAAGCAGTTAGTGAGAAAGAAAAACAAACCCATCGTGTACAACCTGTCATACACTGCAGACACCTTGCTGCGAACTTAATTTCGTACACTCTGGAGTGTCCCATTTCTTTTATTGGGACTTACTCGTAGTAGGTGAAATTAAATATTTCCATGAAGCCTTGCAGGTTTTGCGTCTTAGTTCTGTGTTACTGCATCAGGTACTTCAAATAAGATTCTACTACTCTCCTCCACATAGGACCGCTTCTATTAAGTTGTAGTAAAAAAACTGTCAAAAGTTACATTTAAAAAAAGTCAAAATTTCTATTAAGTTATATTTTAAAGGAATTTTGATCTTATTACCTACATTCCCCATTAGAATAATAATAGGGCCTAAATCCTACCATTAATCCCACATCTCAAAATAGATGAAGTTCTCATATAGTCTCTTTTCCTTACAGGCTAATTGTGAAACTAAGGGATGACTCTGTCTTGTCTCACTCCTCACCTGAGAAAGAGTTCTAAAAACATGGGATCAAACTTGGACAAGCACAAGCATGTACTGCTCTCAGTGAATTAATTTAGGGCACGGCTAGGAAGAAAAATAGGTTAAGAGCAAAGTTTATGGTCACTTGTTCTTTCCACCCTCCTTTCTTCCTCTTCTCCGCCTTAATTTCAGGAATAGCAAATTACGCYAGAACACGTCTCACTGCAATTGCTTGGGCCTTTTGAAGGTAAATGACAATTGAACATTGCAAGAGGACGACGAGACAGAGTGTGCTAATTAACGCTAACATATATTACACGTAATTGTGACTGCGATTTGAGGAACACTTAGTGCTAAGAGAACGCCAGCAAGACTGACTAACTCCATGTAATTCAACTGAATTAAACAGCRCTAGCTGAACAACACTAGTTACTGTTAGATTTGTTCCCATACTAAAAAAGGATTCAAAATATCAGTGCATGTGACTGCCATGTATTTGTATCACAGGACTAGGATCCTGTGCAAAGTTACATGCAAAACTGTTTACAAGTAGACATTTCACCCACAGAAAATACCTTTCCAAATTCAGTTGAAAAGGAGAGAGACGAGACAGCAAGGGGGAAAGGCACACAAAGACAGCGTGTTACTCAAGCATATAATTTGGGATTAGGATGTTTGAACTCAGGGAGATCATGAAGTTGACTCTATTGATGAGCCCAAATTTGCACCTTTGGGTGTTTTGGGTTTTTTTAACACAACATCATCTGGTTGCTTGTTCCTTACATATGTAGACCTCGATCCTAAAAACAGTAGGTGGTTAAAGTGTATTTCCAAAAACAGCCTTCCACTGAAGTTTTGGAATAATAAACACACAGCACCAGTATCTTCCAGAGCAAGACACTAATCTGGTTTCTTTTCAAACTGCTTTCACAATTGGTTACACTGCAAGCTAATTTAAAAACTCGCCTTCAGTTTTATAAAACATTGGACCATTTAGCAATGGATAAATACATTGTTTCATCACAGATTACATGGGAAAATAGAAACAAGTTAATAATTTGGTTTTTAAATATAACAGCTCCTGTGACATCCAATGGCTATTACAGTGCATGCTCCAGAGGAGCTGGAGATCTCCTTAGGTATCTGTACAGACAGCTCAGATTTCATAGAAGCATGGAATAGTTTGGGTCGGAAGGGACCTTTAAAGGTCATCTAGTCCAACCCCCCTGCCATGGGCAGGGACATCTTCCACTAGATCAGGTTGCTTAGAGCCCCGTCCAACCTGACCTTGAATGTTTCCAGGGATGGGGCATCTACCACCTCTCTGGGCAACCTGTGCCAGTGTTTCACCACCCTCAGCGTAAAAAATTTCTTCCTTATATCTAGTCTCAATCTACCCTCTTTTAGTTTAAGGCCATTCCCCCTTGTCCTGTCGCAACAGGCCCTGCTAAAAAGTTTGCCACCATCTTTCTTCTAAGCCCCCTTTAAGTACTGATAGGCTGCAATAAGGTCTCCCCAAAGCCTTCTCTTCTCCAGGCTGAATAACCCCAACTCTCTCAGCCTTTCTTCATAGGAGAGGCGTTCCAGTTCTCTGATCTAGATTTCATCTCAAATACATAAACGCTGGTAAAAGACTATCTGTAGGTGAAATGGGCAATAAATACAATTCTTCAACTTCTGTTCACCCTCAGAGCTTAACTATCATCAGCCCTAGCTTCTGCGCACTTTCTGCGCCATGCAGAGGGCATCATGCATCCTCGTGTGGGCTACCCCGTTGTCATCTTCCTCTCTCCTGACTGCCCAAACACAAAAATCGGGTTACAAGGAGGGAATGCACCAGCCTTTCACTTCCAAGTGAGTCTTATTCATCGTATCTTGATAAACTTCAGAGTGCTATGAAACAAATTTGAAGTACTTGGAATGGTCTCTCAGGTCACTTAATGTGAAGATTTTAGTAGTGACAACCTAAATCTGCACATGGTAGGAACTGTCCCACAAGTACAGTTCAATGAGAATATGGTTTCACCGAAGTACGTAGTGGAATCTGTAAAATTACGGGCTCTAAAATCCACAGTCACCTAACGTGTACAGAGTTCTTCAAAATGGAGAAACCAAGCAAGTGTTAAGCATTGTTGAAAGTACCTGAGTTATTCATTCATGTTAGCATAGAAAGTTGTTTCTACAGACATATATGTTGTCCATGCACAAAGACGGTTTTAAAGATCTCATAGTTTCCACTTGTTCTTCTCTTCAGAGGCATTAATAGATAATCAGGGTCCAGTTCCAGTCTTTACTCAGGTAAAGCTGCCTAAGATAGCCATGAAACTTCACCCCAATAAGGACTGCCGACTTGACTTCCATCCCTTCATCTCACAGCTGAAATTATTCCAGGTGATCAATGTCAGACTCGATATGAAAAATATTGAATAGCACATTTCAGCTCAGTGTATGTAGCTATGAATACCATGGTACAAATGGTACCACTAAAATCCCCTAGACTTCTGAGCAGGCTCTTGAAGAATATGGAGCTATATACAGCCATTAAAAACACATACCATATTTGCATGCGCTATGTCTCGCATTTAACATACTCAGTTTCACGCTTCTTAGTAATTGCCTTAAATTTCCTAACTAAAGCAAGGGAAGTCTGGTGAAAAGCGTGAAGAAAGGTTGGCATTTAAAGGGAGATGCTCAACTGATACAAAACAGCTCCGCTGACATCATTTGTGCTACGGCAATTGATATCAGCTGATGATCTGCCCTTTATATTCAAAGAATCCCAAAGTGCTGGGTACATATATGCACTGTGAGAGCGTTTTAACTCAACTGCATCCAGTCCCAATAATAGAATATGTGTCGCTAAAATGCATATGCAACATAGAAAAAAAATCCAAATACACATGCACTCTAGCTGCGCTGGAGATTATCATTTATAATGCAGATTAATGCATTATTTGATTCCAGGAACATAAATGATTCCAGCTCTAATATGGATTCCCTTCATAACAAGCGCATTTACCTCTTTTTCTCTAGGTCACTTTGGCATTTATAAGCTGAAGGGTAATACATTTTTTTCCTTCACCTCAAAAAGTTGTTCTGAGGGGATCTGGATGAATAACGGTATATGTGTCAGGTTAACAATTCATCATGTTTAAAAGATTTTATTGAATCTTTCCTAATTTTGATGGTTAGTGATAACTATAGTTTTGAACTGGGCTCCCCACACTGAGCAAATTAATTTCAGATCTGCCTGTCTGAACTCCCTCTGCAGATAGAGTTAGCAATGTTATTCTTTCTTGGCTTCCTTACTTACCAAAGGGGAAGCCAAAATACAACAAAATGTATGCATACCACTGTTAAAGAGAGTAACTACATTGCTCGTGGCTGTTTCAGGAGTAGCCGAGGCAATCCTGTAACCTGTAGGTTACAAAAACGTGTTGTATGCTTCAGAGTGAAAAGGTATAAACCAGTGTAGGTCATCAAAATAAAGAGTCACTTTGCAAATGTGTTAGGACCCATCTATGCATTTCAAGGGAAAGGTGAAGTCAAGACTCAGGTCTCATACAAAATATGAAAGTCAGGTCAAGAACTTTGTAAGACATATATTGTGTATATTTTGAGTACAAAGCCACCGAATCTCTCTTGGAAGAATGCAGGATGACCTTACATTTTCTGTTACTTTTATTTAGCTCCATCATGGAGGGTCTAATGCAACTCTTACTGGAGTCAGGAGGAGGTTTTCCACTCAAAAGTGAGCTGTGAATTAAGGAAAGGATTTTATAGAAATTTGAAATTGCACACAGACAAGTCTAACCCTGACAGGCAAAGGAGGAGTTGTGGCTCCATTTGATGTCCATCACTTATTTCTCAGAACAGCTCTAGGAACAGCACTTCCCAACAACTTCTGACAATTTGCATAGATAATTAACTCACACAGATTCAAAACCTGCCATAAATAGTTTCCCCTATCCTGGTGCTCTTCTTCTGTGTTTTGAGAGCGAGGGAGAGGTCTGGGCACTTTTTTTTCCCTTCATCATGCAGTTCTTCACCTAAATCTCCCTTTGCCCTCATTACAATAAAAAGCCTGCTTACGAGCAGATACAAAGAAGAACGATGTGGCTTTTGCCACAAAGACTATGTATTTTACCAGCAGRTTACCAGGTAAAGGATTGAGTGGTTTAGCTGAAATTAGAGTCTTGTAAAGGAAATCAGTGCAGTGGTTAACCTTAAAACTGCATTCATGGATGTACTCTTTAACAAATGCAGCAATGAAATGATAAACATGACCCAAATCCTGGCCCTTACTGGGGGAGGGGGAAACGGAGAAAAAAAAGATCTGCTCCTTGTTTATCTGAGCCCTGCGCACAGAAGGAAACGGGTTTGGATGCTTCAGCCAGGACTACGCATTTCCAAGCGGAGGGGCTGCAATCCATCTGCCTCCCGAGTTTCAGCCGAGTTTCAGATGACGGCAGCCAATTTAAATGTCACTGTTTAATAGGATAACGCATTCGCGGGAATCAGCTTCGCCGTCTTCCTCCCACGATGTCTTCATCTCTTCAGGCAAAAATCTCGAGTTTCCCTTGCCTGATCCTTTCAGTGTCAGCTCCATGTTACCGGAACACGCATACAGCTGTTTTCCCTATCACAGCTGCATCTCCGGCAGCAGCTTCGGGGCTTGAGGACTGCAGAGGGCAGTGAAGGGGGATGTTCAACTTCACAACAAAAATGAGGCTAGCAAAATTGTATTTGGGAGGGCCACAAATCCTAAGAGGGAAGGAGGTGAATTTAGTTCACCGTGGGTATTTCCAGGGCTGGGCTGCTGCTTTCCTGGGAGCAAGTACACTGAGCCAGGCAAAGTGTAGCTCTCCCCCAGCTGCTCTCTAAAACTGGGTTTACAAGTAAAACCAGGGGCCCTGGACCAACGCAACGAGTTAGGAAAACATGGCACAGCCATCTAAAGGGGAGCTTGGCAATGGCATGGGTCCATGCTTCACGTCGCCTCACCAAGTTCAGGGCCAGAGACAGCCTAGCCTTGACCTCTCAGGTAGCCTGAAATCTCCCAAGCAGCTACCCAAAGCCTATTTTTAGCCCTCCCTGCCTGATGCGTGTGTGTGTGTGTGTTTGCACAATGGAGAAAAGCCCAAGAGCGGGACCAGACGGCCCTGAAAAGGGAAATCTGATTTTATCGCCTGCTGAGGATGCCGGTGACACGATTTCCTTCGGTTGGAAGGAGGGTCTCCGAGTTGCTTAAACAAACCGCAAAGCCACCGCACCGCAGCTTTCCTCCCGGCCAGTTTGGGCACTCCCCTCCCTTCGTAGCAGCCGAAAGGCACGCACTTTCCCCGCACCCCACAAAGCAGGGTGGCAGAGGGGTACCCCAGCCCCGGTCCGCTTTGCCGCCGCGACGGGAGCGATTCCCAGCCTGGCTACAGAAGAAGAAGCGGGGAAAAAAGTGTCTCTTTCTGGAGACTGCCTCCCAACGCTGGACACGTTGCTTTTACAGTGCTAAGAGAAGGCGTTTAATGGTATCAACATCCAACCCTCCCCCCCGCCCCCGGGCGAAGTTGGAGGCAAGGCTCTCGGTGCTAATCCCAGGCTTTCCACCCGGGCAGTGGAACTCAGAAAGGGCAATGAACTCCCCGTCCCCCAGAGGGACGAGCCCGCCAGCAAATGGCCGGACACGGCGGGGGCGAAAGGCTCCCACCCCCCCGCTCCCCGCGGGGAGAGGACGAGAGCCGGCGGCCGGGGTCTGGCGCGGAGCGGGGTCGGAAGAAGGGAAGGGGGGGGAGGCACCGATAAGGATGACAGCCCGACCCGCTGGCTGAACAATACAGGCAGGAAAAAGGGTAGGAAATGCCTGTGCAACTGCAAGGCACGCATGTACCTACCAGTTCCTCCCAGGCGGGGCTGCGGGCGCTATAGGAAGGGCACCCATGCTCCTCCATCCCCCCGCAGCAGGTCCCCTGCCTCCGCGGGGAGAGTGCCGACGGGCAGCGGAGCAGGTTACGCCGGGCTGCGCTTCCCTCCTGCCGCTGCCGCTCCTCCGGCGGGCAGCGCTTCCCCAGCGCCGCTCTCCCTCCCCCCCACCCCCGGCCCCGCTCCTCCCTTTTTCTCCCCC
>JAYKAV010002990.1:530733-617121 GCA_035582835.1 Phoebastria nigripes
CGGGGGCTCCCCGGGCGCCGCGCACACCCGCCCCCTCCCCGCCCCGGGAAGCCCAACGGATTACGGGCAAATCGCCTTGGGCGTAAGCCGGTTTACAGCCGCTTCGGCTGCCGGCGTCGCGGCGGGGCCGGCGGCCGAGGATGCTCCCCGCGGCGCGGAGGGAAAGCCCCCTGGGTGCGCCGGGAGCCGCTCATGCCCCGCCGGGGTTATGCCTGCTTCCCGCTCCCCCGGCCCGGCCCGGCCCTGCCGGCTTGGTGCGGGGGCGGAGAGCGGGGTCTGTGGCCCCGACGGGCCCGTCTGGGAGTCCCGGGGCGCTGCCCCTCGCATCCCTCTGCTCCCAGCCGAGCCTGCTTTGGGGGCCAGAAGACATCAAGGTCAGGGTCCTGGTGCTGAGGCAGCCCTCTGCCCCCGCACCAAGGTTCTGAGAGCGCAGTACCGCACGTTTTAACCCCCTTTGGGCAGCCTCTTTCCCCCACAGAGGCGCCAGGTGGTCCCACATGTACCTTAAGACAACCAGGAGCTGGGATACGGCATGGCCACCATGGAAAAGACAGCACGGACATGTAGGCCATGTCTGACACGGGGTGCCTTCTGTTTCCAGGGCCACCACGCCTGCCTTATGGAGCAGCAGGATTTCTCTGCCCTCCATCACGCCTTTTATTAATACACAGTGTGTATACTTCAATCTTCTCAGTTTACTAGTTACCAGCATACCCTTGAACACCAGCCAATGTATTATGACTCTTCAAGTGGATGTTGCATCTCCTACAAACAACACTTTCACTCATTTGTTTCTCCCCGTTGTTGCAGAATAGCGGGATACATGAAAGAATAGGGCTAGAGAAGAGAGTGAGAAAATGAAGCTCAGTCACCATCCAAGATAATGGTGTTCTTCACCCYAGTTTTTCTATACTCCTCTTCATTCCAGCCTGCCCTTTTGAATTTGCAGCTATCACGCTTGATTACAAAAAGTGATCTCTGGGTCATCTACTTGATAAGTGCAAACATCAGAAAAGGAGTTGGATTTCACAAGAAAGAATAAAGGAATTTGTATTTATAATAGTTTTACTTAAAGATATATTTGTTTTCTTTGTTTTAAAGCTTTTTCATACCAAAAAATGGCACACTGCCACCTGAGCTCCAGCTTTTGCAAAATACATCGGCAATTTACAAAAAGTAGCACTGTTGCTGAAAAAAGGTGAAGTCTTACCTATGCATTTAACTAAGCCTGTAGAAAAATCCCGTTAAGATGGTGTACCCCTGAGCCAGGCCTGAAGAAGGGCCACAGCGGTATAACTCATTTGAGGAACCGAAATTACTGCAATTCTTCCAGCAGTAGAAAAAGGAACTATTTTTGTTGATAATAAGTTTATCAGCGGTATGTTGATGAACTGCTTTGATGGTAAGAGTGTAACCTCAGAAGGAAGCAAACAAGATGACTTAGAGCATTTTGCTTTTTGGAAGGCAGCTTTCTAAAGCTGATGGTGAGCAACAGTTGCCCAAGGATGTCTGGTCTCCTTCCCTTTGTCCCCTGAGTGTGAGATACTGCTGAGGAATGTCATACCATAAACAGCTTTACACTAAGAACGAGTGTCAGAGTAAGATTAGTCAGCTCCCCTCCTTTCCTCATGATGCACCRGCGGATCTCACATGATGGTTGTTTATACCTCTCGACATCTGGCCTCTTTAGCCTTGGCCACGCTGGGGCTTTGTGGCGAAAGTGGCCTGCCATTAAATATATGTCACGCTAGCGCCTTGCATTTCCTTGCTTGCTGAACCACAAAAACTGAAAACTCATATACAGGAACTTTAAGTGACTTGAAGTTACTTCTTCAGCTCAAGCGCTATACGTACCCTTTTGCCCTGAAATTCAGAGAGATTCTTGCTGTGACTTCAGCCCCGTTTTCTGTTTCATGTGCCCTGAATCTTATACCTGTGACTAGATAGGCAATTAAGTTCACCTCATTTCATCCCCTGGAGTTCAAAGCTTGGATTCCATAAGCGGAAAGCTAGTATAGGCCCCAGAAGATTACAACAACCTACTTTAGGTTGAAGGTACGTTTCAAGGTCTTGTTGGATAAGGAGGACAGGCATCAGCCGCTGCACAGATCCTGCTAGGTCTAAATGAAAACCACGCAATGCAATTTCAGCTGAGCCCTGCCCTTTCAGGCTCCTGAATGCCAAATTTGATTTTTCACTTCTTTCTGTGAAGGAGACAGATTTCAGCCCTTGCTGATGAGCCCTGCCCCTTATGATTTCCCTGCATGGGAGCCCTGCTCACCAGGTCGAAGAGCACAGTTTCTGCCGAGACTGAGGTCTTTGTGCTGCTTGGCTGAACTGGCTGAAAATCATGGGCAAAGTATTTTGCTGAAAAATGTAATTCTGTCAAAGCTGACATAGAATTTGAGGACAGATGTCAGAATCACAGGATTTTTTTTTCTTTGTTCAGGGGCGTGCTGCCACATTTACAGAGGGGCAAGGGAACTGAAGTCAGGCCCAAGGCAAGGATAAGCTTTGTTAGCGAGGGGGTAGAGGAGCTGCCTGCTAAAACAAGGAGTGACCAACTGTCCCCTTGAGAAGATGGGGACGTTGAGTTGGGAGAAGAGCTCACCAGAGGCAGGTCTTCACAACCGTCTTAGGAACAAACAGTGATTCTCCTAGCTGGTCTACCAAACTGCATCAAAACATCTCCCAACACAACCTGGGGGTTGGTTTCATTTCATTCTGATTTTTTGATTTTGTTCCAAGTCATGTTGTTTGTTTGGGTTTTTTTTCTTTTCAAGTTTTTCCACTTAGTCTAGACATTTGGGGTTGAATTTCTTGTCGTCTGCTTTATCTACTGTGTTCAAAGATGCCTCATCTCCCTCTGTCTCTTCTGTTCCCTACCCTTAATGTCTCAGTGAAAACTGGATCAACAAAGTGAATGTTTCATTATTGGCATTTTTTTTACATGAAGCGCATGGAAAATAGTTAACACATGCCTGCCTTTTCTAAGCAAAGTATTTTGGATATATTTGACACACTGAAACATACAAATTTTGATTCCAATGTTGTGTTTAGACATTCACAAGAAAGCCCTCACCTCCATTAGTACTTCTCTTCCCTGGCAGGAGGAAAAGGAACTTTCCTTTTTTTTTCCTAATATGATGTAGAAAGACATTAAAAGGATGAGATTTTTTACAGTTTTCTGTATTTTTCTTCCAGCATTGCCTTTAGCATATACCACATAAAGAGTATACACTAACTTTCATCAATTTATGCTAACATGAAACTTCRTTCTTTTCTTGGCACATAGTATGCGAGCCTAATTTGAGTAAATTCTTCAAGGAAATGTTGTTCTTCATTCTCTTCACTGTAAACATGCCAGTTGGCCTTTTTTTTTCCTGTTAAATAATTTTGCATAACATTTGAAGGTAGGATTTCATCAGGATGGTAGTTGGGTAGTTCCTGCCAGACAGACAGGTAGTAACAACCCGCAAATAAAATGATAAATGTATTAAAAGCAGAGCAAAACGCACATACTTCTCAATCTGGTAACCCTTCGAATAGAAGTGAAGTAACAGAATGAGTTACAAAAAACATTTAAAAAATAAAGGTATATTTTTTCAGTAACATTTATATGCAGAATCCTGATAGCTGCCTTGAAACCCACTACTTTCTGTTTGTGAGAGCATCCAAACTATTGTAGAAATTCTGCATTGCTCCCAGTTTACAATGCCTGCTGCTTGGGACTGTCTTGCACATGGCACCTGAGAAATGTTTTTAGCCTACAGTTTTCGTTCATAGACTTTCTCCACCACGTGCATTCTATCTTCGTTATTATTATTCCTCTCGTTACTCTAGTAGCCGCTTCTGCGCATACCTGTAAGAGACAGGATGCTTTTAAACAGTTCCCTGGAGTTTTGGGTTTCACAAGGGGGAAATTATTTATGCAGCTGGCAGAAATTTGTCTGTTTTCTAAACGAAGAGCTCTAGGAAGAAAGAAATCGCAGTGAGAAGAAAGCTTTAGGAAGAAGCGTTTTACTGGAGCAGCAGCAGAGCTGTGGAGGGACAAGCCACCAGCCCCTTCGTTGCCCTCCCACCAGTTTTATTTCCCCTTCTCAGTTTTTTCCCTCCCCAGTGTCAGCATCTCCTGCTTGTTCTCCTGGCATGGATAACCACCACAACGYCTCCTTCTGAGAGGCAGCATCAGGGGCTAATGGGGCCAAACTGTGTTTTCTCTTATGGACGTCATTCAGAGACATCTGGGTGGGGTGTGTTGTCATCCCACCCCTTTGGCCACCCTGACCTGCTGCTGTAGTTACAACAGGTACCCTGAAAGTCAGCAGAAAAATGACATGAAAGCACAGGTGGCTGCAGGTGGTGATTTCTTAAACGGCTGCTAACCTTCACTAATGACCTCTGCCAGTGCTCCTGGCTGAGGGCATGTACTAATGCCTTCGCTTAAGGATATTGCTGAACCAGATTTAAGGCATTCTAGCTTGCCGTGGATGGTTTCATAAAAATACCTTTGGAAAGAGCCATTCACTCCAATCTCTTGGCCCAAGGCAGCACCAACTGTACCCTCAACAAGCATTGCCTTTTCAAACCCTGATGACCAGGGCTTTATATCCTTCCTAGAGGATGTAGTTAGTGAACGACCTAAATCTGCTGTGCTGCAATTTTCATCTCATCCCCCATGAATATGGAGAATCCATTCCATGCCTCTTCGGTGATAACTTTTGGTGCATTTGGAGGCTGTTGTCACACATTTCTACCCTAAACCAGCCCAATTTCATTCTCATCATTGACCTCTCAGCTCACGCTTCCACAGGTGTTGTCTGTGCCTCGCTTGACATGCATTGCCCGTCAGACACCATGCTCCAGCTGAGGCCTCACCTTAAATAACATCAGCCTGGGTTTGTCCAGGTGTGATGAACGTGCTCCTTGGCTGATCATCCTGACTGTTAATGAGGATATTGAAACATCCTTCCAGCTTGTATGTGAAGCAGGGCTTCCTCCCGACAGTGTGTCATTGGATCTGTGAGCTTCAGGGATTATTTCAGCCAAAACGTAGTTTCCTMGGAAAATGTCACATCAGTGTCAAAAGCTTTAGTAAATCGATGTACATGGCATCTACCCCATCCACAGGCCTGATTTGTTTGACATTATTTGTCCTTGAAAAACCTGTGTTTGTTACACCCCTCCTTGTTATCTTCTAAGTGCTTACAAATGGTTTATTGTTATTTTGGGGAGAACTGAGATTTATGTGATGTATCAGTAATTCCTGAGTTTCTCCTTTTTCTCCTTTTTTAAAGTTTCACTTCATAATACAAGAACTGAACCGATTGAACACAGGATTTATCTTCACCTCATTTTTATGTATGAGCCAAATACCTCTGATGGAGTTCTGCATTTGTGGTTACAGACTTTGGGAAGCCTGGCACAAACTTAAGTATCTGCTTCTTTGAATTCATTCAGACCTTGCAGATGCAACTTTTTGACAAACATTTATTCTAAAAGAGAAAGAGAAACAAATAGTAAAGCATAATGGTTACTAATGTGATACTTTAAAATCACATACAAATCAATAAATACATTACTTCTGAAATGCTCAGAACAAAAGTAAACATTTTATTTAAACAATCTCTAAACCATCAAAGGTTTATAATGGCAAAATTGGGGTGGGGGAAAAGAGCTTTGCCTCCCTCCTGACACTTAAAAAGGAGAAAACAGGTGGCAAAATTATTTGTATGGAAAATGGCAAGAATTTAGCCCACCCAACAACTTGACACTGAGATGGAGCTGTTCCTTTTATCTTTTTATGTGTTCTACTCAGCACAATATTTGGGAGCTTTCCAATTACAGCAAATCAATATGTAAAATTCCTATTTTGGTCAGTTTTCTTCTTGCAGTCTATCACGGTATGTGTTCAAAGAAAAATTAAAACAGATCTTTTTTCCAAAAAAACCCCTGCTTAATAGAGGAAAGAAAAGGAGACAGGCTTATCCCAGTGGAGTTTTTATTGCTTGCACAAGTGAAAGGAAGAAGCGACAAGATGTGTGTGAAGTGGTGGGGGAGTATAAATGCAGCCGTGTGGTCATCCCAAATAAGTAAGATGGACTCGTGGCCATGGTCCTGATCTTCTTTGAAGATGAGCTAGAGAATACTGAGCCAAATATTGTTGTCATAGCAAAAAAAAATTAGTTTTCGCAAGAGTTGGTGGATGTAGTGCTGAAAACTGCAGAGCATTTTTTTGGCCAAGCCAGTGAGGTATTTGCTTACTTTTAAGCATGCAGTTTGTTCCATTTATTTCACTTCCAGCACATGCTGAAAGCACATACTCTCAGCGGGGAACCTTGCAAATTGACAGATTTGAGAAAAGAAATATTTGATCTATAGAGAAAGCATGAAAGGAAGGAAGGGAGATGGCTATGAGAAACAGAGCAGAGAATGAAGGATGTGTCTGTTTACTTTTCTAAGATGATACATTTTTCTGACAGTAGCAAATAAAATAAGTCAGTAACACCACAAATACCAATATTAAGTAAAACTGATGCTTTTAGTAATTGAGCCAAATATAACAAGATTAAATTAATTCTTACTATAATTCCTGTGATTTAAATTCAGTTATCTCAGGGACAAATTGCTCCGCAAAGTTTTTCATAGAGTCTATTAACTTACTTAATGTGGAGTTGAAATTCTGGCATTGCTCTAATAGTGTTCCCACATTACTTTCAAGGGATCCCATCAGACGGTTTGCATAGCTATTTTTACTTTTTAATAAAGAGAGGATGGCACATGACTTACCAGAAAAGAAAATACACTTTTGCTACTTTAACCTTGTTTAAGCTGTATTTCTAATTTAAAGAAAGAGACTTAATCCATGAAATAATAGCCATAGCGTATGGGAGAGCTCCAAATTAACACTGGCTAGACATAGCCAAGCCTAGTTTAGTTAAATGAAAAAGTAAATAAAAGGGACATTTCTGTGTATTTTAGATTAATAAAGCTGAAATGTACAGGGGTGAATATTAGAAATACTTTTATTGAATACTCATGTTAAAAATAATATGTTCTGAAGTTGACCGTCATCTTGTCATTTACCGCAGAAGTCACATGTGAATAATGTCTATCTTTGTTTTTAGGGAAAAATATTTTATTGTCTTACTGAAGATTTGCACAGTTAAAATTTTGATATTATTGGTACTACAGCGAGGTGTAATGAACAAGTATGTATTGCTACTAGGGCTTACAGGTGTAAGTAGTTTATTAATAGAGTTTACCAATCTGCATTACTGCTGCCAAATAAAAGCATATCCAGGCATGTATACTTCTCCCTCCTCCTTCTAGGGAATTTGGTCGGTCCTAAAATCTCACTTCACAAGGAGATGAAGTAAGACCTGTCAGATTCTTCCTACAATAATGGAAATCTCTCGTCGCTGGCTGGAAGAAGCGGTGTACCTGCTGGTGGGTCCTGCCAGCCCTGTGCAGAGAGGGCCTGGGATGGTGGGGAAGGCGTGTTTGGCCTCCCTGTTTGCTGGGAGCGTGGTACAGCTGGGATGCTGCGCAGGGTGGGAGATAGCTCTGTTTGCTTGTGTCACTGTGAACGGATCTGCCGGGCTGTGAAATACCTGAGGAGTTAATTCTTCCCTCGCCAGGAAGGATGGAGCAAGGCAATGGTGACTAGCAAATACATTTTTGACCAGGCGAATAGCAAAAGGGTAAATTAAGGACAAAGTTTGGAGATGCTTTTTGCTTTAAGTTTTTCTGCACTCATACAGTGTAGGAACAGGGATATGATTTACAACCAACCTTCTTTCCTGCATGAGGTTTGTGAAACTTAGAGGGGGTTTCATGTTTGTGACCTGTGGGTGAAGCTATGCCAGGAGGAAAGGTTTGTGGTTTGTGGAAAAGTACCAACCTGATGAACCTGAAAGAGACTGAGCAGTTCCTGGTCAACCAGATTTATTAGGCACCAGTTTCTAAGATAGAATGTGCTGGGTTTGGCTGGGATAGAGTTAATTTTCTTCACAGTAGCTAGTATGGGACTATGTTTTGGATTTGTGCTGGAAACAGTGTCGATAACACAGGGATGTTTTAGTTATTGCTGAGCAGTGCTTACACAGAGTCAAGGCCTTTTCTGCTTCTCACCCCACCCCACCAGCGAGTAGGCTGGGGGTGCACAAGAAGTTGGGAGGGGACACAGCCGGGACAGCTGACCCCAACTGACCAAAGGGATATCCCATACCATATGGCGTCACGCTCAGCATATAAAGCTGGGGAAGAAGAAGGAAGGGGGGGACGTTCAGAGTGATGGCGTTTGTCTTCCCAAGTAACCGTTACGCGTGATGGAGCCCTGCTTTCCTGGAGATGGCTGAACACCTGCCTGCCGATGGGAAGTAGTGAATGAATTCCTTGTTTTGCTTTGCTTGTGCAAAGGCTTTTGCTTTACCTGTTAAACTGTCTTTATCTCAACCTGCGAGTTCTCTCACTTTTACTCTTCCGATTCTCTCCCCCATCCCATTGTGGGGGGAGTGAGCGAGCGGCTGTGTGGTGCTTAGTTGCCGGCTGGGGTTAAACCACAACATGAAAGCATCTGAATCCCATGGAAACAAGCAGAGAAGGAATCAGAGACAGGCAGCCTTTAAGTGACAATATTTGCAGATGTCATGAAGACCGAGGGGATGCTAAATCATGAAAAGGGCAAATCATTGAAATAAATTATTTCAATTGGCTGGTGAGATGAACATAAGCAAATATATTTCTAAACAGCCAAATGCAAAGCTGTGCACTTAAAAACAAAGTCTGTAGGAAACACTTATCTTTATGAGGGATTCTTTAGGGGATACCTTGATTTTGAAAAGGTCTTAGTGGTCATGGTGATTAATCAGCTGTGTAAGATCTGCAGCCAGAATCAAATGGTAAATTGGATTTATGAGTAGAATTGGATCTATGAACAGAAGAATTTCTGGTACTTCTAAGTGAGTGATATTGCCTCTGTGCTTGGTACTGAGGTACATGCAGCTGTGGTATGGCATCTGGTGCTGTTGTCCACAGTCTAAGACAGATGATTATTGTTTAGGAAGGGTACAAGGATGAGCCTGCAAAGCACCTGAAAGATCCCAAAACATTCTTTATAGTTAAAGACTCAAGGAGTTTGTTCTGATTAACATGAGAAGTTGAGAGATGACTTAATCAAAGCTTGGAGGTCCCAAAATAGGAAAGAGATCAAGGGGGTTCTTCACTCTACATATGAGCTACCAGAAACTCTACCTACTATAAGTATAAAATTAGGGCTAGGAAAAAATACAGATTTTAAAGCAAGGATAAATTAATCATTGGAATAACATACCAAGGTTTGTGGTTCAAAATTTTTAGACAAAAGACTGGGTTTTGTTTTAAAAGAAGTTCTCATTCAAACTCAGGTGTATCTTACGACTTGCTCTATAGAGAACTAAATAATCAACCACCAATATTCTATGCATGTAAGATCTTCTATAGCATATACAGTGTATAATCTCTACTGACTAGATAATCACCAGGGAATCTTCTGAGTTTATAATCATGGAACTATGATACATCTTCTGTAGGTTAGAAAAAAATCTATTTTATTAGAGCAAATAGGGGCATACAAATATCCTCATCCTGCCCCAAAAGCAATATTTTTTGTCATTAGAGGAGATTTGGGTCACTATAAAAACGAGAGCATTAAGAATCCTACAGCTGAGGCACGTTTTCCACATCTTCCATCTTATGCTCCTGATGACATCCTGGATGGTAATGATTGAAGCTCTCTATTTATTAGATATGACAGCTTCCACTGATGAGGGTGTTTGTAATTCTACGCGAAGAGCAGATGCTAAGATGAAATGTCTTTAATTTCCTAACCACGGAGTTGTTGCTTTGGTAGACTACTGAGGCAGCGGTTCTGTGATCATTTAATACCAGCTCCATGCGGTTGTACATCATGTAGCAGTACAAATTTGATCAAAATCAGGCAAGAGCATATGATTCCATTTTTGTTGGTTTAGCCAGAGCACACAGCACGGTGTTTAGATTCACTTTATAATTTTATGTTGATTTTATGCTGGCTGCAGGAAGACAACATGAAGTTAGAGTTGCCTAGACAGAGTGTCCTGGTTCAGCTGGGATAGAGTTTTGTTTTTTTTTTTCCCTAGTAGTTGGTATAGTGCTATGTTTTGGATTTAGTATGAGAATAATGTTGGTAACACACTGATGTTTTTAGTTGTTGCTAAGTAGTCTGCTAGTCAAGGACTTTTCAGCTTCCCATGCTCTGCCAGGTGCACAAGAAGCTGGGAGGGAGCAYAGCCAGGACAGCTAGCCCAACTGGCCAATCGGGTATTCCATACCATGTGACGTCATGCTCAGTATATAAAGCTGGGGGAAGAAGAAGGAAGGGGGGATGTTCAGTGATGGCGTTTGTCTTCCCAAGTAACCATTACGTGTGATGGAGCCCTGCTTTCCTAGCGATGGCTGAACACCTGCCTGCCGATGGGAAGTAGTGAATGAATTCCTTGTGTTGCTTTGCTTGCGTGCGCAGCTTTTGCTTTCCCTATTAAACTGTCTTTATCTCAACCCACGAGTTTTCTCACTTTTACCCTTCCGATTCTCTCCCCCATCCCACCAAGGGGGAGTGAGCGAGCAGCTGTGTGGTGCTTAGTTGCTGGCTGGGGTTAAACCATGACAGTCCTTTTTTGGCGCTCTACATTAAATCTGCTAGGACAAAATTCTCTCTTGGATATATTAACAAATCTGAATCAGTGGAGTGACTCTGTACCAGTATATTGCATTCTTATGATTACAGCGGCTTTGAGATCTGACACTAAGTGCCCCAAAAAACAGATTCACTGTATTGTCAAGCCACAGCTTGAGAGCCAAGCTGAACTGAGAGTTAAAACAGAGATAGTGAAGAGTAATCTCATCGTGCCTGCTCTCCAACCACAAATGGTAGTACTGCCAAGCCCTGGGATACCTTTGAAATTGCCAGTGATTCCTGAAAAGAAAAAAACAAGCAAACAAAAATCTCCAGCCAAAACAGGAACACTTTCAGGAAAATAGCCGGAGGTAGGGATGGTTTACTTTGAACTTCCTGTTTCAAAGTCAAGTTGTGTCTCTTTAGATGTAGACCATTATTTGGAAGAGGTTAAATTCCCTCACATTTGACCTACATTGAGTTCTGGGTTTTGGGAGGGTGCTGTGTGAGCTGGGCACACCAATTAATTTTAAGGATGGTAGTAGTCATAGTAAATGAATGATCTGCAAGAATGAGTAACTTCTTTGTCAACGGGCTGAACAATTTTAGAAACCAAAAAGGTGAGTGGTTTGGGCCACAATGATTATATTATTTTTCAAAGCTGGAAGGAGGCATGGTGACAAAGATGCACTTTGAAATTAGCTTGGGAGGGAATATTCCATAAAACCCAGCAATATAGGCACCAGTATGGTCAGTATAGGAATGAATTCTGGTGGACTGATTTTTAAGGATGAATGCCTTGGACAGTCTGGAATTACAATAGCAGAATTTACAATGTAGGTAGCATGAGAAACAAGGACTTCAAGAAGTCTGGACAGATAGTGAGCGCAGTCTTTGTGGTGGAAATCTGGAATAAGACCACTGATCTTCATGGTGGTAGATGAACTTGCCCCTGTGAAAGCCAGATCAGGTACTATCTATCTCATTACTCTACATTTTGAAAATAATTTTAAAAACATGTTTCAGGGCATGGAACAGTCCCAGACAGGGGAGTGTCACCTTCTGATCTGCTGAATTTCACATGGCTTTTATTATGTGAATCCACAAAGCCTCAAGTCTTTATGAAGAGGCATCAACCTCCATGTAGCTAAAACAGTTGGGTGCCAGGTCCTCAAAGCACAAAATTCACAATGTTACTGGGTAGTTTTTGGAGTATCGTTTTGAAGACTGCTGAAAGCACCACTTAATAAAAATACGGAATAAGTCTGATGGTCTTTTTCTTCTTTTACTAGGAGGTCTAAGGGTTCCTATTCTCATGTAGTTTCAGAATGCAGAGTCTCTCATACAGTCATACAGTACATAGGATACATCTTGCCTATTTTTTTTTTTTTGGCTTATTTTCATCCCACATTGAGAAAATACATAGCTAAAAATACTTCAGGATGCTTTCCAGGGAATACCACCCATGTGTCCCTCAAGAGACTCTTCTTTAACATTCGTTAACCCACATGGTATTCAATGTTTCCAGTGACAGACTGTGCCTCCATAAATAAGCTGCGTAAGTTCCTAATATGAGCTGTGCATTGCATACGGTGGAATAATTGCCTTAAAAGAATGTTGAGGCTACAAAAGGAAGCAGTCATAGAGGTAAGAAATGCCAAAATCAAGGCAGTCTGTGCAAACTCAATATGGTCCTGTTGTGCAAATGCCCAGTCTGAGCCAGTCTCTCATTACAGCCTATTTTTTCCTCCTGATTCATTCCAACTACAGGTACTTGCTATTCACCGGATGGGAAGCTACTTGATATTTCTTTATATTCATTTGTAGTAACCCTTCTTAGTGGCTTGACACATTACCTTTTACTTCCCATCCGTATGGACTAAAAGCAGAGAAGTCAGTCAGCGTGAACACTTAGTTCAGCTTAGTTGACGACCCATGTTGACTCTGATCCTCTCTGCATACCTTCTCTCTCTGGTGTGGCAAAGCTGTGTTCAGATCTTCATGGGACACGCAAAATAACTCATCTGTATTTTAAGGAATTTCCCTGCTGTGTTTCCAAACACCTCCTTTCAAACAAGGCCCTGGTATCCCTAGCAGTGGAGAGCATTATGGAAGCCAAGCCTAGAGATGCTACCAGCTCTTTTTCCGCCTCATATAGCGTCACCCTCACAACTGCCATAGGAAGGAAAACTTGATCCATACATCAGCAGTGTCTTTTCATGAGCCATACACCTTTGAACTACTGGGTGGGGTTATTTTCTTGGGGGAAGCACAAAATCTTGCTTCCCCATGCACTGAAGCTCTTCCGTCCTTCCATCATCCTTCTTGGTTTCAGAGAACCGAATCCTATAGCATGGGTCCCAGGGAGAAGCAGACTTTCATCCAAATGCCAGGGCGGCATTTTTTCCATGTGCAGGCACCTATCGGTACCAGGCTGCAGAAAAAAATCCCACCACCCAAATCCTTTGAACAGGGAAGAAAATAACATTCTGTTTCAGAAATCGTTGGAAAACCAGATGTCTAAAGGGGTGCAAAGTGTTGCTGCTGCTATTAACGATGCAATGATTAATGATTCCAAGTATTTGGGATACAGTTAACCCCTTTCATCAACTCATCTAGGTGTATAAATAGAACTTGTAGGATTTGACTTCTTCCTAAAAGCCACACAAATAGCCTATTTCCCATTGGATTACAACAACAGATTCAGGGACAAACATGACACTGACATGCAGAACTTTGCAGAACCTCCCTTACTATTAAAACAGGCACACACTCCCCTTGCTAGGCTAATGGCAAAAAAAAAGAGCATGATAGCTCCGAGCCGCCCTCAGGCACTCTGCTCTGGGTGTGGAAACCTTTCTGTTTGGCCTCTGGAAGGGTGAAGGGGCCTTTACTCACATCTTCTGGCGGGGGGTGAAGATGAGCCCTACCAGGCTTCTCTAAGCCCAGTGCCTTCGAGAGAAGGGAGGCTTCTCGGAGCAGGGAAGGAGAGCTGCCAGCTTTGCCTTGAGCCGGTGTTTTCTACCTAATGTTACTGAACGGGTCTTCAAACAGGGTTGTGCAGAAGCTGTAGGATGATTTTTTTTTTTTTTTCATAAGCTGGGTGTTTACTATGAGATCGAACATGTTGCTTACTTGCATCTTACTATCTCAGATACAACTCCTTTGAAGCGGACCTGTCTAAAAAGGTTATCCACATGTGTCTGTAGCCTCCACTTTCTTGAGGAGCCTTAGTAACCCGCAATTACAGGGATAAGATCGGCTCCCTCTGAGATCACGGGGTAAAAGCATGCAGAGCCTGCCTAGCGCTGATATCAATTTTACACGTTGAATCGTTGAAGCTGAGGAAGCTGCAGCTGCCAAAAAAAGGGAAACATTTTTAAATTAAGGCACCACATGGACCCAGAAAAATTCTTGCTTAGCAAGTGAAATGAGGACAAACAGCAAAAGAGAGGTACTTCATTACCGATTTTATCAGCTAATTTTCCCTCAAGGGTGCATCAAGCTTCCTGTTTTTTTTTTTCAATCGACTCTCCTGCTGAGTGTAGAAGGGAGAAGTCCAAGACATCAGTCATCCGTTCAAAGCTGGTTCACGCCATAGGTGTGCATGGGAAGATGAGTCCCATCACACCAACCTCTGTTTTGCCATAAGAAGGCAGACTTTAGCACTCTTCACCTTCTGTACTTGGGCAGAGAAGCATCTCCTTTCATACTTCCTCCTGCTTCCACGTAGCCAGTGGTTTTGAATTCTCCGGGGCAAAGTCTATGCCTGAGCCAGTGCAAGTTATCACAGGGGACTGGGACTACAATGTAGAAGTGGCCAAGGCACGCAGTTACTCAGCTATATTTATCCCTTATGGGAAGGGAAGTGGAAGTAATGAGGAGAGGTATGTTGGTGGAACTGAGCAGCAGGAAGGAGATGACATTTCAAAGGAGGGAAAATGCAAATGGGAATCTACTGAAGGCTAGTTATAGGGAAGGGAAGACGGGAGCTGAACAGAGGAGGAGCGTATGTATCCAACAGTCATCACACTGTCTATACATATGTTACAGTTGGTGTCGTGCTCTATGTGCCTCTGCACAGCCTTCCCATCAGCAAAGAACTGAAAAAAGTATATAGGTTTCTTTTTCACATACAGCTTTCTAATTCACTCAACCATACTGATTCCTTTCCACCTCAAGTAAGGAAGTGGATACAAGAAAACAGTAATAAATGAGAATGTAAGAAAGACATCCTCTTTCACATTCTTACAATCGTCAGACTAAATGTATCATTTCCGCAGCTCCATGGAAGGCAATGAAGCTGAAATTAGTTCTTCATGCATGGATTACGGTATTGCATAGTGATTTTTAGGCATCCATAAAATGCAGTATAAATAGTTTATCCTCAGTCCTAAGGGTGAGGTGTTTCATTTTTTACTTCTGTTAGATCATGGTTATTCTGCAAGCTCAAGGAAATATCTGATTGAAAATTTTAGTACAAATGAGAGAATTATTTTGAAAAAAGGGTGGAAAAGAGCTGCAGAGTGGTAAAATGAAAGTTAAAAAGTACCTCCCTTTGAAGAAAGCTGGAAAAATAGTTTAGAAAAATACAGTAGAGGTGTGTAAGCCCAGAAACTACAGGAAAAACAAGCAAAGTTATTATACCCATTTTTATTTGTTCAAGACAGAAGAAAATTAGAGAGACATGAAAGGCAGCAGCAGCATCATGCCAGACAACTTTCCGATGGATAACGGTCAATCCAATCTTGTTATTTTGTTTCTTTCTTTGCCTGTGCCTAGCATCCATCCGTTAGGTTTTGCTGTACGTCACATCCACATCTTGAACACAACCTCAGATGGACTCAATTCTTAGATTTTCTTCCTGAGGGAATAAAAAGTTCACTGAGGTGGAGGAGAATTGGAAGTCAGTAACCTTTAATACAGAACAGACTCCAAATTCAGGTTGTTTCATAAAAAGTAATCAAAACAAAAAAATTGCAAAAAATCGGATAAGCAGGATAGAAACATAAACACTGAACACAATAATAACTGATTTAAATTAAACACAAGTACATAAGGAGGCTAAACCTTTCAGTCACAATCTGTTGCATTAGTGCACAGATACACAGACTAGTGAATTCTGTTGTTTCTGGTTCTTAAGGAATAAATGTCACTTTGTGTCCCCTGACTGCATCTGAAGTCAATAAATCCATCTGCTGCCTTTCATGCATGCAGAATGCATTTTCATCCCCTCCAAGCCATGTTCATTGGCCAGCTTGATATAATTAAATGGTCTGCATGACACATTCAGATGCTTGAATTTAAGCCATTAATTTAAGTATGCATATTGCAGTCTCTCCCAGGTACAGGAGGAAAGGGGAGCACAAATAGCAATAGTCCTAAGGTGCGTCCCTTGCCATTATAGGTTGTCAAATGTGATGTTAAGATATTTGACAAATAATAAATAAAGATAGCAGCTAATTTCAACAAGTGAAGTCTATTTTAATTTCTTTTTGTAAAACCCTCTCTCAGTGTTCTTGGTAGTGCCTCTGTAGACTGAGGGGACTGGGGAGAATAATGTATATCTCCTTCCATTAAATGAATATAACACCTTTATTAAATGGCAATATGTTAACTTGTAAAAATTCATCATCTTCATGCTACACAATAAAACATTCCTTAATGCAACACAGTACTATCTTGTCACCTAGCTCACCTAGAAGGAAAATTCCACATACACTATTTTGTACCATCTGTTGCTTTGCCTAAACAAGTTTTCCCTTTAGAAGATAACCCCTGTGAGATGTTAATTAACATCTTGTTTGGAAAAAGTCTGAATAAACCTCTTGCATTGAACCAGTCTTAACACACTAAATTATTTTTTATTCTTCCCGTCTACATATTTCTTTTGACCCAAAGCATATTTTCTCCTTTTTTTCAGAGAAGCTTGAATTTTGTTCCAATTTTGGGAGAAATGC
Organism: Phoebastria nigripes; assembly: GCA_035582835.1. Classification (NCBI taxonomy): domain Eukaryota; kingdom Metazoa; phylum Chordata; class Aves; order Procellariiformes; family Diomedeidae; genus Phoebastria; species Phoebastria nigripes. The sequence continues at coordinate 547,390 of JAYKAV010002990.1, forward strand.
AAGCCAACCAGCTGTCAATAAAGATTGTCCCATCTTATTAAAGACTAAACCTAAACAGAATTAGCGGTCTTTGGTATTGCTCCTACAAATACTATGGTTGCTTTTCATCAGTTCATGTGGACATGATTTCTTTTTTAGAATAATGCCATTGCTAAGGTACCCACACAACTCCACTCCTGACTTTTGCTGAATCCATAACTTATGTTTTATATCAGGTTTTTTGGCATAGAAATAGAACAAAAACCCTTTGGAAGAAAGAATGTTTTTAAGAGAAAAAGTGCTTTTCTCAATCAGAAGAATAAAAGCAATCTGGATACATTTGTGCTGCGTGACTGAAGTTTTGTCTCTTTGTTCACATTTTTGGCTAGATCTGACATATCCCCCCCAAGAAATTGTGGATCTCGAGGGAGAGAAGAAGGGAAGAGACTGCAACCGATTATTCACCTGGATGTTACAAAAATATCTTTCATGTGCCAAGTGGTACGATGTAGGTGGTATAATTTGGCATTATTGTGCATTGCTACTCATCTATCATCACACTTTTTAAAACTATCCCTGTCATTGGTATGGTGTCCACACACAAAGCGATTGCACTTTTTACTTTGCTGCAAAAAAACCAGATTTCAAAATACTAGAAGCAGCTCAGAATAGGACTGACTAATCTTTACTAAAATTTATATACCTATATATAAATATGCATATAAAATGTGATTTCCAAGTTTTTATTTCATAGGCATTTATAGAAGGAGAGGTTTCTGTTTTATGATTTATTTTATTAACCAAAAGAATGAGTTTGCAAATCTTTGCAACAAGGATTTAAAGCAAACTCATGCAGTAATATGGAACCGAATTCTGAGGTTTAAATTAGATTATTACCAGAATTGACTATTTTACAATCTACTTGAGAAAGTACTAGGCAAAAAGCTTTCATGGCACTTCACCTTTCCATGACTGATGTAGCAATATGGGCTCTGGTTACTTGGGCAACTGATCAACAACTTCACCTTGGCTGTAAATGCAATGCTGGGAAGAGATTAAGAAAAGGAAACACAAAGGAGGGAGTTAATTTGAATAGAAAAAGAATAATGCCTAGGATCATGAGCAGGCAAGTAGTTTTAGTTGTTTGTAAGTACAAGAAAAAGGACCCGATTCTTACAACATGACAGTATAAAGTTAGGTGGCATTTAAAGAAGAGGTACCGAGAGAATTTCAGAGCCCTTACCCATCGAGTCTTACCGAAAACACCAGATTCTAGTTATATAGAGGATGAAGAATGAAGGGAATATTTTGTACAAGTACAAAATAAAACATGCAGATATTATCCTCTTCTGGTAGTAGGGAAACCTTGAACTCGAGAAGGTCTAGGTTGCTTATCTGGGGCACACCTTACTATTGTGAAAATACACAGTATTTATTCTAAAACTACTTCATAGCACTGGACTAAAACCTGTTTTTTTCCACCTTATAATAGTGACTGTATGATTCAAAGAGACTGGATACACATACATTATATATTTAACTTGAATATTATCAAAATTACATAGATTAGGGATACAATTCTATTTCCATTTCTCATTCTATTTTGTTTCCAGTCCACAAAGTCTGGATTTTTTTTTTTAACTGTTTTTCAGCACCAAAGTCCATGGGAAACTGCTTTTTACCTTGCACCGTAGAGAGCCTTTCACTAGGAGGGCACAGAGGTGTGATCCTAGGAAGAACCAGGTCAGTATGAATCCAAGTCTTCAACACTCTCACACTCTTCTGGGGAGACTACGATAGGAACAAGACAATGGCTAGAAGTAGTGTGGGATGCAGTCTTTAAACCAAAACCTCATAGAGTAAGTGTGGATACGTGTGCATATTCTATAAGGCATCTGATCTGGTACCTCTTGGCAAGGTAACTGAGAATTTAGAACAATCAAAAATTAAGATAATAATCAGTGGTTTAAAAATCCACTAATTGAAAGGTGCCTTATTATCATTAAAGGGTTGCTTTATTAGGTCCTAAAGGGATTTACTCTTATTCTGCAGTATAATATTATCATCAGTAATTCCAAAGCAAACAAGCATACTATATTATAACTGTTTCTAGATGATACAAGGTTTGCAGGAATGGCCAATAATGCAGAATACAGGTGACTGAGCCCTCTCAATCATTTGATAAGCTAACTATGAAAGTTTTAGGGCAGCCATATACAAAACAGTACTTTGAAGAACGAAGCAAAGCATCTGAGGTCATGGAAGCTAGAGACTGAACATATGCTCTCAGCCTGATCCTCTTAGTAAGGGTGGACACAACCTTTACTATGTAATAGGAAACTGTATTATCTCTGACATTGGTGCAACTGTCACTATAATCTAGTGGCCAGCCTTGACACTGTCCAGTAAAGAGTCACAAAAAAAGGATCAAAAGGTTACAAAACTTACAAAACAACCTGAATAAATTGTTCCACCATCTAAGTAAGTTAGCCTCAATTTCTGATCATTGGAATTTCTTGCACCCTTCTCTGTTTGAAGAAAGCCTTCTCTGTAACTAAATCGCTGTTCCATGTAACGGGAATTAGAAAACGTCATCAAGCTAAATCAAACTTTTGCTTAGGCAAGCTAAGAAGATTGAGCCCACTGTCTTCTTTTACTGCAATGCCTATTTTTTAATCTCTTGATCAGTCTAGGCCTCTGCTATACACTTTTAGTTTTTGTGGGAGGTAGAAGGGTTGAGGGGCTCCTTTCTGGTATTTGTGTTTTGGCTACAGTTAATGCAAAAGGATCTCCTTGTGTCCTGAGCAAGGAGGAAAACTGTGACAAAAAGGTAGGGCCTGTTGCTGAAAATACTGCTTATGTGTTGCTTTCCACTCTTCTTAATCCTATTATTTTAGTGGGTGTGCTCTCAGACATGGTCAGACATCAGACTAAGGATTATTCTGTGAAGATTTATGCCCAAATTTGACTTCATGCACTGCAAGTTCAGAGACGAGATGTTCCTGCTGAGTAACCAATAAACGGCAGAGTTCTTTGAGCCCAAACTTCCCATTGTCTCTCTGCAGAAACTAGAATGCAATTGCAAATACTGGTATTAACTTTAAAAAGCTTGCAATATCTCAGTGAGCTTTGTCCCTTCTGTGAAGATTATTTATGAAGTTTTTCTTGTTTGTTTGTTTGGTTGGTTTTTTTTTTCCCAAACTAAGCACTGAGGGCAAAACTCACTCCTTTGAGGAACCCAAAGCATGAAGTTGACTTCTGCTGATCGCCTGCTCTGAAGCTGAGGAAACTTCAGTGCCTGGACACAAAGCATTGTCAGTTGAGAGCTCATCTGCAGGATCCTCTCTCCTTTTAAACTCTGCTTAATTCTATGACTGAAATAAGGACAACAGGGTCTATTTTTGGTTTTAAATGTAATTTATTATGTAATTGTTGCTTGGTAAATGAGTTTACATGGGATACAATAATACAGAATTTCAACCTTACTTTAAAATCTGTCTTACAAATCAGTGTCATGTTGCTACTGGTTTAAGATCAGTATTGTCAAATATTAACAAAATACAGGAAATACGTCCTTCTTTTTCAGGAAATGCTTGTATCATTGAGCCAGTAAAACTGTTTCGACTTAAGAGAATCAGATTTAAATACTACTTACAGACATGCCTAACATAACAACAATAAATATTACTGGTATATTAAGTGTTTGCTTAAATTCATAAGCTAGCAGATGAACTAACTCTGTGTTAGTTTTTCTCTTCCTGTATATAACATGATATAACAGCCTGATGAAGCATTTGCTATTAAAACATTTCTGAAAATATTTTCAGGAAATGTACTTTATGTACGATATACCAATTTTGGGTCTTGTGCAATATTGCACATAATATATGTATCTTCTTTATATATTACAGGTATGTACTCATTGATAGCTGAAGGGAGGAAAACAGAGAAAACTACGCTGCTTTTTTAACGGGGATAAACAACACTATTTCATTTTCACCAATAGAATTGATGTTTGGTTTTGAAACCTAAACCACTTTGTTTTAAATTTAAATTTATTTAAATGTAAGTGAAAATATATGTGGTATCACTAAACTGATGAAACTTCTGATCATAACCCTATACCTCAACTTTTCCTTTTTTTTCCTGTCTTGTAACTGGAGACAGGTTATAAGATACAGGCTGGATTCCTCATTTCAACTCAGCTTTGCTGAAGGGAACAGGTTAATGGGATTGTCACACTTTTAGTTCCTGTCATTAAGCCCACAAGTTATTATTTACTCTAACTGCTCTTCTACTTTGTCCTTCTTGCCGTGGTCTAAAGGATGATTCTGGTCCAGTTTATTTCACATATTCTGACACAATCCAAGAAAACAACAGAAGGCAACTTCATCCAAATGGGTGTTATCCATGAGAGACTGCACAACAAGAGCTTGTTTTCCAATAACTTCCTGCCTTTCAGGTTAAAAGTTTCAGAACCTACTGCAATTCTCTAATGTGAGTCTCAAAAGTGAGTTAGGATAGAGTGGTTAGCTTAGGCAGGGAAAGATCTGCTGTTGACGTCAGTAAGCTGGGATTGACACCTGCCCTCAAACAAAATTTTGAATCTAACCTCTCTTGACTAGATTTGGATGTGGGATTTCTAATGTGCAATGCATGAGTAGCAATGATAATAAAAAGTCCAGCAGGAGAAACAGAGGTAGTATAACGAAAAGTAGGAGAATGAGAAGTTGGGTGGTTATGTGGGAAACATCTGTTAAAAAACAGTTGGCAGATTAAAAGGCTTGGGAGAGAAGGGAAAGAAGAAAGGAAGAACGAAGGAGAGAAGGAACAAAGGAGGAAAGGGGGACGGGACAAAGGAAGGAAGGAGTAAAGAGAGAAGGAAGGAAGGAGAGAAGACGGGTATAAAACATAGGCGGGCATATTTAGTCACGCAGTGGTTTTGCCAAACTCCTTCTCCTGAGCACAGTTCCAATTCTTCAAAACTTTAGGGTTTCCAGTTGTGCCAAAAAACCCAATGAAAAGAAATGCTGTAAAAGAGTTTTACAAACAACGAGACAGATTTTTATTAGATTTCCTTGGGTAGAAGTGGGACAATATCTGTATCTTGTCCTGACAAGAAAGTAAGGAAAAGTTTTCCTTCCATTCCTCAACAAAAAATATCTTTTTGATCAGCGAAGAAGGAGGAATGCAAGTACTTCGGGCTACATATGGTAATTAGCTATGAAATGGGGAAGTAAGCATACGAAGCATCAGAAAATTTAGCTTAGGTCACAGATGAAGTTTTAGCTTTTTCTTCTTTTGCTAGGCCTTCTCAGCCTACAGCTTAATCAGTACAGCAGGCTGCAACTAATATAATTAATAGCTGTTACTGAAGAAAGGGGTACATATTATTAAAAATAGTGTCAGAACACAGAAAAAATACTGAGAATATAAAAGCAAAAGTAGGAGATAATCTTTAATTCTGGGATAAAGGGGGACACAACTAAATTAGAATGCAGGACATGTCTATTGACACCACTGAAGAGGTTTCAAAAGGCATACAAAAAGGAGCAATTCAAATCAGGTAAAGACATAAGTAGTTAGTTGGCTTTGTCTCACCTGCCTTTGGGTGCCTGAAGTAACCCATTCAGACCCGAGCTAGTGAGGCAAAGTTCCCATTAGAAAGACATTGGTGTCTCAAGAGAACAATTTATCTGAACACAGATACCTGCCTTAGGTCAAGATGAATTGCCCTTTCAGGGTGTCTATTTTTTTTCTCTGACTATACGGTGGACCTTCTGTTGACTGCTCAAACTTAGAAGACTAATTTCTATTTGCTCAGGTTAGAGCAATTCAAGGCAACCCAGGATCAAAACTGTCACCAAATAAAGCATCAAGAACTTTGTTGAGATGAGGAAGACTTTTGTACTGGGTCTGGAAGGACTGTGGTGGGTTGACCCCAGCCAACAGCTAAACACTCACACAGTCGCTCACTTACCCTGCTCTCACATGAGACAGGGAATGAGCAAGCATCTGTGTGGGTACTGGCTGTTGGCTGGGGTCAATCCACCACAACTTTATGTGTTGGTCAGTCTTGTCCTAAATTCCTTTATTTTGCCTATTTGTCAGGAAGACTTTGTATGTTGGGTCAATCTTGTTGAATTGAAAGATTGCTAAATAATTGTTTACAAACCGCTGGAGCTATAAAAGCAATCTGAAATACTGCTATCATTAAACGTATTTTGCACTATGCATTTCTTCTGTCAAGAAACAGTAGGAATCTAAAAAATGGCTCTTTCACATGGACTTGTTAATAATGAGAAATCTTTCCAGTACCAAGAAATAGGGTTTGTGAAATATAGATGTCATATTTTTAACGGCAACATTTTGCCTGAGCTAACACACTTAGCAAGAAATTAAAATTAAAATCTAGATGTCCTGATACTGACAAGGAAGTCAGAGAAGTAAGAATGCTGAGTAAATTACTAATAAAAAAAAAATAGGGATTACTGTGTTTAATTGTACACACTTTTCCTATTTCTTCCACTTCGTTTTTTGGCGATTTCAGCACAATGGTTTCTTCAGTTTGTCTCCCTCTAGTGGATTATCCCTTCTGTGTGTCAGCAGAGTCTTAATCTTGCATTTTTCTTCTTTATTCACTTGTACTGTGTGGCTACAATGTTATTATTATAACTGAATAATCTATACACAGCACTGCCTCTATTCCATCCCTGATGACTACATCTTTCAAGCTTATATTTGTTCCTATTGCCCCAGGTATCAGCTGTCTGGGCTACAATTCATGCAAAGTATTCTCAATCCTCTTCTCACTTTAAAGAAATATAATTATACCGTATTGGTTTTCGGTCATTCTTCTGTCTCCCAAATCAGTTCAGGGACTGGCTCAGAACGGAGGTCTGTGTAAAGCAGCCTTTTCAGTGGTCTAAATTAGGACCTGGTGAAACAAAGTAAAGCTAGGCACAGTTAAATCATGTCACAAATACGGAATGCCTTTTCTAAGCCTCCAGCAATAGTATAATCTTTCAGCGACATAGATATATTCTAGTGCTTGATGGATAAAAGATAACATGGCCTACTCTATTTTCAAAGGATCCCTCTGTAATTTGGGGGGAAAAAAAAATTTAATTATAACAAACATAGAATCTGTCTTGGACTTATTTGTATTAGCTGTACTATGATCTTAGAGTTTCTGGGGTGGATCAGAGCTCTTCTGTGTTTAACACATATAAACCACAACAAAAAGGCTATTTCCTGCCCCAAAGACCTTACGCTACAAAAGGCCAGGCAGCCAAAGAAGTGGACTCAGCAGGCAGAAGGTGGGAATGGAAGGAGGTAATAAGAACTGACAGCGGTTACTGAATATTATTAGTATTAGCATGGGCTGCCAAACGTCTTTGTGACTGCAGTATTTTATAGGCAGAGGAAAGGTTTCAGATTTACAAATGCGTATCTGAAGAAGGAAAAGCTCATGACCGCTGGTACTGCTATGTCCGAAGGGGCACACCTCTTCCAGAGCACAAGATTTTTCCTGTGAATACATTCAAATTATACTGTTGGTTTTCTTGCCTTTCATGCTCATTCCAGACGGCACTGCTGTTCAAGTAGGACATTAAACAGATTCTGTAGTAATTAAGCAATTAGCTGCACAATTAAATCGGAAGTTAGATAAATGCTGTGAGCCACACTCTGTAACTGCTTGTGAAGTGACAGCCAGGTCGTTTGTTCCCTGTTCACTGGACTCCCACCTCCTCTTCTTCAAATCCTTTCTAGTACTAATGGGAATAATAATTAAGAACGATAACAATAAAACTCTCTGTTAAGTTCCTGCATACTGAGTTACTGAGCCAGCACGCTTTTACTTGAGTGCGTTGCCTCGCATGGCAGTGAGCCGATTCATCTTGCACCAGCTCAGAGAGTGGAGAGAAGAGCTCATACCTATCCCCACTCCCCTTCATATGTCTCCCTAGGAAGGGATTTCAGGTGTTGATTCAGCATGACAAATAGTGTAAGAGGGCATTAGTACCTTCCCCTCATTACCTACTGTACTACCTGCTTCCATACCACACAACGTAATGGTGGTTGGGCTGGCAGCCACTCTTTGTGCAATATAAATCAAGGCCAAGCACACTCAAGTCTTACAAAAAAAAAATCTTCCCTCCCATGAACTCATTTATTGTTCTGCATGGACCGATTCTGCTAACGCCTACCCACTTGAATAACTGCACTCATTCTTTGAAATCACAGTATGGCTGACTAGTTGCATGCAAACTGGGTTAAGCCCTTAAATTCTGAGCTTTTGAAGACAAAACTGCATCTGACATGCTTTGCAGTGCTCTTGAACTACTTCAGCATACTATGAAGTAAGAAAATAAAAGTAGAAACGAAGGCAAGGCTTTTAAGATGTCCTTAAATTGACCTTCAGACAAAACTGATGCTGAACACTAAGAAAGGAATTGTGAATGAAGAATAGTGTCCCAAGTGTAAACGAAAGCTCCACAATCCCATTTAAGCATTCTTAGAACATTAATCCATTTAAGATATTAGGGCAGCAAAGGACCATTGTTCAGGACAGCAAGTGAAAGTCGAGATGGGCTGGGTTACTCCTTCCAACACAGAGAGATACCGTATTTCAATTCTGAAAATATATTCAGAGGAATTTGAGATCTTTTATTATTTAAGAGGCTCCATTGGGGGCTTTAAAAGTGTTTACTTTAAAAAGCAAAAGCCCTACAGTCACTCATAAAAGAAAGAAAAAAATTCCACCTCCTAATGTATGAGCTAAACATGAAATGCGTTACTTTAATCTCCTCRTAATTCCCATTTTCACATTTCTTTCACTTGTCATAAAATTGAATCTTCCCAGACAGACTGTCTGATAAAATTATATAGTTAGCTACAGTACATCAAAGAGAGCAGGTGAAAGTTGCATATTCACACACGCTGAAATTCTGGTTGACCTAAAAAGAAAGAGGTTTTTGTATCTCCTGCCTCTTCTTTTGGAATCTATCTTCACTTAGTGCAGTTAATGTTTCTAATTTTCAGTTTGAACTGAACATAATGGAGAAGCAAAACAAATAGCTGAAACAACAATCACATTGTATAAGGTTTGTCTTTGTCTAGTTTGTAAAAGACAATGCTGCTCTACTGAAAACACTAAGAGAATTCTAATCAAGTCAGAGTTTCCCTGGAGGACCTGTGTTAAATAGTCTTGTCCTGAGAAAGTAAAGATTGTACTTCACTTCAGATATGGACTTTATGAGAGATGAATACCAAACATTTTCAAGGTCTTTTCTTTTAGAAAGAAAATCCCATCATGACCTCATGACAGCTGGTTTGGGTTTTTTTATTAGGTCTTTTTTTTTTAGGTCATTCTTTAAATACAGATTTAATCAATTTTCAGTTTAAAATTCCTGGAAAAAAATAATCTCATTCATTCTAATTTATGTTAAACGCAAGAGATTATATCAATGCAACTCTGTGCGGGATTTCAAATCTCAGACCAGGTCATTTAGAGCTATTTTAAATCTGCACTTTCGCGCATGCATAACCTGTGAAGGTTTTCATTCAGTGTTCATGCAATGCTAATGCAGTCGTGACATGCAGGCTATAACGCCTCTTCCCACAGACGACAGCACAGAATGCACAATCTTGTGTATTTTATTTACATTGACAAGGTCAAGGGGTCAGGCTGCTGATTATGAACTCTCCTGTTATATGGACCCAGAACATATGCCAGCAGGGGATTCACTGGCAGCTCCCTTAAGCAAGGATTTAGGATATTGGTGTCTAAATGGAACAGTTGGGTGCTCACCTCAGCCTTCATTCTGGGCTAAACCTTTCACTGTGTGTCACCCACAGCTCTACCCCATGGCCAGCCAGGCAGGTTGATGATTTTTCGTGAAAGTAATGCCTACAGAGAGTTCAAAGGTTCAGGAAYGAGGCAGTAAGTATTTTCATCTTTTGGGATTGTGTAAGCCCCACAAATGGCCTCAGGCCCTACTGAACTAATGTTGCAAGTTCCACAGCTAGAGTAAAGTTAAGTTATGTTTGTTAACAGCAAACATGAGCTTGTGAGATTGCCTCACAATTTATTGAAATTTAAATAACCTTTGTGATACATGGAATTAGCCTGCGCTTAACAGGGACGATACTGAATTATAAGGGGGTAAGATTAATCCTGTCTTCAGAAACTTTGGCATTTTACTGATGATATTGTCACCAGCACATGCTGCCAGTGACCCTTTAGAGATTATTCTGTGCAATATTCTGTAGATAGCAAAATGCAATCCATCAAGACATAAATGTTAGGAAAAGCCAAGGTGTTTATAACTTAAGAAAAAAGGAAACCTACCATTTCAACATGAAAACGGATAAAGATTTCAGGAAATCTTCGGTCAGATCTCTTGCTTAGCTCTTAATGTAACAGCTCTACTAACATTTTGTGGCTGCCTTTGAGTTGTGGGCTGAGTCCGGAAAAGCTTTAGGGTATGGGCACATGGGACTGGGATGGAACTACCACGTTTTACCCAGGTACTACCCACCCACTCTACTAACCAGCTTTGTGCACAGTTGTAGCCCACCCCAGTTATAAAGTAAAACACCAAATACGAACCAGTGAAGTTTATTTAGCAGATATTTTACATCAGTTTTGGGGTGGGTGAAGAGCATACAAGAGTTGTTTTAGAGGATCATGACAACCAGGAAGGACACAGGGAAGGACATCAGAAATCTTTGCCAATGAACGTATGTTTGATGCAAGTACAGCTAAATCAAATAAGCCACAAATGAGCTGATACCCTACATTGGCAATTTGTATCAGCAACAGTCTGGCCAGCAGGACTGGGGAAGTGATTGTCCCCCTGTACTCAGCACTGGTGAGGCCGCACCTCGGATACTGTGCTCAGTTTTGGGCCCCTTGCTACAAGAAAGACGTTGAGGTGCTGCAGCGCATCCAAAGAATGGCAAGAAAGCTGGTGAAGGAACTAGAGCACAAGTCTTATGAGGAGCAGCTGAGGGAACTGGGGTTGTTTAGCTTGGAGAAGAGGAGGCTGAGGGGAGACCTTATCGCTCTCCACAACTACCTGAAAGGAGGCTGTAGCGAGGTGGGTGTCAGTCTCTTCTCCCAAGTAACAAGCGATAGAACACGAGGAAATGGCCTCAAGTTACGCCAGGGGAGGTTTAGATTGGATATTAGGAAAAATTTCTTCACGGAAAGGGTTGTCAAGCATTGGAAAAGGCTGCCCAGGAAAGCAGTTGAGTCACCATTCCTGGAGGTATTTAAAAGACGTGTAGATGTGGTGCTTAGGGACATGGTTTAGTGGTGGACTTGGCAGTACTAGGTTAACGGTTGGACTTGATGATCTTAAAGGTCTTTTCCAGCCTAAATGATTCTATGATTCTAAAACACACATTCCTGAGCTCCTCAAATTGAAGTAGTCACTGCCCAGGTGCTGTCCTCTTCAGCAGGAGGGACAGGATCTTGATGCATGGATTTTCTGTCTCTCTCTTCTTGAAGGGGTCATTGTTTTTTCTAGTGTTAATGCTATGCTATGTATTCCCTAACTCTATTAGCTCCTACATACACATTGTTAATGAACGCTAGGCTTTATCAGGCTATGAATATCTGTGAAGCCAATGAAATCACAGTTTCTGATCATCTGTCGTGGTTTAACCCTGGCCAGCAACTAAACACCACGCAGCCGCTCGCTCACCACCCTCCTCCGGTAGGATGGGGGAGAGAATCAGAAGGGCACAAGTAGGAAAACTCGCGGGTTGAGATAAAAACAGTTTAATAATTGAAATAAAACAAAGCAGAACAGTAGTAATAACAGTGATAACAACAACAGTAATAGAATATACAAAGCAGGCAATGCACAATGCAACTGCTCACCACCCGCCAACCGATGCGTAGCCCGATACGCGAGAGCCCATCCCGTGACGCCAGAGCCCCCCCCCCCCMCTTAGTTCTTATACTGAGCATGATGTCGCACGGTATGGAATACCCCATTGGCCAGCTGGGTCAACCACCCTGGCTATGCTCCCCCCGCCAGCTTCCCATGCACCTGGCAGGGCACGGGAGGCCGAAAAGTGCCCGGTGCAAGCACCACCCAGCAACACCCAAAACGTCAATGGGCCATCAACGCTCCTATTATACCAAACCCAAAACACAGCACACTCCCCCACCCCCAGCCAGCTACTGGGAAGAAAGTTAACTCTGTCCCAGCTGGAACCAGGACAATATCCACCCCTTATTCTATACCATCTATGTCATGCCCAGGTCTCACATTTTGCAATACATTCCAATTAATCATCACCCCTTTTCCTGCCTTTTGATATATACACACAGATATCATTCTCTTAGTCTATGGGCCATCTCTCTAAAATGTCCATTGAGTTTATTTAGTCCATGACTTTGGGCTCCATCTGTCATAACAGTCTTTCAGGGCAGGAGAGATGGTGTGTGGTGTTGGATTGTTGCATGCTGAAGCCAGTTCTGGTTCCATTATCGCTGCGCTCGCCTGGTTTTATCATCGGTGCACTTTGCTCGGTTTCATCAGAGTTCCTTCTTCATTAATCTGGGTGATTCTTACTGCATGATATGACATATAGTAACCATCGCAGTGATGACATACAGTATTATATAGCAATTAACATCATACAATTCAGCTCATTGGCTATTTTCACCCAAAAGCAAATCCCCTTGAGGTACACATCAGACTTCCCCATCCTTTCGCATTACCCACCAAGTGCACCCAGGACCTTGCGCAAAAGCAATCCCACCAATGGGTTTTCCCTTGCCTGAGGCAGGACTAACCCAGACTGTCTTCCCCAGCATATTTTTTTATGTGCACTACAGGGACTTTATCCCCATCTACAGTATGTAAGGGTTTTGATTGGGCAGGGCCAGCTCGGGCAACAGATCCCCTAGTGTTGACTAGCCCAGTGGCTTTTGCTAAATGTGTATCCCAATGYTTGAATGTCCCACCACCCATTGCTCTCAGGGCAGTTTTTAGCAGTCCATTGTATCATTCTATTTTCCCAGAGGCTGGTGCATGATAGGGGATGGGATACACCCACTCAATGCCGTGCTCTTTGGCCCAGGTGTCTATGAGGGTGTTTCGGAAGTGGGTCCCGTGTCTGACTCAATTCTTTCTGGGGTGCCATGTCGCCATAGCACTTGCTTTTCAAGGCCCAGGATAGTGTTCCGGGTGGTGGCMTGGGGCAYGGGATATGTTTCCAGCCATCYGGTGGTTGCCTCCACCATGGTGAGCACATAGCGCTTGCCTTGGTGGGTTTGTGGGAGTATGATATAATCAATCTGCCAGGCCTCCCCATATTTAGATTTCAGCCATCGTCCTCCATACCAAAGAGGCTTTACTCGCTTGGCTTGCTTGATAGCAGCGCATGTTTCACATKCATGGATAACCTGTGCAATAGCATCCATGGTCAAGTCCACCCCTCGATCTTGAGCCCATCTATATGTTGCATCTCTTCCTTGATGGCCTGAGGTGTCCTGGGCCCACCGAGCTATAAATAATTCACCCTTCTGTTGCCAGTCCAGATCCACCTGAGACACTTCAACCTTAGCAGCCTGATCCACCTGCTGGTTGTTTTGATGTTCTTCAGTGGCCCGACTCTTGGGTACATGAACATCTACGTGACGCACTTTTACAACCAGGTTCTCTACCTGGGCAGCGATATCTTGCCACAATGCGGCAGCCCAGACGGGTTTACCTCTGCCCTGCCAGTTGTTCTGCTTCCATTGCTGCAACCACCCCCACAGGGCATTTGCCACCATCCATGAGTCAGTATAGAGATAAAGTACTGCCCATTTTTCTCATTCGGCAATATCCAAGGCCAGCTGGATGGCTTTCACTTCTGCAAACTGGCTCGATTCACCTTCTCCTTCAGCAGTTTCTGCGACTTGCCATACAGGACTCCACACAGCAGCCTTCCACCGCCGATGCTTTCCCACAAGACGACAGGACCCATCAGTGAACAGGGCATATTGCTTCTCATTTTCTGGTAGTTTATTATACAGTGGGGCCTCCTCAGCATGTGTCACCTCCTCCTCTGGGGACATTCCGAAATGTTTGCCTTCTGGCCAGTTCGTGATCACTTCCAAGATTCCTGGGTGACTGGGGTTTCCTATTCGAGCCCATTGTGTGATCAGCGCGACCCACTTACTCCACGTAGCATCGCTTGCATGATGTGTAGAGGGGACCCTCCCTTTGAACATCCAGCCCAGCACCGGCAGTCGRGGTGCCAGGAGGAGCTCTGCTTCAGTACCAACCACTTCTGAAGCAGCTCAGATCCCTTCATATGCTGCCAATATCTCTTTCTCAGTTGAAGTATAGCAGGCCTTGGATCCTCTGTATCCCCGACTCCAAAACCCCAGGGGTCGACCTCGAGTCTCCCCTGGTGCTTTCTGCCAGAGGCTCCAGGTAGAGCCATTCTCCCTGGCTGCAGTGTAGAGCACATTTTTTACATCTTGTCCTGCCTGGACTGGCCCAAGGGCTACTGCATGAACTATCTCCCGTTTAATTTGTTCAAAGGCTTGTTGTTGCTCAGGGCCCCATTTGAAATCGTTCTTCTTCCGGGTCACTTGATAGAGAGGGCTTACAACCAGGCTGTAATCTGGAATATGCATTCTCCAAAAACCCACAACACCTAAGAAGGCTTGTGTTTCCTTTTTGCTAGTTGGTGGAGACATGGCTGTTATTCTATTGATCACATCCATTGGGATGTGACGATGTCCATCTTGCCATTTTATTCCTAAAAACTGGATCTCYTGTGCAGGTCCCTTGACCTTACTTTGTTTTATGGCAAAACCAGCCTTCAGAAGGATTTGGACTATTCTCTTCCCTTTCTCAAAAACTTCTGCTGCTGTGTTGCCCCATACGATGATGTCATCAATGTACTGCAGGTGTTCTGGAGCCTCACCCTGTTCCAGTACGATGTGGATCAGTCCATGGCAAATGGTGGGGCTGTGTTTCCACCCCTGGGGCAGTCGATTCCAGGTGTACTGGACGCCCCTCCACGTGAAAGCAAACTGTGGCCTGCACTCTGCCACCAAAGGGATTGAGAAAAACGCATTAGCGATATCAATGGTGGCATACCACTTGGCTGCCTTTGACTCCAGTTCATATTGAAGTTCTAGCATGTCCGGCACRGCAGCACTCAGCAGCGGCGTGACTTTGTTCAGGCCGCGGTAGTCTACTGTTAGTCTCCACTCTCCACTAGACTTTCGCACTGGCCACATGGGACTGTTAAAGGGTGAGTGAGTCTTGCTGATCACTCCCTGGCTCTCCAGTCGACGAATCAGCTTATGGATGGGAATCAGGGAGTCTCGGTTGGTGCGATATTGCTGCCAGTGCACTGTTGTGGTAGCGATCGACACCTGTTCTTCTTCGACCCTCAGCAACCCCACAACAGAAGGGTCCTCCAAGAGACTGGGCAAGGTAGACAGTTGTTTAATTTCCTCCGTCT
The DNA here is from genome assembly GCA_035582835.1 of Phoebastria nigripes. Classification (NCBI taxonomy): domain Eukaryota; kingdom Metazoa; phylum Chordata; class Aves; order Procellariiformes; family Diomedeidae; genus Phoebastria; species Phoebastria nigripes. Next base: position 562,861 of record JAYKAV010002990.1, read on the forward strand.
CCATGGCAGCTATACCAAAAGCCCACTGGTACCCTTTTGGGTCCTTGAAACACCCTCTCCTGAGGTAGTCTATGCCAAGGATGCACGGAGCCTCTGGGCCAGTCACAATGGGGGGCTTTTGCCACTCMTTCCCGGTTAGGCTCACTTYGGCCTCCAATACAGTCAGCTCTTGGGATCCCCCTGTYACTCCMGAAATACAVATGGGYTCTGCCCCTTTATAGCTTGATGGCATCAGGGTACACTGTGCACTGGTGTCCACGAGAGCCTTATACTCCTGTGGGTCTGATGTGCCAGGCCATCGAATCCACACAGTCCAGTAAACCTTTCCTCCACCTGGCCTCCTGTCCCTTTCCTCCACCTGGCCGGAGGCAGGGCCCCTCTAGTCCTGGTCATCATATTCGCTACCCACTTCTTGTAAGTACGAATCAGGAGTCCCTTTATTAAGATCGGAATTAGAATCAGCCCTTCTACTCTGTCTGGGGAACTGCTCACTGGAGACTGGAGCAGCAGTTTTCCTGGAAGAACCCCCTTTTGTGATTGTTTTTCCTTGCAACTCACGTACCCGTGCCTCTAGGGTCGCGGTAGATTTTCCATCCCACTTTCCTCTCTGTGGTCATGCAGGTAAAACCACAGGGTGCCCYGGGGTGTGTATCCACGATWTCTTCTCTCTTGAGCAGAGGGACGCTTACTCCTAATGGCTGAGATACTGGCCCATGCAGCTGGGGAGTAGGACATATCCTCTTCGAGTTGCTGGACCTCCCGAGACAGTTTCTCCACAGCAGAGATGCAGGCCTGTAGGGAGGAGGAGAGACTTTCTTCATATTGCCAGAGTTGGCCAGCCAATTCATCTACCATTTGTTCCCCTTGAGGGTTCTGAATAGTGTTGAACAGGGCTCGGTAGGCATGGGCCAGGCCCCAGCACATTGCAGTGATCTGTGTCTCCCTAGAATTGCCAGGGTGACAGCATACTTTTTCCAAATATTCTACTAATTTTTCAGGATTTTGCACTTGTTCAGGGGTGAAGTTCCAAAACACTGGGGGTGCCCACCATCCTAGGCATTTGCCCATGCTATCCCACACACCCTGCCACTCATAACTATCCAGCCTTGAGGCAGATCTCTGCATGATATTCTTAAATTGCTTATTAACCTTAGACAAAACCTAAACAATATTCCCAAGAAATACCAATAGGTGTATCTTAACTACCCAGGGATGTTCAAGGTACTGACAAGTTGTTGTGACAAAGGAGAAAACATCATAGAGGAAGGTGCCATCCTGTATTTCCTTCATAAAAAACTCCTCAGAGGAAAAGGTATAATTGCTAATTGTCTCCAAGAGGTGGTACCCAAAGTACAGTAACGGCTTCAGTACAACACCCAGGTACCAAACAATGCCCAATGTCAGTGTTTTAATAACAAATCTCCCCGGCAAAACATCACTAATCACTGCAGAGCACAGCAGACCTCAGAAACCCACACCAATCTTTAACAGGTACAGCAAAAACAAGAGCATGATGCAGGTCAGATAAACTAATATTGTGACCAACAACTGTTAACAGATATAAATTCCTTAATGTGCTCTAGTTAATCTGTTGTTATCTCAAACCCTTCGAGCCCCACACTGGGCGCCAAAAAGGACTGTCGTGGTTTAACCCTGGCCAGCAACTAAACACCACGCAGCCGCTCACTCACCACCCCTCTACGGTAGGATGGGGGAGAGAATCAGGAGGGCACAAGTAGGAAAACTCGTGGGTTGAGATAAAAACAGTTTAATAATTGAAATAAAACAAAGCAGAACAGTAGTAATAACAGTGATAACAACAACAATAACAGAATATACAAACAGGCGATGCACAATGCAACTGCTCACCACCCGCCGACCGATGGGTAGCCCGATACGCGAAAGCCCATCCCATGATGCCAGAGCCTCCCCCCCACTTAGTTCTTATCCTGAGCATGACATCGCACGGTATGGAATACCCCATTGGCCAGCTGGGTCAACCGCCCCAGCTATGCTCCCCCCGCCAGCTTCCCATGCGCCTGGCAGGGCATGGGAGGCCAAAAAGCGCCTGGGCATGGGAGGCCAAAAAGTGCCTGRTACAAGCACAACCCAGCAACACCCAAAACATCAACGGGCCATCAACGCTCCTATTGTACCAAACCCAAAACACAGCACACCCACCCCAGCTACTGGGAAGAAAGTTAACTCTGTCCTAGCCGGAACCAGGACACATCTTACTAATTTTGTATGAAAATTTTCATATCAACAGCAGTTTAATTTCAATAACCTAACAATACCATTTTTGCATTTAATTCCTGAACATTTGACTTCATGCAGTTCTGAAATCACTAAACTGCTATATTAGTTTAGTGGAGCATTTTGTAGTTTTCTAGAGTTAACAGAAATAACAATTACAGAAATCAAGTGGAAACACCCTCCTGTCCCAGAGTCCCAATAATGCACCAGCAGGACAGCAGGGATCCCCCCCTACCACTCAGACTAACAGCATGAGTGAACGAGGTCTGTATATTTTCAGTGGGTTTCACAACTATTTCTGTCAGCAGCAGAATACTGGGGGTTCCAGTGGTGTCCACAACTTGCAAAACATAGTGGTCATGGTGCTTTCAAGCCCCTGTCTTAACCTCATCCTTCGTTACTTTAGTTCATGTAGCTTTTTACTCTCAGCCTACATCCATCTAGTGGCTTTGCCCTCCCCCCCACTTCCCCTTTGGGTTCCTTGTGCTTAATTCACCATCTTTTAACTGTCCCTTCAGGCTTGGGTCCTCATCGCTCTGCTTCCTCAGCCTGGGGAAAGGAGGAGCACTGAAAGCACATCAGAGAGTGTCTTTGTCTGTAGTGCTCCCTGGCCTTGAAGGAGAAATAAGAGGGGGAAGTCTGGCTCAACCGATGCAGTCTTATCCTAGGTCATACTTCATACAAACAGAATATGATGAGTTAGCTGTTAAACTATAATACATTTCGCCAGTATTCAGAAGCTTGTAATTCAGCAAAAAATTGGGGTCATCAAAAAGCATCTTCCTGAAACCAGAATGACTCTCTTAGCAGAATTCTAGCCCTGGTTCTAAAGCTCAGGAATGGTGAAGCTTCTAGTTTAAAAACTGTTTTCATGTGGGTAAAAACAGATGCAGATTTATCAGGCAGGACAGAGGTTTTAATCTTCTTTAGTCTTCCCTCAGCTCTCCAATAGCACCGAGGAAAGTAGTAAGCATTTCCCTCATGTGATGCGGCTGCTCAGTTGTGTAGCCTTCCCAGTCACATAAGGGTTATAGCAGCTCCTGTGTAAAACACTCTTTTTTTCTTTTCTGAAAAGCGGCTAAGCTATTTTTGTTCAAGTTTTCAAAAGAAGTCTTCAGCCGGAGGCAGAAATTCAGCATGAGAAATTTCTGCCCAAATTATTAAAGAATGGTGCAGTTACAAACTACTGAAAACAGATGGAGTTTGGCATAAGAAATTACAGATGCCATCACTTATGGCCTTTACACTCTCTGAGCGTTTATATTGTAACACATACACGAATGTGAATATGCAGTACCACTCAGCAGAGTACTTGTTTTTCTTACCTTCTATGTTCCTTTTTAAAAAAAATTATACAGGTTCTATGGCTGCAATAATGATCTTCAACAAATGTACTTCCAAGTAGCTAGAGGCTGTTAGGTCAACCTTCCAGTGAGCAATCAGATGGCAAGAACCTCCTTACCTCGATGTCATTATTTCTTACAAAAATCAGTAATGACTTTATCTTTACTTGCTGTTTTACTAGTTCAGTGTAACAGTGCAAACAGCATAGAATAACACAAGAGACAGAGGGGTCAGAACAGATACTAAGAAAGCTAATGGAGTGGATGTTAATTTCTTGAAAGAAGTTGTCATACAAACAGAGAACAAAAACCTTTCAACCCTTAACTAAAAAGGCAGTAATTATACATTTTTCTGGGGTCAAAAATCTATTATAAACACCATTTGTAGAACAAAATCTAGCTTCGACTCTTGCCTATTTTCTAATAGTGCAGAAGGAAGAGTGGATATTCTAATAATCATTAGATGCAAAGAAAGAAATTATGAATGAAAGCCAGTTTAGCAAGAACCGGGAGATAAGACAGTTTACATTAGAACCTTCGTATCTTATTGGTGGATCCATTTTTTAAATCAACTTGGAATAAAATAGGGGACAAATTTAGGGTTCAAGTCAACAAAAGAACAGCTGTGCATTTCCATTTTTATTTGATTTATATTGTTCCCAATCGATTCCATAGAAGAGAAGCACCTTCTGGTATTACAAAGACTCATTATAGTGAATTAGAGTGGCTCCATGGAAATCAGTACTTACATTTGTTCAAAACTGATACACAGCACAAGAAAACAAGCCAGACTCTCTCTACATCTAGTATCTAAAGCAAGCCATCAGTGGCTACAGACTATTTGGGAAAACAACTATAAATTTTAAACCAAGAAAACTAATTTTGCCTAACTGAAAAAAGATACAAAAGTAACCTCTTGATCTCAGGAATGAAAATTATTGGTAAGCAAGGCCTGCCTCTATGGCTTGACTTTCTCTGTTAGTATCGCCAGATGGAACCCACACCACTAGGGAACTGTATGAATTCTAACAGACTTCCTTTTTTGCCTCTTCACATTTTTTGGACATAGTTTCAAAGGAGTTTAATGTTAGACCTACCCTCTAGGCAAAGATTTAACAGTAAACGAAGACTGACTTACTTCTATTACTGTAGTTCAGCCAGAACATTTGGGTAAAATTCAGGCCTTGCTGCATTCAGTGGGAGATTTCCTACAAACTTCACATGAAGCCAGGATTTCATCTCAGCTGTCTTCTCTGTTCTTGTGCAGGAGAACTGACTACAACTAGGCAGAGACGATGCATTGTTCTTTATAGTCTGCACCTGTGTCTAATTTAGTCTTGCAGCTAGAGCTACACAGCAAAGTAGCTSACAGATACTAGAGAGAACAGTCTGGAAACTGTCAACTCAGAGAGATGCTTTCTGAGCTCTCACTCTTTGGAATAAGTTCTCTTCTGTTTAATCAAAGGAAAAGTATTTTTGTTAAGAAACTTCACGTTCCAAATAAGAATGCTGTTAAGCCAGGGAATGAAAATATGAAATAGCTGTTTGTTACCAGTGCTGTAAATCATCTGTGAAAGCCTTCACAAACACGCCAGATGCAGACTGCTAAATCCTTCCACTTCATGACAGCACTGACGGAATCGTGCTTTCCATAGAGAGGAGTGAGCAAGTACCAGATACGTAAAGCATATATGCATCAGTTATGATTAGCAAGCAAAGCAGATGCCATATTCAAGCAATAATGTAATATTGTATAGCCAGATAAAATTTCACATGTGGGTATACACATTTATATGTATATTAATAACATATAATAAATAACACTATTAAATTGTACTAAATTTTGAGTGGTGTCATGACTGACAGTATAGCATAAAAACAATGCAACATTCCAGTTGTGCATCTAATTGTTTGTGTATGCGTGCATACATGAATATATTCAACAAATTTCCCTCCCCACAATTATGCACAGAGATAACAATGTTTCCATTATAACCTTCCCAGCAATGGTTTGAAAATCAGTAAATACAGTTTTCTTTTGCTGCAAATGGAAAGCTGGAGGCTGAACTCAAGGCTGAATTTAAAGTTTTGGAAAAGTTGACTAATTCAGAATTTTAAGACAATGCTTTAAAAAGCAAAACATTTTATAGATACATGACTCAGAAAGGGCTGAAATATAAAGCATTTAGCTTGACAGGTGTATATATATACACACACACAGAGGTAAAAGGAGGCTTTGTACATTCACAGTGTGAAATTACTGTGAATCTGTACAAAATTTTGAAATGTCTCATTATTCCCAGCATAGCATAAAATCTATTCAGCATTTAATTGCTTGCATATTGGTTGCAATTTATTACTATTTATAATTTTTTCTATAGATATGACAAGAGGATCAACGTAATCTTCTAATTTAATATCCCAGACTGGTAACATATATTAATAAACGATTCCATTGTTATTTTGCCTCATTGGCCTTCTACTCTGTTCCGCCAAACCTTCTTGTTACTTAGCCTACCTTCAGCCTCCAGCACTCGCAATCTTCAGCTTACAAGAAATTAGTGCAATATCCATAAAAGGATGTTTCAATTTAGTTTATCCTGCCTCAGACCCAGAAAGCAGGTTCGTAGACCTGTATTAAGTACTAAGAATAGAATTTATACCCAACCAACTCTCTAGCCAATGGGAAACGCTGAAGATCATGAAATCTCACCTCTCTTAAGTGTTTAAAGCATCTAATACCGAGCTGCAGAAATGCATCTAGGACTAGATCAACATTCATAATTCATAATATCTTTTGGGGGCTCAGAAGTTTAAGTTGTCTATGTTTAAACAGATGCTTAGCTCACTCTTTAGTGGTTGTCCTCTGGGATAATTGTTCAATGCTGAAAACATGCCAGAAATGGGAGATTTACTGGAGAAAAATTCTCCCAGTCCCATGGACACTGAGATACCTAAAAGGTGAAGTACAGGTGATAAAGATGGTGACTTGACTCTGGCTTCTACCTTCTGCTAAGCTCCCTCACGATCATTTTACTGGTGCTGAGATCCACATCTCAACTGGATTTTCCTTGAAACTAGGGTTAGTTCATTACCGTGAAAGCTTCAGCCTTTCACAAATTATTCTAAAATTTACTCCTGAGCTTTTACATAGATCCAAGAGCAGTAACTTTAGTTGAAACAAGCCAGTTTTGAAATCTATTTCCATAACATCATCTTTTACAAAAATCTCACATCTAACCCATGCATGTGCAAAACGTCACTCCTGAGTAACTTGGTTCAAATTCTTCTTAAAGTATAAAATAACTTAATCCCAAGAACACAGGGGCGGCACTGGGACAGAAGGGCCCATGAATTCAGCAGGATTTAAGAAATCAGAGGTAGGAAATACCTTTGGCGCATGAATTTACCTCAGCCACCGCTGCCCACGCCTTGCTTTCCAGGGTGTTTTAAACGTTTCAGTTCAGCCTCTTTCACATAAAAAAAAAAATCACGTCGTCTTCGGAGCTGACGCCTCAACCCTCCTGACCGAAAACACCGGGGGTGTCAGCCCCGCCGGCGGACCGCGCTGAGGGGGCCCGGGGCGCCGCCCGCCATCGTCCCCCCACCTCCGGCCGCGGCGGCCCGCGCTGAGGGCGCCCGGGGCTCCCCCTGCCATTGCCTCCCGCTCCGGCCAGGTCCCCCCCACCCCCTCCGGCACAGCTGGGGACGCAAGGAGTCCCCCCCGCCTTCCCCAGGCACCCCAGCGGCACAGGCAGGCTCGGCCCGCGGCCGCCGCCCCCTTGACCCACGCCGGCCCGTACCCGCCCCGGCCGCCAGTCGGCCCGGCGCTAGTTTCCGGTGGGACTTTGTGCCACGGCGTTTCCCTTCCCCTCCTTGGCTCGGCTCGGCCCGGCCCGGCCCGGCGGTGGCGGTCTCCCCGCGGCCCATGCAGTCGCGGGTGCTGTGCCTGGGCGGCGGGGCCGGGGGCCCCGCTGCGCGCAGGGTCCGCCTGCTCCTGCGGCAGGTGCTGGGCGGCGGCGCGGCCGCGGCGCGGTCCGGCCGCCCGGAGGTCAGGGCGCTGCACGGCTCAGGTAACGACCCCTGGCCCCCCGGGGTGGGGTGGGGTGGCCCGGCCCGGCGTGGGCATCCCTACAGCCGCCCCCTGGCTTCCTTTGCCCTGGCCAACCCCCAGGCCCTGACATCGGGCCCGGGGATGTGGGCAGTGCCGCTCTCCCCTCAGCCAGGCGCCCGGGGGAGGCCTGGAGGCAGGTTACCACCTTACGGGCTGCTGGTTTGTCCAGTTTGCGCTACCGTCCTTGTTTCTTATGCCCGTGAGTATTGCGTGAGGGGAAAGGGCAGAGTTCAGTCACAGGCATGCAGAGACGCTTAGTGTGGCTTTGCATAGCTTCTCTTTCAAAGTGTTTCACCCACAGTGAAGCAAGGAGCAGCCCCTTAGCCTGTACCTGTGAGAACTGCTCTTCTCCATCAAGCGGCTTATTACCATCTTGCGATGCTTTCTGTTTCTGCATTGCATGGCTTTGTCCTTCTGCGAAGGCAAAGCCATATCCACGTCAGGGGTTGCCAAGGCTGATGCGTGTTTGAGTGTGCCTGCAGTGTACAGTAATGAGATAGGGGGTTGACCTTGAGCTTGCATGTGTTAGGAAGGATGACCTGAACTGTCCTGGAATATCCTCTGGTGACCTTTGAGACAGATGACGGGCCTGTGCAGAGCAAAAGTGGTGTTTGGAAACCTTGACATATGCCTGTGGTAGCTGGCACTTTTCTGGATGAATGCCAAAAGCAACAAAGCTACTAAATACAGAGTGAGTGATGACCAGCTGTAAATTAGGGAGATAGAATGACAGTAAGTGATTCTGGTGGTGGGGTACTCACTAAAGCTCTTAATTACACCCCTTTAATACCATTTATCTCCATTTTTATTTTTTTTAATCTGTTTGTTAGTTTACCAGTTCATTTCTTCAAGTATGTGTTTGGTTTCTCAAGAATGAAGCCTTTGAGGAATTGATAACCATAAAATTCCTTCAGGAATTTTTGAATAGAAAATATTTTATTTGCGAAAAATACTAAAAAACCTAGGGTTATTTATCTTAAAACAAATAGGAATAAAAGGGAACAAGTTAACAATGTGTGAAACAAGCAYGTGAAGAAGGTAGCTCAGCACTTTTCAGCCCTTTGTTGGGATGAGTAACCTTAAGAACAAGAAGAAATTCAGTGAAAGGAAATGGTAGCAAATGCAGTATTATTAAAAATACTTCATAATTTCCATCAGCTRTGGAATGTAACTGAGTGTAACTTAGCAATATTTATGAATACACTGTATATGTATATGAATAATAGGAGTATTCCCAGTTACAATCAATGATGGTAATAGTTTTGGTAGAAAGATTTAAATCTCAAAGCTCTAGACAATCTTGTAGTTTATTAAAGGCAGGCTAAGAGGTAACATTAGGGATATTTGCCCTCCCAGCACCTGAGACATCTCATTCATTATAGTGCTCGCTGTGCTCCTGTGACTTTGGGACCTTGATATTAGGAATACTATTTATTTTTTGGTTTTTGTTGTTTTTTTTTTTTTTTTAATTAGTTTTATTTTAAAGATGATTGCATGTCCTCTTGCAGGCCCTATTACTCCTTTGAGGTTACTGAAGTTACAAAGAGATGGTCTGAAATTTTGTGTGTAATACGTGTTTTTGCTATTTCTATGCAGCTGCTGTAATTACAAGTCTTGTTGTAAGCAGGGTTGAGGTTGCATGTGTCTTCCCTACTGATAAAGAAAATATTTCTGAAAAGGCTTGAAGCTGTTAACAGTCAAGTAAACAGCAAATTGTTGTCTACCTAGTAATTTGGATCTAACATCCCTGCCAGATCGGATTTACTGTCTGTGATGGTACCTTTTAAGTGTAAGTGAGAAACTGTTGCCTGATTTTGTCCTGTTATATGTGAAGGAGCCATGCTCAGCTTTTCTGTCTTTGTAATACGAATATGGCTTTCTGGTGCACTGGGGGCTGTGGAGGAACTGCTAGAGCTATCTAGTGGTAAAGCTTAAGAGAAATCTCAAAGTGAAAAAGGCACTCAGTGACTAAAGGATAATGGGCATATCTAGGAAGGGTTTGGGTTTGCACAACTTATTTAATGAGGGAAGCTTAATTTATAGTAACAAATGTTGTGGAAGGATGACTATCAGATTAATTTTTGATGCAGGTTTCATGTTTCCTTCGAAAGACTGAAAAGAATCAAGTTTTTGTAGACTGCAGAGTTACTTGTGATGAATTCTTATTTTAAACACAGTATGAGCTGAACAAAGTGAAGTTCTACGTAACTCAGTTCACTGATGTTTAATTATTTGCATCTATCTGTATATAATATGAAATTTTTGGAAAAATCTGACATAATACACACTATCAGAGATGCTTTAAGGAGTTGGTGGGAACAAATGCTGAATGTGGTGAAAACTGAAGAGCTGGAAAAATAAAAATCATTGCCAGTCAGATAGCACAGGCAAAAGAAAGGTCTCTCGTGTGCTTTGCTGCTCATTGTACATAAAACAACTTACACTTTGTCACTTGTGTAGACCAAAATATATACTAGCTTCATTCACTGTTTTCTGCAGCTCTGCCTGCCCGGGTTCAACTCCTATGCTTTCCAAAACCTGCTCAGTCCCAGTTCCTAATCAAACCTGTGTTTAAAGCCTAAAAGATCTCAGTAATACATACAAGAGTATCAGCTGAGTATAACACAGTCAGTTGYGAAAACTCTATCAGACTTCAGAATCCTGTAATGTTAATAATCAGTGTACAGGATCTAAGTGATTGTGGTAAAAATTTGTAATCTGAAAGAAGACTATGAATGGGACCATGTGTTTAGAAGGGTTTTTGGGTGGGGTTTTTTTCCGGATCTATCACTGTCCAAAGACTAAAGAACTGGTTGATGACAGAGGTAAATGCTTTCCAGCACATTCCCTTTTCTGACTTTACCTGTGGTGTTATCTTGTTGAAGTTCACATGTTGACAGCTGGGAGTGTGATTCTGGCAGTATTTTTTTCACTGGCAAAACCTATTTAAGAGACTTCATTCTTTCATCTTTCTCTTAACATTCCTGCTATTGTTCATTGCCTCCGTAGTTGTACTTAGGGGGCTGCATTGTGGTGACTGAAATGATTCCAGTGATTTGATTTACGGCGAGGCCTTACGAACAGTTGTTGCRTCAGCACAACTGAGAAGGCAGCAAATGGAGACGGGAATTTTCAAAGCCAGTTGTCGTGAAAGTTTGCAGAGTTATTCCTGAGTTATTTCAAATTATTCTAACATTTAAGAGAGAAAAGGTTGGTGGCAAAAAAATATTGTGTTTTATTAGACACGCTGATATAGCTGGAAGAAAGGAATGAGCTGTCAGGCAGATAAGCTTCTGTGCGCTCTTTGGTAGGGTTTCACGGTTGTTCCCATGAGTAGATGTCAGTAAATAGTTTCTGAGTTTTAATTTTTGGCAGTTGTTCAAAATTTAAATTTTCCTGTTTAGCAACTGTTACAGTCCTGATATGTGTTGATGTGTTCTGCAAGTCCTGCCCATTTTAATACATAAGGCTGAAGCTGAACCTGCTTGGCAAACTCAGAGACTCAGGATAGTTGTGTAGGAGATGCCATAGTGAATTTTAAAGCTGTTTTGTCTATTTTGGTTATCTTCTCAGTAAATGGGAAGTTTTAAAAACAATTCTATTGATTTTCAGTTGTAGTTTCTTTTTAGTTGAAATACATTATTGAAATTATACTRATGCATTTGATACCTAAGCTCAGTTTAGAATAGACCGATAGTCTGGCTTTTCTGCACTGAGCAAACTGTACCTGAGGAATCTTCATACACTTTAAATCACTATAAGCTAATTTTTCACATAAGTAGCACTGGCCACGGAAGATTTGAAAGGGAACACTGGGGATGTGGTGGGCATCTGTTACCTTATGACTAAGAGGAGGTAATGGATATTGCTTTCTGCAGACAGCTAACAGAAACCTCCCACTCATGGGCCCTCATGCTCATGGGGGATTTCAACCATCCAGGCATCTGCTAGGAGGGCAATCTGGCATCATGCATGCGCTCTTGGTAGTTTCTAGACTGTGTTGGTAAAAATTTTGTAATGCAGATGCCAGAGAGCCTGGTCAGGGGTGACTCTTCACTTCATCTGCTGCTCACAAGTAGGGAAGAACTGTGGCTGGTTTGGTCAGAGATGGCAGCCTGGATCACAGTGACCGTAACATGATTGAGTTGTGGATCTGGAGGAAGGCTGGGAAGGTGAGCAACAGAATTAGCATCCTGGACTTAAGGACTGCAGGCTTTCACTTGTTCAGGAGATTGGTAGGTAGAATCCCTTGGATAATAACCATGAAGAAGAAGGGTGCCCAGGAGAGCTTGAAGATWTTTAAAGAACACTTAATGACAGCTCAGGAATGAACCGTTCCACAGTGCAGGAAGATTTGGTATTTCAGCAGGAGGCCTGCTTGGCCAAGCAGGGAACTTCTCAATGAACTAAAACACAAAAAGGGGGCATACAAAAGTGGAAATAAGGACAGAAAACAGAAGAGGAGTGTAAAAGTGCTATTTGGTATGTAGGGACAAAATCCCTACTGTCTGACAAACTGCAGATCTTTAGTCCAGAAGGACCTTGATAAACTTGAGGACTGGGCCAACAGAAACCTCAAAAAGCTTAAGAAGGAGAAGTATGAAGTTCTGCTACTGGACTTAAGTGTTGCTGTATGTCACTACAGGCTGGGGAGWGACTGGCTGAGTAGCAGCTTTGCTGAAAAGGCTGTGGGGTTGCAGTGGATGTCTGGTTGAATATGAGCCAACACCTCATAGCAAATAAGGTGAATCACAGACTGGGCTACATTAGGAGGAGCGTGGGCAATAGTAAAGGGAGGGTTCATCTCTAGAAAGCACTGGTGAGGCTCTGCCTGGAATGCTGTGTCCAGTTTCAGGTTCCCTAGTTCTAGGGAGATACTGAGAAACTGATGGAGTCCACTTGAGGGCTACCAAAATTGTTAGGGGCCTAGAGCACCTGATGGTGAGGGGAAGCTGAGGGATCTGGGCTTGTTGGTTTTGCAAGGAGAGGCCTAAGGGAGGAGAAATCTGTTGGCAACTTACAATTATAATTACAAAAATGATTAAGTCTAACTCTACTCAGTAGTGGCAGRTAATATATCAAGAGGCAGTCATCACAAATTGGGGCTTGGGAGGCTCAGACTGGACAATAGGACAAACCTTTTTACTACTAGAGTAGTGCAGCAGGGGAAGAGGTTGGCTAGAAAGGCTGTGGAACATCCATCCTTGAAGGTTTTTAAGACTCAATCAGCCAGAGCCACAGCTCATCAGATCTCCTCTTGGTGGTAAGCTGATGTTGAGCAGGAAGTTGGAGAAGATGACCAGTATTTCTAAAGTGTTTTGGTAATTGATGAAATGGGCAGCTTAGCGCTTCTTTGACGTGGTAAGCGTATTACTAAGATATGTTCTGAAATTTATATATCAAGTCTATGTGAGATCATCACGGTATTAAACATATTTAAAACTGACTTTTAACATCATAACACTTTTGTAATTGAGCATCATCAGACTGCCTRCCTTCAGGGTATGCTATTAGCCCAAAAGAAAAATAGCTCTCTGCTAAGAAATGACTGTAAGCTCCCTACATGACTGGATGTCAGTTAAGATTCTGCATTCATGTCGTTGAGCTTCTACTAATGCAGAAAAATGGAGGAAAAGGTTCACTTCCTGGAGTAAATACCAAGATTTTGTTTTAATGACACTTTGGACTTTAATCAGTAAAGAGAATCATTAGCCTAAAGTAGACAATTGAAAAATCAAGCATTAGCTTCAAAACTGAAAATTAAAAAAATAGAAGGTCTAACAATAATGTTAAGTAGAAATTGAGTAATATTCAAGTTTTATGTTTGAAGTAATTATTTTGATTTCTTAGAGGGAAAGACTTTCTTTCTTTTGCTCATAAAAAAAGGGCAACTTAAGTGAAGTGGATTTTTTTGCTTAGATTGGAGATGGGTTTCATTGTGTAAACATCCAACTATTTCAGTCAGCAGCAGCTGTCAGTCTGCAGCGTCCTGTCAGCAGCAGCTGAGCTCCATCTCATCTGTGTGAAGGCAGTGGTGGTCAAGGAGCAAACCTAGGGAGTGCAGGGAATGGGTTTCTGTCCCTCATACTCATGYGTTTGTGAGGCTGGCAGTACCAATATATGATGCAGAATAGGTTACAGTGTTACCCAGTGACTGTGTGTAATGTTTGCAGCCATGAAGATGGCCAGTAAGAGCTGGTATGAAATGAGAGAAATAAGTAAGTTGTGTAGATAGRGCTGCCTTTTTTTTTTTCTTCTGAATAATGTATTCAGAAAAGTTGAGGAAAAAGAAAAAACAAATCCTGGAAAGTGTCATTTCTGTTTCTTCAAAATAAGCTGGCTCTTCAAGGATGAGGGCTGACACTCTTTTCTGTGCCTTTATGGAAATGTGCTGGATAAGTATCAGTTAAAAGCATCTTTTTTTTTTTTTTTTTTTAATCCTTTCCTTCACATTAGAATGAAATTAAGACCTGGAAATACACATTTGAATATAATACAGATTTTGAACTTTCCTCTAACAGGTGTGATCTTATCACACAGAAATTAATGTTCGCAGAGCTTAGCACCTTCACAGTTATAATATGCTCTTGCTGTTACTGGCTTTTGAGACCAGATGGGTGGTCCGTCTACAAGTGAATGTGTAATATACTAAGATGACTATTGGAGTGTATTAATCTTACATAAATTCAGGACTAAAGAGGCCAAAAGGCAATAATTTCAGCCACCTAAAACCTCAACATTCCTRAAGCTTCATTGTAGTGTCTTATAAAAACCCTGATAATATAAAGATTTACACATGAGATTAGAACTGTTTCTGTTGTGCACTCAGAAAACTAAACACATGTATAGATCTGCGCAGGGTATTTTCTTTCGCTCTAGGATTTCTTTTTTTAAAAATAGCCATTTCAAATTTATTCATTTCCTTCTTTTTTCTTAATGTGTTATTTCACCAGAAAAGTGGTGAGTAGAAGAAATAAAACTTTTTTCTGCTTCTTAAGTTCTTAAATTGTAGTTGAGATGCAATCTGTTTACCTTCAGATATGACCAGCGTTGCTGTAAATAATATAAACAGCAGTGACTTTTTCTTCTCAACATACAGGAAAAAAATAGTAGGATTAGGGAGTAGTCTCTTCCTGGGAGGGGGAGAGGAGAAGAGGGGTAGTTGGTGTGATACTAGCTTTTAAATAGAAGACTGGTCAGAGGTGCCAAGCACACAATAAAGCTGCATCTTCAGGAAGCCTTCTTACTGAGGTTATAACATAAAAGCATCTACAGTGGGTCAGAACAAGGGTCCATCAAGTCCTACTATTCCGTATCAGAGAACGGTGAGTAGGAGGTGCTGGGGGAGAACAAAAGCACAGGGTGTTCATGCCGGGCTGCCCTGCCAAAGTGCTCTCCCAGCCTCTGGCGGCCTCCTCTGCAGCTCAGGGGCTTGGAGTTGGAAGTGGTGCCTTTCTGTTCAGTAGCCTTTAGTGGACTGAGTGGAAGAAATAGGCCTGCTCACCTGAAGAGCCCTTGTCAGTTATCCTAAAAAGCAGATGTGGGTATTAATATTGTTTTCTGTCTAAAATGTAGCTCTAAAGAAGAGAGTGTGTCAGGTTCAGTGCATTGCAGTTACTGGCTAGCTGTATGTGCACGTGCAAATTGCCATTTTGCCAGAGGTGCAATTCACACCTGTCTATTCCAGATGCAGTGGAAATAGCTCGTTGCATGTATTGAGGCTGTTTTCATATCTTCTTGTTTCAGAGAGTCTCTTCAGGGTCCCGTTATTGGGTCACGATCTTTATGTGCTGCCAATTTCTGACCTGTATTGCATGGGCTCTTAAATGAGCTGCTCTCTCTGTATGTTGTCCGCCCCCTGAATGGGATGTCCCCCTTACCTTTGGATTCTGGCTTATTTGGCACTTGTTTTGTTTCAGCAGCCGTACCTCTTTGTGTACATTGGGCACTGCTTGTATCCCACTGTTTTCCCCAAAGACTGTGGTACCTAAGATTACTGTTTTCTGTGTGGGAGATAAGAAACCAGGGACACATCTTCACTGCTTGCCTAAGCAAGCCTGATATAGGCTACAAAGTCTCCATTGCAAAACCCCATGTGTATAGCTTTTGTCCACARTAGTGTGGTAGTAGCTTGTGAGATRGGTTGGAGTATTCATGGGCTGTTCCATAGTTTGCAGTGGAGTCAAATAATTTGGGATACATGTTCTCAAATTATGAGTCTTGCTGATTTAACACCACCATTTTACCAAGCAGGATGTTGTCAGTTCCTTGCCAGCTGGTGAAACGCTGGAAAGAGCCTGTCCAGGATGACATCTCTGTTTAAAGAGTTTGGAAATGCAGTGGAAATGGAGTAACCAAACATGAGATTTTAAACAAGTACAGAAGAAACAAATGAGACAAGAAAATATAGCCCAGGTGGAATTGTGTGATAAGATTAGTGGGCTAATCCCCCCTGTGCTCATTTAGCAAGGAAAATAGACTCTGCTGTCTTGGTTTATTGTTGCTTAAAGTTCTATTAAACACTGCTAAAATTTTTGCTTTTTGGACAGATGCAAGCTGGAGGCAACATTTGTCTCCAAGCAGCAACAAACCTGTTAAAAGCTGAATGCCCTGACTGTATGCTAGGGATTTTGTGTGCTCAGCTCTCTCCACACCTTGCATGTAGTTCCCTCCCAGCCCATTTTTCATGAAAGTTTTTAGTAGTATTCCAGTCCATTGATGGCTGGAATATTTGTGGAATTTTTGGACATGATTAGATGTGTTGATCAAGGGTTAGCATGTTATGGACTGACATAAATACCACCAGAAGAGATAGATACATTTTCCATTTTTCACCTGGACCAAACTCAGTTGTGTTTTTTTTTTTTAAGGGAGTACAGGAAATCAACTAAGGCTTTTCAGTACTATGCCAATAAAGTAGGTAACTAAAATTCTCTCCTGTAGATGATATCATCATTCCAATGTATTGAAAAAGTCTGACACCTTGTTGTTTCGGCATCTTGTCCCTACTGTGTTTTGGAAGACTGTGTATGCATGAAAGAGTATTTACAACTTGAGCTGAGGTGATTTAAGCTAGGAGCTAATTAGTCATATACTCTTGTCTCATTGCATGTTGGCTCGGGAATGGTGAGAAAATAAACTGGCACTAATTTCCTAAGGATATATCAGGCAACCTGCTCTTTTTAGAATGTTAAAATTCTTCCTAGCTGAGCTAATGAGAGAGGTGTCAACTTTTGCAGGAAGCAGTGGGCTCCTAGGATGTTTTCATCAACTTGGAGGCATGTTGGTCAATCCTTTAGCTGTTCCCCAGTGAGAAAGAGTGATTGGAGCTGCAGCAGAAGAAGGGGAAAGGGAGATGATGCTTAGGCAGTAAAACAGTTTTCTTACTTTAAAACTTCGAGAAGTGGGCAAAACTCTGGGAGAGCCAAAGCCTACATTTTACTCTCTGCAGTGGTTGTGTCTGTTGTCTGGTGACTCTTTAATTTAAGATATAGAACAGTTCCCAGAATGGGGACCAGGCCCCTAAGCCGTTGCAGGACTTTCTTTTGGAGTGAGTTTGAATGCTTCAGGCTGAAGAGGGCACAGTACTCTTAGGTGCATTTGAACTGCAAATTCAACGAGGGCCAGGAAATGAGCTAAAGCCCTAGACTGCTGCCTAATCATTAGCTTAGCCCCAGCTCTGTTTGGGACCATTCCACTTCTTGGCTCCTGCACAGATCTACCAGAGAAGGGTGCGTAGCTGTAGCAGGGAGGGTGGGAACTGCTTGGTGCTGCTTGTCCTTAGGACCACGGATGAGCCCTTGGCCACCTTTTATTTGGCAGTACTGCTGTTGCCTAAGTCTCCCACTTTCTGGCAAGCCATTAAAGCACTGTATTGTTGCGTAAAATGCGGGAACAACCACCAGCTTACCACCTTCTGCCAATATTTTAAGGAAAAAATGGGGGGCTGATTATTTGGACTTCAGGAGCAACATAAAGACCCATGTGCAGGCATGTATGTCAGGCTGTGAATCCCAGTCTCAGCATCATTGTTAAGCCCTTAAATTTGGGAGGARATCAGCTATAATCCTTTCTTCGCTGCTTCCTGTTTGTTGCTGTAGGTGATTGTCCTCTGGCTGCTATAAATCTAGTGCTAAATGTGTAACCTTTCCCATGGATTGTGTGAGTCATGTCAGAACCTGGGGATTCTCAGTCCTGTGAGATGACCAGTAACATCTGGGTATGCTGGAAGAGAACTGCGTTTGAGCGCAAAACTAGAATCACTGCTGACTGAAAGGAGAGCTGCTGTATGTATGGGAGGAGTTTTAGTTGCCTCTGTTAATTTGGACAAGCTTCCTCTTCAGCATCTCCCTCTCTGGTTCCAGCATTGGTCTTCCAAACTCTTTGACTCCTTATGCAGTGCTGGAGATAGGCAACTGTAGACTGGGTCCTCTTGGATGGAGTAGGACAAGGTGCAGATCTACAAAAGGATTTTTAGAGTTGGATCTTGTTCGTGGGCTGTGTACTTTCTACATCTCATTTCTGAGAAAAAACACAAGCACAAGAAACAGTTCCAAAACTTGGCCTCAATTCATGCAAAGGTAGTGAGTGTAATCAGAGTGCTGTGGCAAAACTGCACCCCTGTGCAGCAGTCTTACTCCAGTAATCCTCTCCATCCTCACGCACGCACTACAGTGCCTGTTGGGCAGCGAAGGTGGTGTTATCTTCAGCAACAGTAGTGGAAAAAACATCATTTTACTAGAGTCATCTTAGTTTCATGGTCTTAATACTTGTGAACTCATTTGGACTGCCCAGATGGTCTCTTGGAAAAAATAAACTTTGAGTTTGTTACCAGTCTGCAGCTCATTTTCTTGGCTTCAYGGGTTTTGGGTGTTGTGCTGTTTTTCTGTGTGACCACCACTGCCTTGGTGCTCGCGCATTTCCTGACTGCAAACTARATTTCACTTCCGATTTCCACGAGAAAGTACACAGGGCATGCCCTGCAATTTAATTCAAGCCTGTGGTTGCAGAAGGGCAGATAAGACAGACAGGTCCTAGTGAGAGACCAGTAAATAAAATGGCCAGGTGCTTCTTTAGTTTTGGTGAAATCCAGAGCAAGAAATGCTTGAGACCTCTCAAACCTTGGAAAGGTGCCAGGTTCTGCAGCCRTACGGTCAGAGAGTGCAGGAAGGGCCCACTGACATGAATATGTCGTTTTGTACCTCCAACAGATACTGTTTCAGGCTGCTTGAAAACTCAGGAAAATCATCACCCCTACAAGTATTTCTCACTGCTAGTTCTGCAGACAAACACGCTAAAGTTTTAATTTCAATAAATCAACGATGGTAGCTGGAATGGGACTCTACAGTGAACTTGAATTCCATTGCTCCCAACAAAGTAAGTTATGGATATTACAACAGCAACAAAACAAAAAAGTCAAGGAATATTAATTAAATTGTCCTGGTACCTGATCTATTGAAAAGCAGCAGAACCTAATTAGTAAACTAATAGTTCTCATACACATTAGAGGCTGCTTTGTGTCTGTGACACACAGTCAGCCTTATCACAGCAGGCCTATGGTTTAAACTTTAATATAAGGACATTAAACACTTACAAAGTATCTGGGAACTAAAAGACTTCTTTTCTCTTTTTTYAGGTGATACTGTCACTATTGGGGATGTGTCTTTTAAACTCAAAACACCGAAGAACCCAGAACTTGTTCCACAGAACTACAGTAAGAATCTGCTTTCCTTTTGAATGAGTTCCAAGGCTTTATTCAAAAACTTTTACTCACTCAAGTCACTCCACTGACTTTACTGAAATTATCTAAGAAATATGTTTTGAAAAAGCATGCAATTTGGGGAAGGCTATCTTTGCTGAGTTCTTTGCTGTATCTCTGGTTCAGCTGGTTATATAGGAATCTCTTAACTCTGAATGTAACTTGTCCCATTGGTCAGTGGGCAGTAAAAGGATCATTTGTGTATGTTTAAATATTTTGTTCAAAAGGGGTCTCATCTAGCAATTACTTCTAAAAATAATACAGTAATCTCAAAATGTTTGGTCATAAAACTGTGGCAGTTTAAAATTATCATTTAATTTCAGTATGATTCTATGTCCTAGGAGTCTTCTGCTGTATGGCAGATGTATGGTGTTTTTCTACTGTGATATTTAGTATTCCGAGATTGTCACGTTACTGTTGTCAGCAAACGTACAGATCTTTGCARTCCATCAAGTTAATGAGAAGTCAATTGCATAGTGATAAAAAATGCTATCAAACACTCACAGAAGACACAGACAGTTACACACGTTAACAATGTGCATACGTGTACTTACAATTAATTCACATTATGTTTTGATACCTTATTAAAAATGCCACGGATTTGCAGCCATTACAGATGGCTGTTTGTTTGTTGAGAATACATGCTTCTTGAGCTTTTCCTTTTGCACCGTGGATCAGCAAGTGAATCATGTCTTTGTTGTGGCATTTCCTAGGGCAGTACAGGCCAACTATTTCCTGAGGATCCAAAATGATCAGTTGCCATTTGTTCAGCACTTTCACATGTAGGCTGCCAGATGTCTGAAATTTAAACTAAAAAAAAMCAACTGATTTTTCCACCCAGATAAATTTTCAGACCAAAACCATGCCACACATGGCATTCTAAAGGGGTATGTAAGTCTCATACTACGCTTAGACAGGGCCAAGCATTCAGAACTCCCAGTGACTGTCATTGCTGGGCTTGCAAGGTTCTACAGCTGGAAACTGAGTGTAGTCATTCACTTCAAGTGAATTTGCTTTCCAACATGTCTAAATTCATTCCATGACATTTTGAAGCAGACACCAAAAAAAACTGCTGGGGTGCTAGGGTTTTTTGGTTTTGTTTATTCTTTTAGAAGGATTGCATTGATAATACCAACAGTAGACTTGCCACTGCACAGCTGGCAGGATGGCAGGTAACTGCTGGGAGAGAGATACTGAGGGCAAGAGGGATGTTACAGGTGTACAGGGAGTGC
Organism: Phoebastria nigripes; assembly: GCA_035582835.1. Lineage (NCBI taxonomy): Eukaryota > Metazoa > Chordata > Aves > Procellariiformes > Diomedeidae > Phoebastria > Phoebastria nigripes. The sequence continues at coordinate 583,564 of JAYKAV010002990.1, forward strand.
TACTGGTACAGTATCAGAAAGGGCAGGAGCTGCTGCGTGAAGGTTTATATTGTTGTGTTCTTAGGCAATAGTACTTCAGTTCATCAGACAGGCTTTAGGTGGCTCTGCTTGAGCAGGAGGGTTGGATAAGATGACATCCAGAGGTCCCTTCTAACCTCAACCGTTCTGTGTTTCTGTGATTCCTGATTTTGTAGTAATTGTGGGGTAGTAGCCCTGTGTTACTATTGACGTTTGGATTACTGTTTCTTAACTCTATTCTGACATGCAACATTTCTTCTGAAATGTTTGTCCTTCGAGAGGTGTAGCAGGAATATAGAATCATAGAATAGTTTGGGCTGGAAGGGACCTTTAAAGGTCATCTAGTCCAACCCCCCTGCCATGGGCAGGGACATCTTCCACTAGATCAGGTTGCTCAGAGAGCAATATAGAGAGGAAGATTTTGTTTGCTTTCAGTCTTTCACTACTGTGAAGTCTGGAAGACCAGATCGTTGATCTGCATCTGGATTGTGGGCTGCTTAATTGCCATACTCCAGTAGGCATCACACTGTGATGCTTTCCTACCAGGTGATCTAAGGTACCAAAGATATCCAATGCCATGTGTCAGCCCTTGCTGTTACAGGGTAGCCCATGAGGAAAGGGTTTCTGTTTTAGAATGTAATGACACTTCCCATACCTCATGAGTTCCCTGGGAATGCGGCCAAACAGCTGAGAAATGCTGTTCTGTATTATTACTTTTTATAGCTTCTTAAATGATAGATTTTTGCTTTTCATCATTTATTTTGTATGCCTATTTTCTCCTTTTGATCATGAAGTAAATGCATCAGTTGTCTATGTCAATGACTTATGTCATCCGTTTCACTTACTTACATTTCTTGTAGATTATTTTGCTTTCTGGTTTTCTGTGCTGTACCAAATGTGTTAATTTTAACAATGCCTCCCTGCCTTCCACTCTTTCACACCATGCCAGTCACTATTACATGTTTTGGTCAATCTGTACTTTTCAGTGAGATAAATGTTAGCTCTGAGTTGCTATAACAGCATCTCTTTCAGTTCTTTGGACTGGGAAGGTAAGAGAATTATGAAAACATTTGGTAGAATCCAAGAATYAGAGATTTTTCTAGTTAACGATTATAAGAAGGAAAAAGTGGTTGAAAACTAAYCTGATAGCAAAAAAGTCATACAACATGGAACTGCACAGAATGATGTGATCTTAGCTAAAATCTGATACTACAACTAAAAGTAACATTTATTAGCACATATTAGGTGTATTATTAGTTGTTTCTCTTTTTTTTTTTAATAATCATGACTGAAAGGAGCCTATGTCATGCTTGGGATATTGTTATTCATCAGTATTCATGTACTTACAGTAGAATTACTTAAGGTACAAAATTTTACTTATAAACCTAAATATTAAATTAATTAAAATTAAATAAGGTAGAATACTCATGTATTTAATAGCAGAAAATAAATTCAAATACTTAAGTACAATTTCTTTGTATATTTAAATTTAGGAAATTTTTTTATCCCGTAGTGTGTAAGTTCTATGGTTATATTCCTTTAGTGAAATTAAGTAGATTGTATTGGCTTCATGTCAATTATCTCCTCTTTGTGAGGCATTTAGAGAGTATGTGCATTACTTAACACATTTTTTTCTTGTTTTAAGACTACTTTTTGTTTTGCTGTGTGAATGACTGCTGTAGATACAAGATGTTTCAGTGTAAAATAGATGAATGTAATTGCATATTTATACTAATTATAAACTGAAATGTTATATATTTTGAAATTTTATTATAGTAACTAATATTACATGTAAATGACCAAGGTACTTACCTGATTTCTTTTAAACTAAGACTGGAAATAATTTGGTCGTCCACTTAAGTGGGAAATATCCCTGAAAAGGTATCAGACATTGTAATGTTTGCAGTGGAGTAAGAACCAAGAGGAGGGAATTGAAGCAGTTACAGTTCATTTACTATTACTGCATATGATATTGTTTTCTAGCTCATCATTTGTGTGGAATAGAATGTTTCTGCTTTTGTTATTCTGCTAGATAAAAGCCATGTTAAAATGCAGTGATGTTGAAACTGCATATCTATAATTTACAGCAAATTTTAGGGATGTTATAACTTATTCTAAACTCAGCATTATTATTCTAGGCTTAAAAATAGCCTTAAAAATCTGAAAAAAATTGTAACACAATAAGGAATGTAAATGTATTAAGTACCTACAAAACTTTACATTTGTCATTTTGTCACATAACTGATACCAAAATAGTTCATTCTTTATGTTACCAAATTAAACTGATTTTTAACTGGTTTATTGAACCTTGTTACATTTTGCAGAAATGGATAAGATAGGTACTACTGGTTACCTTATGTTTTCATGTCTTTGTTTTTCAGGTTTTATGCTAGGTACTAGGAAGTTCTGTATGAAGTACTCYATTTTGTGTGTTAATGTAAAATATTAATTTGTTTTGCTGTTGTTGGCAAATGTCTTTTTCTTGGAAGATGATAATTAAAGATACATAAAATCTGAATTGTTCTTATTTTTCTTCTTCTAAGTGACAGGTAAAAATGAGTCATACACAAGGGAATTTTGTTAGTGGGATTTCTGTCATAACTGTGTCTGACACGTTCTAGAATGAGGGCACTTATTTTTGCACTGCTTGTTCTTTTATCAGTAAAAATAAAACCTACATTTTAAAAATCTCACCATGCCTGAAAAGCACGATTGTTTCTTTAATTATACTTTGGAGAAACTTTGTACAGCTTTCCATGATAGTTTAGATCTAAAATTGAATTGTGAGAACACACTTTAATTTTTTTTTTTTTTATGTTGAGTTCATGTCAGTGCATTGCTTTCGTTAATGGTTTCTGGAAATTTTATGAAAGTGGCAATGTACCTGCTACTTCATGTATTTATTAATCTTGAGAAAACAATTCCTAACATATCTCTTCCAGGACGCTTTGTTTAATGATAGCAAATCCTCATTAAGGCAGGAAGAGGGATGTTCTCTTGCAATACCACGTGGGCTCTGCTGCTCTCTGAAGGTGCAAGTGCATTTGGGAGTTTGGCTGTAGTCACGTTACATGCAACTGCATTGAATTGTGGAAGATTATGCATACATTAACAGTATGTGGTTTTGTGCCAGGTGTCCTGAGTCTCAGCACCATCCCCAATGTGTGATGAAAAGTGACGTGTGTATACAAGGGGTTAAGTGATAAATCCTGTTAGTTTTGTCAGTTGAGATATATGGAAGACTAATTATCGTGAGGAATTTAAACAGAAGGTTTGTATGTATAATAATGAAATAAAAAAAAAGTAGCACTAAATGGATTTCTGTGCTTGAAAGGGAATTGTTTTAATGTTGAGGAAATTGGGGTTATTTCTCTGTAGTAGGCTCAGTGGTGCTAGCAGTTCCTGTTATTTATTCTTCACCTGAAAGATCACTATTGCCTTAACAGTAAGATGCCTCTGTGTCCTCCTCCCAGAATGGTATGCACCACGTGCTGCAGCAGGGACAAGCCTGTGTGTTCAGTTATTGCTCAAAGTAGGTTCAGATTTGCACTGGAACTTGTGTTTGTTCTTCTTTCTGTTAACTTTAAATCTGAGTGTCAGTGCCCARCGTGTTACAGAGACAGGTTGTATTGCAGGATGACTGTAATTTTCTGCTAACAAAGACTTTTGTCATTACATTTCTTCTTTCCTAGCCTAAGGAAAGATGTCTGTTGTCAGAGATGGTGATTATTTCAGCAGTTTTGAGTTTTCATGTAGGCTTGCATCTGATCTGCTACTTGGCTATTACCACCTAATCCAGAATCTGAAATGGTGGGGTTTTTGTCAGTAGAGCTCTGAACGTTTTACACCATTACCCCCGTTTTGTCTATACCAAGAATGAGGCACAGGGAGACACGAGGACATGGAAACCTTCAGCGAAGGTCTGGGTGGAGCTCAGGGAGTTACCTGCGCTGTTCCTTGTGCCTCAAAGCAGGGTCAGCTGAATCCATACTGTTCCTGAGAGATGTTTGTCCTCCTTGTTCTTAAAATGTGCTGGTGACGAAGATTCCAGAACCTCTCTGCACACTTTGCTCCAGTAATTAACGATTCCTTTGTGAAAAAAAGCTTTTTCTGATGCCTCATTTAGGTCTTTTTGGACATACTTTTAGTTCCCTGGGGCTTGTTCTATCTAGCATAACCATGATGTACAGGTTACATTTTTCTTCACTGTGAGTCTGTCTTGCATATTGGAAAATAGCTGCTATGATTTTCGGTCATTTCTTTTCTAGAATGAATTCCAATTTCTTTAACTTTTCCATGTCTTCCAGACTTTTCATAGTTCTTCTTGCTCTTTTCTAGAATCTCAAACTCGTCTGTGCTGGACTGAGCTGTTGCGCTCAAAAGCAGACACAGTATGTCCCTCCAATTGGAGTCTGAGCTACAGATAACTGCTCTGGCTATGTATTTCCCTATGAGTTGTACATCCAGCTAAGAGTAGTTTCACTTATTCCATGTTTATATGTCACTAAGAGAAACTTCGCCTTCTGAATCCCATTCAGTGTTCCTTCCAGAAAGCTATTTGGTTTTACATAATTCCTTTATATTCTCTTTTCATTTATACTCACATGGAGAAATATGATTTACCCATGTAGATCTTATACCTTCCTGTGAAGCAATTGACTCGGAGGAATTAATGATAAATGAGTTTACGGTCTCATCCAAGAAGTAACTTCCCTCTTTCTAAGACCCTGTAAAGACTCGCAACTTGTTTCCTTACCACCCCAAGAGCAAAAATTGTTGGAATGAAGACTGTTTCTATGAAAAATTTATGAGGAAAAACAGTATTCCAGTGAAAACTGTCTGTGATGTAGCCGCGTTATGAGGCTTTGAAAACTCCTTGGGCTCTGTGCATCAGCATAAAATTGGAAGAGCAGCAGTGTTTTACTTGCGAAGTGCTAAATGAAAGCAGGCCACTTAGGAGTGCCTCCCTCTTCACCTTGGCCACGCTGCCACCATCACGGTGTGCTGGGCAGCTTGCTCTCTTCTTTCATTGTTTCCCAGCCTGAACAAGCTCTGAAATAAGTCTGAATAAGAGTTTTGAACATTTTAACTTTTTGAAATGTATTTATGTTTTTAGACAAAGACCTCTCTCCTTGTTCCCCTCCTTCCTTAACCATATTTTACAGCGGCCACTCCCTGTGCTACATGTATTGCAAATTGCTGTGGAAAGCTAAAGGACCCCCTTGGTAATCAGAAGGGAGGGAGATCTTTTTCCCCTCATGAACTTTCACCTCCCCTGATAAAAGGAGCCATTCTCAGACTCTGAACATGCACTGTAGCAAAGGTTCAGGGTACGCAGCAGTCTTTTTTTATTCTGTTGRAAATTATGTATGTTGGTGTCTTCTAAGTGCCTGTTGGTTATGATATTGACCAAACTAGAGTCATACCAAGGACATGAGCTCTAATGTATRTTGTAGCACATCTGGAATAGATATTCTTGGGAATCAGTTCATTTAACTGTCTGCATCTGAACAGTGGGAAGAGGTAGGTGTCTCCTTCATTTATGGGATTTCTTCTGTAGGTGGGACACAAGGACTTGCCAGCAGATACTGTCTGCTATCTCCAGTGGATCTTACGGCTTCAGTGAGTGTAGCATGTGCCAAGAATTCAAGTATGAGTGAACTGGAAAATTTCCAAGCCTAGCATAGCCATTTCAGTCTTGGTTTTATCAAAAGCTGATTTGTGGATCAAACAAGAGCAGCTGCTGCATTTGCTTCAAAATCTATCTACAACATTTTCTTCTTTTCTTATATGGGTATTTCTCTATTCAGCTTCAACTGCTCACTTTACAAAATGTTTGCGCAGATTCTGCTAGGTGTTGTCCTACTTATCACATATCACAAAGCAATAGAATGCAATTTCTTTTGCTGGCCATCCTTGATAGATAGGAATAGCAAATTTAGCACCGACTACTCTCCTGCATGTGCCAGATGGTGTCTTTGAGAATACACTCTAGAGGCTTCCTACGCACCATCCTGCAGATTAAGAATATGGGGCCAGCTACTCAACTAGTGCAAATCAGCAGAGTGCCACTGAACAGATTGTGCAAACCCAGTTTGCATTAGATGCTATCTGACTCATGGGATAATTAATAAAAATTGCTGTAATATACATGCTGATGCTTTTTTCAGCTAATTTGCCCTGTCTTCTAAATGTAATAGAAAATGATTATATGCTGCTTGTAGTAAAGTTAATATACAGTACTTGAACAGAGAGGAATTTTTTCAAGTCATGTTAGAGAAAACATAAAAGCTTTGCAATGCAGACGCCACAGTAACAGTAGTCTAAATATATAGAAATAATATTCAAGATACTGTGTATGTGCATCTGAAGTTGCTTTTGAAAAGCATACTGTGCTTTGGAAACAGTTTATGCAGTATAGACTGCATGTACCAAAAATTTTGTGTTCTTCTCATTTTAGAAGGACGTAACTGGGAAACTGAAGTAGGGTTAATATCTGGAGCGATGTACAGATATTACATGTTAGAATAGAAGGAACTGACAAGTGGAAGCTGCTGTCATGACAGTTCACTTTAGGGAATGCTTGCTTTGAGTTTTCAGCATTATTTGTAATGGGCTTCCTTTGAGTGAGTTTGCAGATGGTCAGTGTGCTGACTTTGTGATTGAAAACATGTATTATGATTGATCCAGCTGTAATTTGTATGTGAGGAGAATTATGTGAATGGTGAAGCAATGAAACCATTTTCTAGGAAACGTATCAATAAGGAATTGTGTCTTTCATGTCCTTTAAAAAAAAAAAAACCAAAAAAACCAACCAACCAAACAAAAAAACAAACCAAAAAAAACCACCGACCAAAGTTAGGAAATTATAGAAGATTTTTTAAAGTTGCATTTTTCATATTAATATTCCAGAGAAAATTTGTACTGTTTAAACACAATGACAAGAATATGGGTGCCTTATTCCTTAAGGTTGCAGGRGGATCACGTTCCTAAGATTTTAGATTTTTTTTTGAATGCTGTACACTCATGTTCTCTTTTACATGACAGTTTGTCTTGCAGATGCTGCTGAACATTCTTAAATTCTGTTTCTATTTATGGTGCTGCTTTTAAGTCTGACCCGAGTTTTTTCTTGAGGCTATCCGAAAAATAAAAAAGATAGCTACATATATTAATGTGAATCACACCAGAGGCATTTGTAGTCATGCTGTGTCAAAGCTGGTTTTGCCACGCTTCTAATGCATGACTTTTGACATGAAAGAATTCAGTGTTTCAGCAAGATTTCTAAGCTTATTTGTCCACTTTAAGTAAAGTAACCTTTTTTTTTTTTTTTTTTTGAGAACAGCTGTTATAAAAATACACTAGAGGCACATTGGCGTGTTCATACAACAGGTAGGAGTAATAATGAATGTGCCTTTTGGTGAGATCTCTGTCTTGCAATTTTAATGGTACCTTTAATATTATACTTTTTATTTGTGTGGTGCTTTTCAAATTACCATACCTGTCTAGTAGCAGAGTTTGGACAGAGCAGTTCTTCTGGTGTGATGTATTACACTTTATTTCCCAAAGAATATATGTAATAGGAACTTTCTTAATTTTCTTGAAAATCGTGTAGAAAGGAACATGTTATTCTCTGTGAGGAATTTATTTGCATTTGGCCTGTTGTGTGTGGTACGTGTGATGTGCATTGCTTTTGGAAAACAGTATTGCAGTGAAGAAGAAGAAAATATTCTTACATTCATATGATCTTACCATACCATATATGAAAACTAGTCCTGGGCACACTAATGACAGTTGTTTAGAAAACAAAACAAAACAAAAAAGCAAACCTGAAATGTTTATTTACAATTAGTCTCATAATCCTAATGCATAGATTGCTCACCTATATGTGTATGTTATTCCTGCTCATATTGGTGGTAAGGATATAGTAGATTTCTCTGGATGTGGAAGAAGATTGCAAATAGTTTTCCTGAGTGCCAGACCAAAACATTCGGTTAAAATTTTGTATAAAGTTTTTCTTAGCCACCTTTATGCTTGAAAAATCTTTCTTGAATCTCATACATTTAATACTGTTTCTATGATCTTACAAAAATGAATTTTAATTCTGGTATACAAAGATTCAACAGTGAACTGAAACCCCTCAGAACTGAGGGGCACTATTGCTTGCCGTCCTTAACTCTGCCCTACACGTACTGCCTCCCCTGTCTCAGCAAAGCTGATGTAGAACCAAGGCTTGGTTTTTAAAATTTTGGCTTCTAATTGCAACCAGTAATCACACTGAAAAAAGGTAAATACCCAACTATTAATTTGAGGATTTCATCGCCTCTTGCTCTTTTCTTACTGCACTTCAGCATCCCAGACACCACCCTCGAGGTTCCAGCTTCAAACCCCATCATCTGTCTTTTCAGATTGTTCTGAAAGCAACCATATACGTACATGCATACATAAATCTCCCTCCTGGCTTGCTTGTGTTCTCCTCCTGCACTGGTGCTTTTTGCTTGTGTCTGAGAAAGGGCCAGGCTTTGCTGGGGGGTATGTGAAGGAGTATTCTGGGGATAGAGCAACGTACGGCAGCGGGAATGGTACCCCTCCTTTAGTGTGTTCTTTCTGCATGGTGCTTTCCAGTGCTGCCAACGTTTGCATACATGTGGTAAGGTTTTTAGTTTAATTATAATCAGGTTATTGCTTTTTAAAATAATAAGGGGATGGTATTCTTAATAGAAATAAGTGGATCTGCTTTGAGTTGTTTTTTGTTATGATTTTGGAAGCTGCGTGGTATTGGTGTAGTGATGTTGCAAGGTTTGCATTTCCTTGATAATTTAATTCTGTGTTTTATTGTGTCAAAATTTAAACAGGAATGCAGTTGTCTTTTAAGAAAATAGCAAATTAAATATATCCCTGAACATTAATTTTAGTCTGATGCAAGCAAAGTTTTTTGGTGTTTTTTGTTTTGTTTTGTTTTGTTTTGTTTTTCATGATTCACAGAAGCATTGGGATATAGGCTGGATAAATCTTTTACAGATTATTAATAATGTGTCTATATAATATTAACTCATGCTGAAAAGTCCACTCAACATTGGGTAATAAAAAACAGTCTTTGCATTGATGAGTTTAATGTGAAATGAGARTCAACAACATTTTTTTCTGTTTTTTGTTGGGGTTTTTTTGAAGGATGAAGTTGGGCAGAGGAAAAGGCAATGGGTAAGATAGGTAAACTAGCTTACATGTAGATTCAGTAGTCTAATATAAATTGTGTGTGGAATTCCCTGCTTTTCAGCTATCCAGCTTTAGGACAGCACATCTTTGTGGTTTTGTTTTATTTTTGGAGATAAGAACAAAAAAATATGTGAATGGCCAGGTATCTAACACTTTTCAAAATTAAATAATGTGTTATTAACTTTGTGTTTCTTTCAAAGTGACAGATTCTTTGGCCCAGTCTGTAGTCCACCATTTAAGATGGATAATGCAGAAAGATCTTCTTGGCCAAGATGTCTTTCTTATTGGTCCTCCTGGGCCTCTCCGGCGATCTATTGCCATGCAGTATCTGGTAAGTATGTTGGTTTAAATTCTTGGAGACATAGTCATTAATGTCAGTTAGTCATTCCTCTACTAGCCAAATTGTAAAAGGTAGTCCTAGAAAATCTTACAGCAAGCTACTTAGGAGGTAAATAAGTTTTTCCATAAATGTGCTTTCCAAAGTTCAATTTTTGTTATAGACAAGTAGAAAGTACAGACGTTTTAATACATGTTTTTCTGCTTAAACGCCAGGGGGGCGGGGGGAAAGAGTTGGAAAACTGTGTTACCATATGCTATCACAAATGGAGAAACAGTTTGTTCTAGGCATTATGTATGTTAGAAGATTAAGATATCTGCCTACTGTTACACACAACAAATGGTTTTTGCATCATTATATAAAAAAAGAAATGAAGGAAGGATTTGGGAGAGGAGTGTTCTGAGTAACATTTGGGAACAGTTATCATGAATGATTAGAAAGAGTATTAGATGCGTGTATGATCCTCTCTTGGAATGTGGGAAGGACTTGCCTAYGTCCATCTGCATGAACCACGGCAGCACCATGTGCAAAATTTCACGTTTAAATCGTCGGTGCCTTTAAATGATCAGGAAGAGGGGGTTGTCTGCCCCAAAAGGTGATGTGGGTAGGACTTTGTCTGCCAYGAGCTCTATCTAGAATCTGGTTGGGCAGAAGGATCACAAATGGAGGTGTATAAACAGTTGTCATAAAGATCAGCCATTTCTTTAAAAATCAAAAGATACTAATTCAAAGACTAGCTCTCAGAGGTAAAGCAAACAGGAGAAAGCGGCAAGATTTTGAACTTTGGAAAGAAGAGCAGAGATTTCTTAATTCAGCAAGCCAAGATATGCTACTTGGTAGCTGGATGCATTCCTTAAAATAAATGAGAAGAGTTTGGTATAACCTAAAAAGAGGACTTAAGAAACACCTGATATCCAGGCATGGGACATAGAATGTGTCTTGTTATTTATACCACTGTTTGTATGCACCTGAGCTGTACTAGACAGGCTGCAGCTTACTGTTTCAATGCCATGCCAAACAATTTCGTGAAGGCTGGTCTTTGCATGTGAGCTGATACATGCTATGGTCCCTTTAATGAAGCTATGTAAGCCCGGAAAACTTTTATCTGCTCTTGCTGAAAGCTACTACTATGTGTTCWTACACAGGGCTAATTGTTGAAGAAAACTCTCCTGTATTTCACCTTCTGTTTTTTTCCTTTAATTATAAGAAAGTACAATTGTATCTACCTGCAGCATARAGGAAGTGGTGGCTTTGTAACCGATAGGCACTGAAAAAGTGGAAAGGAAATAATTTTCATGGGTTTTTATATCCTTGCTTGATTTTTTTCATACAACTATAGTTAAAAGCTGCTTTTGAAGAGAGATCTGTTAAATATATCATACCTTTAGTTGAGGGGTAAGGGCTAAGAGCACTTCAGCATGAATCTGTTTCCTAGCAGAATGCATGATAACCCAGATATGGAAGTAGCAGGAACGCCAGGTATAAATACATGGCTTTTTTTTTTTCCTTTAAGATAGAAAATTCTAAGTATATCTCATATTGAATCAAAATAAACAAAACAATAACCCAAGGGTTCTCATTTTTTAAATAGTCTATAATTTTACAGATGCAGAGTGCATCTCATCACATTAAAGGGAAGGAGGGAGGATAAGAACAATATAGTTCATCAGTATACTGGCAAAGCATGTACAAGTAATAATCACAACTGTGTCACAGTATAAGTGTTACTGAGCAGTGAGAGTTGAAGCTTTTCAATCTTTTACAGAAAACTTCTGATTTTTATTCATGATTTGCAGATGCTGATTGTTTTTCAGAGTCCAGAACCAGAAGATTAACTTACAGGATGTTACAGATGTTCAATGGAAAGAATATATAGCTGGTTATTATGTTTTTAGAACAGGTTTGGGGAAAATAAAAGTTTATTGAGCAGAAATTCAAACCATTTTGTTTGAGGCAGAACACACTGTAAACATTTTAAAAATAAGAGATATTAGATTTTGTTCAGAGTTATTTCAGATCACTGTGCTGCTACCTAGAGCTCTTTTATACAATTATACCGCTAGGCCTATTGTTAAAGTTCACTTACTGGGGTTATAGTCTTATTTTTGTAATAACTTCAGACTATTGTCCACAGGAGCTAACAAAGCGGGAGGTTGAATATATTGCACTGTCGAGGGACACCACAGAAACTGACCTCAAACAGCGACGAGAGATCCGAGATGGTAGTGCTTTTTATCTTGATCAGGCAAGTTGCAGTCACACACCACCTAATTATTGTTTACAAGTAGTTTGAAGGAAGTCATGGTTTATATGATGAAAAATTAGTATGTGGATTACAGACTGACTGACATGTTTCTGATGCAGTTAGAAAGTCTTATATAACACTCTTGATCTCGTTATTGCCGAAAATGTTATCTTTACCCAAATCCAAGATTACTCTGTCTCTTAAGAGTACTACAGGGTCGATTTAGGCAGACTATTTTTGATATGCTTCTGTAACGAGGAGTGAGATCCATTCTGTGCAAGTTAGAGAAGCACTTCTCTTGGTGTGTCTCTTCCCTCACATTTATAGCATGTTAGATGTATCCCTGAAATGAATCTTCTAATCTAGTTTCATTGAAAAAGAGTCTAGTTCATGTATTTTAAGACTGCTCTGTGTTGTGAAACCCAAGCACAGTAAATGGAGACAATTGGAAGATTTGATTTGAAAGCTCACTGCTGATCTGGACTAAAATAATGATTTAAACACTCCTGCTATCAGTCTTGCCCCAACCCATTAGCTGATTTAGTACAACCATAGAGTGACTTAGATTAGGTAAGATTTCTCTTTTGTGAGTTRTCAATGGCATGTCTTCCTTTTGATTATGCAGGTAAAATACACACTTCATTTAGAATGCCTGTTTTCCTAGATACCTAAAATTTGTATATGAGTTAGGTTTCTAATTAAATAAGGTGGGTAGGTTCCTCTAATGTGTGAATTTAAATGCGTTATCTAAAACAGTTTTCAGTTGGTGATGCTATAGAGGTTAATGATATCACCATCATACGAGTGATTTGTGGGTGGAAAGGGAGATGGAAACAGGAGAGGAAAGAGAACCCAAAAGCTTTGTTCTCTGTTTTAAAAAAACATTTTCCTTTTTTTTTTTTTTTTCCTTAATTCCCACTGATTTCTTTTTCAGCTTCCAAACTTTAAAGAAATCTTTAAATAGATTTTCTTGAAACCACGATAAATGACTTTGAGTGATGGAAGATCCTCAGAATGAAGGATAACTACTAATCTAAATAATTTTTTTTAGTTACTTCTAAGACTTCAAATTATCTCATGCTTATCTGGAAATATGAGGGTTGCACAATATGAGATAATTTAAAGTACTGTACTGTGGATTAGGGCTGTAAATGGTTTCTCATTTACCAGAGGATAAGAGCATTTGAGTAGGCTGTGGGGTTAACTCATTAACTCATGTTAGCTACATGTCTCACTGCTGTTATGGACAGCTTTATCCTCACGCTTGCTACAGAATAGTCAAGGTAATTTACGCCTGGTGTAAGAGCATTAGTTAACAAACATTTGTAAGAGCCACTGTATCAGCACTGTAAGGAGCTCACGGAGGTGTGAGATGGTCTGTTAACCCTGTATTTGTCTGAAGACTTTGATCCCAATGTAACTATGAGGCAGCTTGCTTCACTTTGTACAAGCTATTTTGAGTAATCTCACTCTAGGAAGATTAGCTTTCTAAGGTAAAGGTCTAAGATTACCTTTCTTCCTCAATCTGTTGGAAATTTTCAGTTAAAAGGTTTTTACCAGAATCCAGCACAGCGATACTGCAGACCAAGACTTCCCTTTAGCAAGATACCAAAGTACTAAAATAGGTCGGAATCATGATGTCTTTCCTCAGCTTATGTGTTGCTCATCACATATGTAACCAATGTCTGTTTAAGCTCTGAAGAGAAAATAAGAAGATAAATCATTGGTATTTAGATGAGTAGTTTTAAAATACTGGAAACATGAAAGATGAATCTCATAGATAGCCATGTTCCAGCTGAAGTTTTCTAACCCTACATTTTAGTTAAAGACACATAAAATATGGTACATGGTTATGTTTAGAACCATCACAGATTTAATTATAGCTCAATAATAAAAGGGAATAAAGTTGTACAGGTTACACTGGGGTTTGAATTTTAATTAGTTCATTTAATGATTTTGAGGTTTGCAGATGGCTGTACCAATTCAAAACATTACAGAAGCCAGACACTACTCTCTTTAAACCCCAGACCGTGAACTGTTTCAAGACAGAGAAGGCTATCAGTAGGTAGCCTTAACAAAATATTCCCAAAAGAGCTTGGATTGCTCCCATTGCCATAGGTGAACTAAAGAGAGGGTGAACTCATATCTGGGACTGAAGATACAGGCTATGCTTTTCAGATTTACATACCATTTCCCTTCCTGTGGAATCTCATGCTTGCTTTTCGTGACACCCAAGAGAAGACAGCAAAGCTTGAAAGTCTGGTTTCCAGAACATCCACTGTATGAATTCTGTGGGTCAAATAAAACTTAGCTGTTGTTTAAGATAGATGAGGCTCTTTGCATGCAAGTCATAATATAGTAATGTAGTTATCTTACACTTTGAATAATAATATACTGTAATGAGAGCTGGCATCTTGTTACCAGAAATAACTTTAATATAGTGAATCATCAGGTTTGCAGACCCACAAAGGTTTGCAAAGTTGTCTGTGAGTGRTTGTTAAGATATTATGGTTGTTTATAGCTCTACATTTAATAGTGACAGATTAAATACTATGAATTGATATCTCAGAGGTTTCAAAACATCTGATGTATTTTAACATGAAGTTACTGAATATGATTGCAGTTAGTTATTTAACATAGATTTGGAAGACGGTGATTTGGAAGCAGTGATTGAAATTCCGTATTGAAACGTATATTGAAGGGCCGATGTATCAAATATCCTTGCATATTAGCATTTCTTAGTACTAGAGTGAATCAAATGGGAGAAGATTTGGAGTTAGGAAGTTAGAAGAGATATCTGACAAGGGAAAAAAAAGGGGGGGGGGGGGRGGTTTTWTTTACCTCAGAAATAGAGGACCATTAAAATAAAGGTAAATACTGAATTATCAAATTCATTCCCAATTAAAATTGTGTTAAATAAAGGACTTATAATGGGGTAATGGTGAATTACTTGTTTTCATTCAAGTACTGGCAGCAGAAAATTCTGTTTTCTTGTCTTTACTTTGGGCCATTAATTTTGGGTTTCAGCTGTTAATTCACTGTTAAAAGCCTCAGAAATGTCATTATTGCTATTATTGAGACAATTAAGTAACCTCTTGGTTTTATTCTGTAATTTATTACAGGGGTTAATTATGTTGTGTATGAAGTAATTAGTTAGAATTACTTTATAATACTTAAATATTTAAATGGCAGCTTCAAATTTTGCTTTTATTGATAGAAGAGCTTGTCTTGCAGAGTGGTTTTCTGTTTCTGTAACTCTTTGTAGTTGAGCCAGCAACTTGATTGAACCAGTATGGAGATACTAATATCAGCCTATTGTATTTTCAAAAATTAAGGAATCAGATTTGATATTTTTATGTCTTTTTTTTTTTTTTTTTTTCCCCCATTTCTGATGCAGTTTTGCTTTTTATTGTGTGTTTGCAGCTATAAAAGGCACACCTCTGGTTTTAAAGGAAATCCCACATTGTTTTAATGTAGTGGATGCAATTGGGAGAGCAGCTAAGCCATTTTGTTAGTGGTTGAGAGGTGTATTGCTCCAGGATTGTGCCACAAACCATGTTGCCTGGAATGCCTGGTTTTGTTTACCCTGTGTCTTCCAGCTTTTGCGTTAAATGAAACAAGCTTCCCAAACACAGACCACTTAATATTAAGTGTACAGTCTTTTCTGTTTGGGACAATCAAACTAACTGAGGTTGGAATAAGTAGAAAAATATTGTATGGTTAYGTGCTGAAAAATTACAAATACAATGTCAGGTTTTTGAAGATTTGCTGATTAAGCTGTATCCACTGAGTGGATAAGTATGTATATCACTGTCATTTCTGTGTATACAGTTAGAGTCAGTTTTGGTGTATCTTTGAACTATGTGAACATACTCATTTTAATAGAATACTTTTGCATCCCTAACTGCACCAGCATTGTAAGTTATACAATGATAAAATGTAAAATTGATTGTCAAGATACCAGAAAAATTACCTTCTACCATGGCTTGAAAGACCTCATGCAGTAATCAATTAAACATCCAGAGTGACGGAAATGACAGCTTAAACTATCCTGTCTGTAAAATGAACATGACATGAAATTCCCTGGAGTAGCACTACACAGACTTGAGTCTGGTTTCTTTTAATCAAAAAAGATTAGAAAGAGAATTAAGACATGAGATTAATTGAATGAAATTATAATCATATTTGAGAGTGTGTGTGTGTACACATATGTATATATGTTTGTGTATACGTATCAAAAAAATTTCTTTCTATACCCTAGCAAAGAGATGAGTAAGAATAATTCAGCTTTTAAAAAGATTAACCAGTGAGTGCAAATTGTGTAATTCTGTTAATCTTATTAACTTACTACCTTGGAGGTGACAGTGGATTTTTGATGAGCTGGTAAGTTAGCCCCACCAAAAGCATTGTCATAAAGTATAACTTGGTTGACTGACTGTCACTGCAGTATCTGACTATCTAGTACAGGGAGCTAGATAGCAAAGTCTGTAGAAAGAAGAGGCAAGCAATGCAGTGCTCCAGAAGTATGAATGTTACTATTAATTTTCTTGTTGTGTCCAGTATGGCACAGAAAGAGGGAAATATTAGGTAGAAACCAACAGTATTTGGATGAAGTTAATCTTTGTCTTGTATCTAAAATAAAATGCATGATAAGGACCCCTATATAGTAGCCTCTTAATTCGTAGAAGTGATTTTGTTTTAATCATTTGCAATACTTCTTTTATGTTTCTAAAAGCGTCAGCATTTAACTGGATTTGTTAGGTTAGCAGTTCAGACTCTGGTATCTTGTTTTGATGTAGAGGGCGTATAGATGAATGTCTGTGATGTAATGTGAGGAATATTAGGACTGTGTATTTATAATTCCTTATAGATTAAAATCAAAGGTGTGGGGTTCTTTTTTCTTACGTTTGTGACTGTTATGTACCTATTCCACTTTCTTTTCAGCTAGTATTTCCTACAATGCGGGAAGGGGCAATACTTTGTAATGTGTCGGGTCATAACATTCATAGGCAATGTGGACTTGATGGATGGTGCTCTGAATCAAAGTGATTTACAAGTGATAAGTAACTTSATTTTTAGATCTCTGTCAAGTACTTAATTTCCTTTTTATTCTGCTACTCATCAGGAAGAAAAATTTAAATAACCCATCTCCCTTATTCTTGTCCAGAAGACAAGAGTTGTATAGAATGAAGATAAAAACTCCCAGGTTTCTTTGTAGATATTTGCACTGGTAAATCTGTTCTGAAACTCAGATTGCTTGCTCCTGGGCCTGCTCTCTGCCCAAGATGCAAAATGTTTCACATACTTGATGTAAATGTACTGTTGTACTGGTATATACCTGGCAGCTAAAATGGCCAGACCCTGCCTAGGTGGGGACATAATCTCTTGTAAATACAGTTTGCAGGCACTGCTGCGAAAACACCTGACTGTCGTGTTAGGGGAAGGGGTGATGGAAATAAAACAGATCATTTGATGTGTGGTAGTTCAAAAAAGGAAAAAAAAAATCGTGTGGAGGAAGCTGAAATCAAGGACTGGGGAAGCTAAAATCAATGACTATGAAATGAAAGACTGTTCCAGTTCTTGTCACATTAACATATTTATGATCTTATCATATGTTGATTCACTTCCTAGGGTAAACTTTTCTAGCCTAGTTTTCTGATTCAAACCTCCAATAAATTCAGGTTGTTTCTTTTTTAGTTGCTTTTCTTTCTTTCTGTGCCGTGGTGTGGCATCATGAATTAGGTGCTCACCAGTGCAGGCCGTTCTTCCTCACTGAAACGTTAACTACTGCGGACAGCTGGAGTCTCTCTTTGGATACTAACTAGCCTGGCTGATGGTGCTCTGGTATACTGAGATTTCTCTGTCAGCCTTTTTTTTTTTTTTTTTTTAATAAAAAAAGGAGTGAATAACAGTATTAAATGGAACTTGCCCTGTAATTTTCCTAACCTCACAGGGGAAAATTAGCTATAAAACCCACCCAGAAAACACTTGATTAACTCAGCAGGGAGGTAGGCTGAATAGTGAAGATGTAGCCCCCGCCTCCAATTACAGAGGGAGAAAAAGGTTGAATTATTTAGTTCTTAAGTTACTTTTTTAATTTGACTAACCACATTAGTTACTATTAACTTGATTTTAATAGAACCTGAACATCACATTTGGAATATATGTAACTCAGTATATTTGTGGCCTAAATTGTAAAATGCAAACTATAGTTTGTCATCATCTACAAAGTGAAAAATTTTGTAACAAAAAATAGCGTACATGTTTTAGATGAATAGTAGGTCTGTTTGTAATCTCATCTTTGAATGGCATTATACATTCAAAACTTCTTTATTAAATACATGTTATTTTAAACAACTAACACAAGATTTTACAAATATTTAAGGAAAAAGGTAACAGGAAGTTTTTATAAAAAGTTGTTATTGTTGCTTTGAAACTGGTTGAACATGGCTGTTAATAGCCCTTTATCTTACTACTAAATTTTTGACAATACTTTTATTTTGGAGGAAGTATGTTATCACTTCAGTCCATTAAATAGTCATCCATTTCAGCGTTGCTCAGCAGCTGTCCTGTTTGCTCAACTCATGAGAGAAAACATAACTAAGGAATTAAGAGGCGTAAAAACTGAACAAATGCATTGAAAGATATTCTTTGGTAGAGGCATACCATTAGACATGCTGTTTACTCTACAGATATTTTTAAAATCTAGCAAAGTAGATTCCCCAATAGGAGACACCCTTATATGCTTCACTGCCCTCAACATCTGTTTGTACATCTATCTTTAGACTGCCTTTAAATTTCTGGATAATTTGCTATTTCCATATAAGTATCATAAAAAACATGATGAACTTATTAGTTCTGTTGCATCTTCTTAAAAGAACAACCTGAGGCACTTACAGTAAATTACAAGTCTTGGTCAATGTCCTCTTCCTTCCCCAGTAAAATGACAAGTAAAAGCTGATAGCATACTCCATTCTACATCTCTGTCACTTCTTTTCCTAGTATCTTTTACTTGTTGGTTAGTTTTAATGATTTAAATTTGAAAAATTTGATTAATTGTACTATAATCTATGGAAAGAAATTTAGAAGATACCAGTTTCCTCTGAGTTTTGTGATATTTGGTAGCTTGGTAGGTTACAGGGACTCAAATTAATGTCCACCTCCCATCCCTGGAAGACAGGCTGCACCATGGATTTAATAGTTCAAGTTCTGTTAGCCTGCTGCAGCCGGTCAGCGTCGTGTTAGCTGAAAACCAGCCAAAGTTTTGTGTTGTCTTTACCAGATGGTCGTTAAGGATCTCTTTTCACCATAAGAGACACCTGGACATATCATTGTTGGGATGTTTATGAGATACAGGAGTGAATGGAAAGACTTGGGTGGATGAGTTTGTGTGGGATATTGTGTGGGTGGTGGGAACAAGATACTGTGTTGGCAGGGACATCTGAAATGTAGGCTGCAGATATAGGGAAACCTTACCTCATCAGTTCTCGTGTTCACTGAGCTGCTTGTTCTGTTGTTTTTCCACGTTGTAGTTTTGGTTGCTGTGCTTGGGTTGGCATTGCAGGGACCAGTTTTCAGACCAGGGGCAAGTCATCTTCTAAAACCAAACTTATCGTGAGGCAGCTCCTTAAAAAAAGACACTTATTTACTGATTACAGTAGAGCAATTTCTAGCAGCACTTTTTTAATACAGTTCTGAAACGTAGCCTGTACGTCATATTCATAATGATGCCCTGGTCTGAAAAATTAAAGCCCTTTAGAGTTCCCTGAGAACCTTCTTCACGGATTTCAGGGCAACCAGAGTTTTCTGGTTTACCATATACATTTTCCTGAGAAAAGAGAACTACCATTTCGGTTCTGGTATTTTAAACTATACTGTTAAAATTTCTTGTGCCTTTACAATTTGGTTAGCTTTATAAAAATGTCCTCCTTTCTCTGGTGTTTGTGCATTTCAGTATGTGCATTGTGGTGAGCTTTTTTCTGTCCTTCCATTTCTGACACTGTATAACTTCATCCACGTGCTTATACACTGTGATTTATGTCAAAATTGGGGTTTACAGCTTCCTGCAGTTGTCATATTTTGCACTGCTCAAGTGGAGGAGCTCACCGTGGTTCAACTATGGGAAAGACAATGAAAGTCCGTTTAGGGTTGTTTTGTTCCTAAGGTGGTTTTGCCTTTAAAGATAAAAACATATTTTTGTAGGTGCAGCGTGAAACCAGGGTAAGCAATCTGTGTTACGTATTTGTTGCAYAAAGCCATTACTATGAGAGCAGCACTGTGTGAAGGGTTTCTGCTCCTGGCCTGCGGTAGCTGCAGGTATTCCCTGGAGCAGGTATCCAGGTTACCATCCTCCCAGAGCCCTAGGAGCATGGGTGGGTGGCAGCAGTGTCCATCCTCCTCTGATGAGCAAAATAGTCTCTCACTGCAGTTACAATAAATCTGAAAGTAAACGTTTAACAAATCCCTCTCGGCCTTTTAACAAGAATTAATACTTTTGATTTCAGGTTTATCATCAAGGTTGCACAATATAAGTCCCCCCTGTCAAATTGTGTTTTATGTTAAACATTTAGAACAAACAAGGCTAGTGAGAGAGGGGGGCAATGCAGCTATTTCTGGGTTTTCATTATAGAATTATGAAGATTTGTTTCTTGGAAGCATTTTTTAAAAATTATTTTCAGTGACAGATTGCAAACTTACTTTCCTTCCTCTGATTTTTTTTTTTTTTTAATGCATTTTAGTTTCCATACCAATCCATCAATACACAGATAAAACTGAAATAATGATTCAGAGGATGCCTTGTAGTATGCCTAGCTTATTGCAAAAACTTATTACTCATTACGAACCAGAATGCAGAAATATCATAGTTCAGCCAGAGATACGCAGCTGTTTTGGTCTTAAGAGCAGACTTTATGCTATTTAACACAAGAACTTTAGAGGTAGATGAATTGTGCATTTATTTCATTGTATTTTGGAGAACAATTTCCAGTATTTCAGATATGCTTTGAAGATATCTGAGGAGCGCAATTTGGAAGAAAGCCAATCAGAGTAAATTAGCACCCAGGTGATGGTGGTGTTATCGTTGTTATGGGGTGTCCTTGATTAAGAAGTGAAAAACCATGTTTGTACATTCAGCCATTCCTGAAGCTGATTATAAAAGGTACATATAGGTAGGCAAAGACCATCTGTAGCATATCTTTTGAAATATCATTGTACTGAGCAATAGAATTTTGAATAAAAACTTCAAATGGTTTCCAAGCTCCAGAAGCTGTGTACTTTTTGAATTTTGATCCTGTAAGCTGATGATCAGCAGGCAACATAATGTAGTAGGCTGCTTTTCAAGATTGCACTGCTAATGGAGAGCATCTTCTTTCTTGAAGTTAATGATTGTTATATACTTCCTGATATTTGCTGTCTACCCCTACAGCAGATTGCCTTCATGTACAAGTTCAGGAGAGAGATTTATGTTGATCCTGGAAGCCCATTATTTCAGCAAGCCTTCATCCATAGTGTGCGTGTCTCAACATGAGTCAACAAGATTCTATGGATACTCAAAATATTTTGAAACCATATGAACAGAATGTGTATTTTCCTCTGGCTAGTAAAACTCAGTCATAAAGTCTTCATAGACTTATAATATGCAGAATCCAACCACCTTGGCAAATAAATTGTTTGTTAAAGCATATTCTGGATGTATCTCCAAACTGCGTTTAGCCAAAATAGCATTTTGTTCATGCTGGATATTGGACTGGCCACTGGAGACTCAGGTTTTCTATTCAGGCATGTTGGAGCAGATTTTTTACTTGACCAGTGACCTTCCTAGAGAAGAATGTTAGTATAAAATTTGTCCTTTGTACAAATTTTATGGGATGAGGAGAGAGGAATTTTATATTGCCTGTTAGTAAGTATGATGTCCTGAATTAAAAAAAACCAAAAACAAAAAACCCCCACAACCCCCCCCTCCCAACAATTCACATACTGATTGCTTTTGGAAAGAATTGGTGATTCAGTGGAAGAGAAGGAATCTGAGGACTATTACTTACTTAATGGGATTATTCCAGGTTCCTCAGATACTGATTATGAGGCTAGATATTAAAATGTTACATAGAATGACTTTCAGAGAAGGGAACTTGATCTGGAGATGTGTACGAGGATTTGTGAGGGCCTTTTTTCAGTAATGTTTGCTTGAATCCAGATTAGATACAGGAATTATTTTCATCTTAATAATGATGTGAAAAGCTTACGTTATGGCTAATTTGCCAGTAGTTATTTATGCTTCTATACTGTACATAAGAAGTATCTAAATTAGTTAATCTTATCATTTAGTGTCATCTTTATCTTCTCAGATGGATCTCTGATTCTGTTGTATGCTTTGTACCATGTAGCAATTCATTTGTTGTGCTGAACTGTTCTTTGTTTCTAGTTTATGCTTATGCTTTTGTCCTTTATACATCTGCTTTCATATGTAATTCTTATTTTTGTTCTTGTTATTTTTGTATTCTGGTACCTCTTCATTATTCTTTCTCATATCTTCCTTCTTTCTCTCTGTCCCAGTTTTTGGCATCTATTGTATGCATCAGAGATTTCCATCTAGCATCATATGACAGGTTCTTCTGTAGGAGTTTATAGGAGATATGCTGGGAAGAGATTTCATTTGTTCTCCCTTTGCAACTGTGATTGTGTTAAAATGTAATAGGAATGCAAAGGAAGACTCTTTGGTGCCTCTAAATGTTGCCTCTGCCTAAACCTGCCCCATTATTATCTGATTAAACTTCTGCAAATTGGAAGTAGACAAGAATGCATTGAATTTCAGAGTCTTTTACTGGGCAGTAATTKTGAGTATTAGATATGAAGTGTAGTTAATTTACCTGAGTGAATGTCATTGACTGCAAGAAAGTTGCACAAAATTACCATTACCAGAGTTTAGTTTTACATTTTGGCTCCACATTATGCACTTAAATGAACAGCCCCATATAAACAACAATCTTTTTAATTTTATCGCATTTTTTAACATCTGATTATTTAGAGCACTATTTTGTTTTCATCATTCATGTTTAGTTTCAATAGACTTATGTTCTGGTCAGACTAAAACAAAGTACTGAGGATGAATTACAGTGGTGCATAACCGGAGCAATCCAAAGTAATACCTGACTTTTTTCTGAATATTTTAATATAACTGTAAACATGTAAAACCACCTTGATCGTATGTTTTCTGTATAAATAGCTGTCCCAGAATTGTTAGATGGTGTTAAAATACTTGAAAAATAAGAAATGTTATGCAACATCAAGAAGAAAAGGTGCTACGTTACTATATACTGGGTATACACTAAAATGTCTGCAAGCTTTTACATTTTATTCTGTTGGTACAAAATACTGGAACTTATTTTTGTCAATCCCTATAATAGTTAGGAGATGAAAGTCCAACTCATGAATGTGTAGCAATGTTAAGGCAATCAGCTGTCACTCTTCCTGATCACTACTGATRTGAATCTTACTGATTCTTACAGAAATGAATACAGTTTTGGGAAGCACCTGGAGGTTCTTTTTCAGCAGGATTTCATGAGATATGTAATGTTTAGTTCTACTATAATATTGGTTTTTTATTTTTGAAAAGTGTGCAGTTCGTGCAGCTACCGAAGGCAGAATCCTTGTGCTGGAAGGTTTGGAGAAGGCTGAACGGAATGTCCTGCCAGTGTTAAACAATTTGCTGGAGAACAGGGAAATGCAGCTTGAAGATGGTCGTTTTCTCATGTCTGCAGAACGTTACGACAAACTTCTGCAGGTATGGAAATGTTGTTTGGATTTTCCATTTTTGTTTTCCTTGATAGTGCTGAAATACCATTATGAAGGGGAGAGTATGTATGAGCCAAATGGGGGAAATCTCAACAAGGTGTTTTTTCTGGGATGTTCCGTGGGATGAAACAGGCAGGGTGAAAACTATGTGAGAAGTCAAACTACTGCTTGTAACAACAAAAAAATATTTTCATCTGTATCTTGTCTGTCCACATGAAAAAGAGTAGTCCATGTTAACCTTGTATGAAGCCTGTATGTTTCTAAACTGTGAAAGCCACAATGTGAGAGTAACCAAAATATACTTGTGAAAAGAGATTTAAGTTGAAATTGTTCCCATGAAGTTCASATAATGCTTCAACATTGCAATAGCCTTGTTGCTAAGCTTTTAAAATGTTAGGATACCAAAAAAATGAGGTCAAGATGGGTGACACTGTATTCATCAGTTCTGTCTTGCCTTTAATTTACAAATGTGTATGTAAACAGCCAATCGAAATTACAGGAAATGTTTGGAGAATTTTCTTTTGATAGGAAATGGGATTTTAGTGTCTGCTGCCATTGCTACTTTAGACATTTTCTTTTTTTTTTTTTTTGGGCTTTGAGTCCTACTGCTTAAATTTGAGTGGATACTTTTCAGGCTTTTGGGGACCTCAATAGATTTGATCAGTTAGTTTCCAGTAGTACTCCGCATCTTACTTTGATGTACCGTAGTTTCCAATCACGTACCTGTCAGTCTCCTGTAACAGTCTGACCCCTGCTTGCTCATGTTTCTGTCTGTCATACCTAACTGTGGTTAGGTATATAATTCAGACCCATGTGGCACAGGAGGGAAATTTGTACTAAGCCTTCTGTCATTGATCCTGATTTGTATGAAGTTGCCAACTATGCTGAAGTACTGTGGTGAATTTCTGAAAATATATCATTATTTCTTATGCCTCTCATCTGTGGTTACAATTATTCTGATCTATGCTTTTTCCAAAAACATTTTTATGATATTTAATTAGTAGATGCAGTTGTTGGAAGCATTATTATTATATTTTAAAAGTAAGCTTTTAAAATGTAATTGTATTTAAAGATTGAAAATGAGAATTCAAATTTAGACAGGATTTGGTTGCAATTATGCAAAGTATCTTCCTCTTTTCTTTTTTCCTTTTTAACACTTTTCTAATGATAAAACGTTTCAAAATGAGTGCCTCAGGCACACTGCTAATAGTATATGAATTAAATCTCTTGCTACAATACTAAATCTAATATTGTTGTTTTGTTGTTTGGGGAATATTGTATTATATAAGCTAATGTTCGTATTCTCTTCTCCTGTGTGAATAATTACTGCACATCTAGGTCTGCAGGAAATGTACTCATGTGTGGTTTCAAGGAAGACTTAACTGTGATGTGGGAGGACTAAAGAGTGCATTTTTTGTATGCAATGAATCTTTTACATGACAACAACTGAAATACAACACTTAATGTCCTCATGAAGGAGTCTAGTTCTGTATTATTGCTTATAATAAAGCATAATTTGTGAATGAAACTTCTTAAATGCAGATTTTAGTCTCCTTTACAGTTATAAGAGGGGAAAAAAGAAGAAAAAAAACCTGCTCATGGTAACCCACTTCTAATGTTTTAGAATAAAATAGATTTTGTGGTCTGTTTATTTTCTATTCTTTGTGGAAACAATGTTGTAATGATACCTTTTCAACTTTAACCATCTGTGGGGTCTTCGGTCAAATTGCTACAGGCCTGAAAGCTGCACCTAATCAAGCATTCTATCTACGTCCATTTTGGAAAAACTTGCCTTTACCATCCACAAATTTGACTAGTTCAATGCTTTCTAGCCTCTCTGAATGAAAGATGAGAACATTACCACATTTAGGCTGAAGGACCAGGGCTGTTAGTCAATCTGCAGCTTAGTCATTGTAAGTTTTTAATGATGTAATGGGTTTTTTTTCTTCTTGTTGCTTTATTTTAATTAATTTAGGATCATACAAAATCAGAGTTAGATTCATGGAAGATTGTTCGGGTTAGTGAGGATTTTCGAGTGATAGCATTGGGCCTGCCAGTACCTAAATACTCTGGTAACCCTTTGGATCCGCCCCTTCGCTCTCGATTTCAAGCTAGAGACGTTTATCATCTACCCTTTAAGGTAAGTGYCCTAGCAGAAGAGTTGGATTATCTGTACTGAGTAGAGCTAATATTTTGACATTATGTTTTACTTACCTCACCTCTGAAAAGCATCCTTGAGTAATAAATTTATCTTAAAGGGTATTTTTCATACTGGGGCCTAATAAATTCCTGAAAAGCAGGCTTAGGGTTGCCAAGGAATGCTGCAGCAGAAAAATAACTTCCGTAAAACATATAACCCTAAAAGAAAGATTTGATAATCTTTCATCTTTTTTTTTTTTTTTTTCTTTTTTTAATAAAATTAATTCTGTGTCAAGGAGCGAGTAGACTCCTCATGTCTAAATTAGAGGGAAAAATAGAAAATGCTTCATACATCATGAGCTGTGACCCACAGTATGATCCCAAAATTAATTTACTCTGTGATTTTATGTTCTATTTTCAGGACCATCTTCAGCTATTATATTCAATTGGATCAAACATTTCCCCAGAGAGGTAATTTTTCATAATTAAAAAAAATAAAAATGGAATGAATGAAGAAAAGCGATGTCCTTTCAGGATTCCTTGCTATTTTTGTGTCTTCTATCACTGCATAGAGACCAGAACTGAAGAAGTTTTTTAATATGTGTGGGTGTATGCTCACACAGCTTTTCATATGAAGCCTTCATTATAATGAATCCTTAATGCTGTAGAACTTCAATCACACCTTACTTATTTGCRCTCAGAAATAGTTTCAGCATCTTACACTGTATTTAACTTTTTAGGCTTTAGTATTTTAAATATAGATAGCATGTATAAAACTCTGTAATTACTTTTTCCTATGCAGAATTTCTCAGCTCCTGTCTTTTGCTACAACTCTCTGCTCTCAAGAATCTTCTACATTGGGACTTCCAGATTTTCCTTTAGACAGCTTATCGGCTGCAGTTCAGATTTTGGTATGTGCATACGCATGTGCTGTGAAACTGTATGGACTTAAAATTTCTCAAAATTAGATCTGGATTATTCATGTTGTTAGAAGAAGATTAACATGAACATTTAAAAAATAAACCCGAAAAAACTAAGAATGGTTTGAGGGAGAAAAGCCCCAGTCAGATATCTCTGGATAATACTTTAACCAAGTATTATAGCATATATAATGCTATATATGCTAATACTGAAGGACGAAGTATGGCATAATAGTGAAGGACATGTATGCTAATACTGCAGGACAAAGTATGGCATGACACAAGATTTGTGATGTGATTAAATGTATCTTAGTGCTCAAAATAATGGTTTATATTCTGCTAAATCATCTTACCTGACTTCAGGGGCATTACAGTTTACCTGATGACACTGAGGTAGTCAGTGGAGAGAAATAAAAGTCACAACCTGAAAGTGCTTCTGATTTAATGGTATGCATGTAAATCAGATTGATTGCATTACAAAGACGCCTATTACTCTCCATTGACACCTAAAAGGACCCAAAACAACTATTCAAATGTGGGTATAGGAGACAGTGAAGTTGTATGAGATGAAGCCTACCTTAGGTTTTTGGGTTGTCTGGGGGATTTAGAATAAACATAGACATAGAGGGTTACCTGAAGATGCAGGTTGTGCACGCTTGAAGATGCAATACTTTCTGACAGCTACAGTCCATAGGGAAATACAACACTTGTACACTTGCTGAGTTCACAGTGGCAGATCAGGCAGGCCAGGGCTAAAGCTGTGGCAGTCTTTCTGCTTTCCCTGACAGGCTTTTKTCCCTTGGACTTTATAATTACATGGTAAAAAGTCAAAGTAAAACCAGAAGGTGCCTCTTGAAGGAAGTCAGGGAGATGAGCTCTGTATAAAGAGAGAGAGGGGTTGGTACCCTTTTGCATGGGGGAAGATATGGTCAACCCAGGAGGGTAAAATACCAGGACAGCTTCTCAAACCCTCTCTCCAAGGTGCAGGTGTCTGTAGAAAGGTCTCAGGATAATTCTCTGTTGTTTCTCCTGTGCAATCATTTTACCTATGGTACTGCTCAGTGGCAGATTACTTCTACATATTTTATTGGATTATATACATTAAAACATACCAATTACTTGTGTTACCGTGGTGCTCAGTCCCCTCGGTTGTGCTGGATACTTACAGACATAATTTTTTTCTGAATTAGTGATACTACATCAGGTGTTAAGAAGTGATTAAAATTCAAGTTCAGAGAAATGAAACAGTATTTGGAGGGCTTTAGGAAAGAAATGCATGTTGGATTTTAAAATAAATTGCAACTTTTTATTGTTTGAGCCCTGTAGTGAAAAATTATTTTTAAATTAATGCCAGATGGCTTTCAGAGTAATGGAAAGAAAATGAGCCCTAAGCTATTACCTAAACTGTGGAATGAAGGAAGCATTTTATTTTACATTAGAGAATGTGAAGTGTTATTATTGTATGACAGTGTCTTTTTTAGGTAGACGAGAACTGTTTCTTTTAGAATTAGTTTTAATCACTTGGTTTTCTAAGCCAGCTGTTCTCAGTGATTCTAGCTACAGCATTTTTCCTTCGCATGCTGGGTCACTGCCATCCTCTACTTCTAGCTTGGTTGATTTAACCATTTAAAAGTGTAGAGGGAATGCATTGTAATGACTAGCTTCTTACCTTCTATCGTGGATTCACACAGTCCCAAAATGTATTTCTTAGGTTCAAAACTCCTGCCTGCTGAAAGGGAGAATTTTTTAATAGGGTGCTGTTCTGAAGAGGCTAATTTCATACACGCCATTCTAGTTATTATTAATTTGAGACAATGTGGACAAATTATATCTTATGTCTTTATATGTAGACAGAGGGCTTTTAAAATGCAATAAAGGGCTCCCTGATCCTTTAAGCAGTACATTTACTACAGTGCCTTAAATGGTTTATTTTTACTGATCTTTTTTAATGTGGAACATTATAAATAGTATTACTGATTATAAGTATGAATTGAATTATGCATTTCATAAACTGTGCATCTCCTGATTTCACTTCTAAGCAACTCTTCTTTCAGTTGGGTACCTATGTAAATCCAAGTGTGTAACTGAAAATCAGTTGATTTTTTTTTTAATTATGTTATTTACTTTTTACTTACTTTGATGAAGGCTTAAAAAAGTAGTGCCAGTCCACTGACTGTTTTTCATTAGTGTTACACACAAGTAGTCCTTAAAAATTTGCAAGTCTTTTCTGAAACAAACAATCAAGCATTACTTTAGGGTTTTTGAAACACCTTCTTCCACCATGAAAGGCTTTATGCATATGTTTCTTGAGTATTCATAAATGCACTTCCATTTCTTTCTCTATTACTGCAGCAAAATAATCGAAYCTTCGTCTAGTTCAGGCAGCAGCTGACAAAAGAGTTAGTATTTACAACAAACAAGGAGAGAGTAAAAAAAGAAAAAAAAGATGTTTTCAGTTTTGTGTAGAAAGTGCAAGCATACTTAGTAACTCATTTCAAAACAAAACAGTTTTGATCAAACTGTTCAGAAATTTCTAGGAATTGATTTATTAAATAGAATCTGTACAATGTAATAGAATCAAAATTAAATACTAGAAATTGCTGCGAATGAGTAGATCATTACTGTAATATAGATTTCTTGTCATATTGATTCTTTTCTAGTAGTACTATGAAACTCAGCTACCTGTGGTGGGATTTGTGTCTCCTAACCTTAAATCTCTTTAGGTATCTGAGCCAGTCACTGTAGCTTCCATTTATGCACAGGAAAGAAAGTAATTTTTAGGACATAGTTGTTCTAATCTACTTTAGACATTTATATTGTAATGAATTGCACCTGAGAAATGCCTGTTTTGACATTTGATTGAATATTGCTTGTAGTGGTCATTTGTATATTGCCCTTACAGTTTTATTTTAAGTTCAGCTCTATATAGGATTTTCAGGTTAATGGCTGATGATAGAATGAGCCTATCATTTTTTTTAATTTGTATTTTTTAATTTGAATTAGGATTCCTTTCCTATGATGTCAGTCCAGCATGTTATTGACCGGCTTTACCCCTATAATGTTTTCCTCGGAAAGGAAGGCAGGACTGCAGTCAAAGATGCATTAAAAGTAAGTATTGCACATATATATTATGATTTCAGGGAGTGATGGATTATGATAGTAGTTCTCCTGACTAATGTTACTTCACTACATCTGTAAAAAAAAGAAAACTTAAGTAAACTAAATGGCTACATTATTGCTGAATGCTAAAACAGTATTTAAAAAAAAAAACCTTCATAAGCTGGTAGACTTCATTATAGTGAAAGGTGAAACCTCTGTGTTTTGTAGAATGTTTAGACCTCAGTTCAAGACTACAGAAAAACCCTCATTGTGTAAGTGGTTAATTAACTTGAAAGTAGCTACTTACATGGTTAAGGTAGTCAAATGCTTAAAAAATACCTCTGGCATTTGACCTTTAAGAGGAAATATTAAAATGACAATAGAGATCACATGCACAAAATACATTCAGTATAGCATGATTATAGATTATATTAGTCTCTGGTTTTGGTCTGTGTTAGTGTTTTGTTGCTTGTTGTTGGTCAGATCTTTTTGGTTTTTTGTCCATGTTTAATAATAGCTTACAAAGGTTATAATTATGCTGGGTTATTCCATTTATCCTTTTAAAACTTTAGCACAGTGCTGGCTTTCTTTAATTTTGTAGATGATGTAGATGATGTAATATGTTGTAGGAGTTATGTATATTGTTGAAAATTAGTATTCACAGCTTAGAGCATCTTACCCAGCTCTTTCGGTCCTGAAAATTAGAAGTTACTTGTATGTGCATATTTAGAAATAACCAACTCTGTACCTAGTGAATTTTTGTTTTTCCTAAAACCAAGCCCACATGTCAGGGAAATGTTTGTAGCCTATCCCTGCTGACACCTCCCATATACTGCCTTTTTGCATTGGAACTCAGTCCTGTATTCCCTGTTTAACCGGGCTGGTATCCTACTTCTCTTCCTGAGTTTTGGGATGGACAGTCCTAGCATTTGAAGGAGGTTGTCCTGCATGACCTGCTAGCTTTTGTGAATCYTCAAAGCTGCCTCCTGTGGGGTCCTACCTACCACTTCTCTGAATAAGCCGATCTGGTCTGAAATCCAGGATCTGTAGTCTGTTACTTGCCTTCATCACTCCCCCTTGGGATTTTGAACTCCATTATTTCATGGTTGCTACAGCCAAGGCTGCTGTTGATTGCCACATCCACAACCAGTTGCTCCTTCTTTGTGAATAGCAGGAGCCGTCTGTGCATCACCCCTGCCTAGCCCGTGCAGTGCCTGTGTTGAGACGTTATTCCAGGCAGCCTCAGAAATCTAGATTGATTGTGTCACGCTGTGTTGCCCTTCCACCACGTGTCGGGGAGATTGAAATTGCCCATAAGAACCATGATCTGGGTGGAAATAGACTTCTATCTGTTAGCAGACGAGTAACAGTCACTTCTGTTCTTAATATGCCTTTATTTTAGATTCTTCATGTCATTTTGTTTCCCCTATCAGTTATAGATGGTGAATGTCTTTATGTTCAGTACCATCAGCTTCCTCCATTTTCCATTTCTTTTATTTAATTTTATGTGTTGTGCATGCTTTTGCTTCCTGTGTAAGACAGGTTGATTTGACTAGTAAAATCTTCTTTCTCAATGATTGTCTACTTTTAAATATCTCCTTATTGTTCACATTTTTCTGTGTTAATTTTCCTTTTTTTTTTTTTTTTTAATACTCTTCCTCATCGCTACTTACACGAACTTGTCCCATTATGTCAACAAGTACATATAATCTTATTTGGAATTTTATTCTATTTGCACACAACAAATCTTGTTAAGCAATGAACCTTAAGAAATACAGAAAATAACTGGTTGTACTGAGGAACTTCTGTTTATAATGATATTTTAGTAATAGCAGCACCAGAACTATATTAAATATGGATAAGAAATGATTGTTTTTTCCATTCCATAAGAAATGTGAGGGAGAGGAGTCTGGCAGAAGCAAGGTGATTTCTTACTTTACCTTCCTACAGATTTCCAAAGAGTGTCCAGCTAATATTTGCCACCGAATACTTCTCTCTGTGTAACAGAATACAGTTAGGAAATACTAATCTTAACTGTGAGGTATCAAGAGTTGAAAAAATAAATACTTGAAGTGTATTGCAACTGATGGGTTAATTTGTGTGAATTGAATCACTTCTTAACATCAGCTAACATTTAAAGAAAATAAAAACAAATTTCATATAACAAAATGTAAAGTTTAGGCATCAGACTTGGAGACAGATATGGGGAAGTAGTAATCTAGCTGATAACATATCTTAATTTCAGGATGTCTTCCCTTCCAGTCAGCTGTCGGTGCTGAGAAGTGAGGTAGCCAGCGGTCAGGTTACACAGCTAGTTTTGGCAGCTGTTAGACCCTGTGCATATTTCTTGAAGAGATCATATTCTCCAGGCACTGTCTTCCCAAACACTGTCTTCAACTTGGGTAAATCTTTTCCTTATGTGCTTCCTTGCTCACTGAGACTCCACCAAGGCCTAGGTATTCCGCATAATTCTTATTCTCGATAATGAATTAATGAGAAATATTGACTTATACCTTCCCTGTGAGTGAAAGTAGCTCGTTACGGTGTTAGTCTTTGATGTATAAAGATGCTTTGAAATGCAAATCTCTTGTTGAGTGGATCTAGTTGGAGTTAAAACCTGTCTTAGGCTTAACTCTGTCTATCAATCAACTTTTCCATTTGATACAAATGTGGCTCTTTGTGTCAAACTAGTTAGCATTGAAAAAAGTTTATAGGTTGCACACTAATCCAGCATCAGCAGTGATCTTGAGAGTTGCTTATCATACAGACCATTTGTACAAGTGCTACAGTTTGCAGCTTTCATTAGCTTGCAACAGACAGGACAGAAGTACCAAAATAAAGTTGAGAATGATGTGCCTTTGTGTACCCTTATTTGAAGTTTCTGCACTTTGGAACTGTATCAATTTCTATTCTGATTCTTAAAGAAGATCTTAAACTTAGAAGATCTTGCAAAGGAAAATATGACTTGGTTTGAATTCTGGCCTTCAAAATTATTCTGTACTTGCATGAAATATTGGCATGACAAATTATTTTGACTGACAGATGAACATTTGAAATATGATTGCAAAAATTAAGTAAAAATTTGTTTAAGCTTTTTCTCTACAAGATTTAAATATAGAGAAATCACTGCTTTCAAGGAAAACAGCTTCCAGTTAAACATTCCCAAACAATAAGCTTAAGCACATATGATGTCTTCCACAGTATTGAAGTTTTCTTCAGTATACTACTGATAGGCATTTATAAAACTGGTCATCTTCATTTAGGCTGAGTTTGGTGGCTCATAAGAGACTCCAACTGTTCTATACTTATTTCTTCATTGTTCCATAAGCTTTTAGTATTTTACTTCAGATTCATGAGAGATTTTGGGTTCACTTTTTTAATTCTCACATGCCTTTTGCGTGCCTTTTTTTCCCAGTGTTGGAAATACTCACTGGGGTTTTTTTACCTTCTAATCAAGAGAATCTTCCCATCAGATTTTAGAAACAACATATAGAATCATAGAATCATAGAATCATTAAGGTTGGAAAAGACCTCGAAGATCATCAAGTCCAACCGTCAACCCAACACCACCAAGCCCCACTAAACCATGTCCCTAAGTGCCTCATCTACACGTCTTTTAAATACCTCCATGGATGGTGACTCCACCACTTCCCTGGGCAGCCTGTTCCAATCTTTAACCACTCTTTCAGTAAAGAAATTTKTCCTAATGTCCAATCTAAACCTCCCCTGGCGCAACTTGAGGCCATTTCCTCTCGTCCTATCGCTAGTTGCTTGGCAGAAGAGACCAACACCCACCT
>JAYKAV010002991.1:0-39391 GCA_035582835.1 Phoebastria nigripes
GGTGCAAGCACCACCCAGCAACACCCAAAACATCAATGGGCCATCAGCGCTCCTATTATACCAAACCCAAATCACAGCACACTGTCCCCAGCTACTGGGAAGAAAGTTAACCCTGTCCCAGCCGGAACCAGGACATACATTTAACTTCTGCATCCCAGTCTTTAAATGTGATGGGCAAAGCTTTGCATTACAAGAGCTCTCAGTGTAGATACAGTTCTTGTAGACAAGTGGAAGTTTGTCACCTCTCCTGGTGCTTGACGTCCATGAGTTGAGCAGAAGCCTACTGAGCCCCTTACTTAGGAGTGAGCTCTTGCTTATCAGATGCTATGTCTCTTTTTGAGTGATTATGTATTGTTAGATAATACTTTCAATCCATTTCACTGATCTAGGATAAGAACTAAATTAGGACTTCAGTCTCAATACCTCTATGGAATATCTGATTATGCACTTGTAATAGCATGTTCAACAGTATTTCCGTGAATTTGGAATGGATTTTTATCTTTCTTTAGAAAGGGGAATTGCTGGTATGTTGGTTTTGAGAGGTTGCTTCAGTCACTGATAATCCAATACTATTGCTAACAAAAGTGCAACTTTTTACATTTGTAATAGTGAATTTTGTGCATAGTTGAGTTCCCCAGTTGTTTGAAGCAGTGGGCCTACTTGTTACGTTGTGGCTCCCTTTGTCATTGCAACAGTAACTTCACTAGAAAAGTTAAAGGACTATTAAATCAAAGATCAGTTTTTCTCCCGGTAAATTTCTGTAAGAGGAAAGTTATGTGTGAGTAATGTCTGAAGTAAAACAGATTAAAAATAGTTTGCAATGTGGTGTTCTTGGTAAGTTACTGAGCTGCTTTCCCACACTCTTAGTTGTCAAACAGAAGCATTCCTATTCAGGTAACATTACTGCATTTAAGTTCATCAACAAAATTAACAGATTTTTTTTTTGTCACTGAGTAAATATTGATTTTAGATATCAGCTTTAACTGATAACTGTGTTGGTTCTTTATAATTCTCACCCTACACCATGGAGCTTAATGGTGTTTTAACAGACTGAGCCAAGGAGCTCTAATTTGCTTATTTGTTCATTTTCCATCTCTCCCTCAGCCCCCATCAATAAAAAAAGAAACTGGGAAATTTTAAATCATGTTGACATTATTTAAGATATCGATATGCATTCAAAGTTTGTTTGCTGTGAAAATTTAATGAAGCTTTTAAAACATTCTAGAAGACTAACTTTGTTTTTTCCTTCTTTGGTGAGTTTTTATTAATGTTTGCTTTCTTTTTCAGAGAAGTGTCATCAAATTATTACATTCTAAGAGTGAGGTAGTCAGACAGTATGTGGCAAGACTCATCAATGCTTTTGCTTCACTGGCAGAAGGTAAGAGATTTGCTGCAGAAAAAAAAGACAGCATTTTCATGAGGCTGGCTTTTGTAGATACTTCATAAGTGCATGTCACTGCGTGTGGAAGTTTAGAGCCTTATTTGCACCCTTTTTCTAGGGATTCACTGTCTTTTGTTACATGCATTCAAAACAGTTTTTCAGTATCTGGAAAGTTTTCATTTTGACACTGTATATTCAGCATTTCTGACTTCTTTTGATGATTTGTGGTCTATGTAGGAACTTACCCAGGTGCTGCCTTTAATATAGTCTTCAGTCTCTTCATGAGGGTTAAAAAAAAAAGAAAAAAACAAGAAAAATCCGTGTTAATTAAAGGTCCTGGAGGCAGACCTGCTACCAGGCTGTGCAACAGTAGTTAGTGCAGCTCTTGCATCTTCCTGATCCTCACCTGAATAAATCTTTGTGCATCACTGCTGTTTGGTTGCATATATATGCAGCTTTGTATCTCTGCCTGTCCCAAATTAGCCCTTGGTTTGGTGCTACTTAAGGAGCTAACTATTGCTAGGAACTGAAATCCCATTTAAAGTCAATAGCAGTAGGGCACCTAACTTTCCTGAGCAATTTGGACATTGCTGTTCTTTTCCTAGAGTATACAAAACTATGATAGATTAGAAAGCATGTACTGAAAGAGGAATAGTGGATTCTGTGGGGTACTAACTTGGCAAGTGGGGGCCTCTAAAGCCCCAAGTGGCTGGATTGTATGCAACTGGTCTGCTAGACAACTCATTTGTGCAGGTTTGTTTGGGTCTTGGCACAAGATTGTGACTTGTCAAGAAGAAACTGAGGTCAATCCTGCTTACTTTTCCAAGGAGAGGGAGCTTTTCTGTCATAAGCTGATATCTCAGCATCTGTTCTTTCATCGCTTTTTGCACCAGGTCGTGTCTACCTTTCTCAGAACCCAACGTTGCTGCGAATGCTGGAGGAGAGACTGAAAGCTGAAGACAAGGATTCCCTTACATGGGAGAATGTTCTGGGGGCTCTGCAGAAATTCAGCCTCAGGTGATGAAAGCACAGCACGCAGTGGTGACAGCAGGAGAGGAAATGCAGGCTAGTTAGGCTCTGTTCAGGGAGGAAAGTAGAGCACTTGGTTTTCCCCTAACAATCATCAGAACCTCTGATGACTGATGAAAGCAGTGTCATTTATTATGGAGGACAACTCAGTTTTGCTGACTGAATTAACCTGACTTCCTACCAGCTGTCAAGACTCAAGTAAATGTACATCTGCCATAGCCTTGTGTGCTTTATATGTATTCCTTAATTAAACAAAGTTAAAATCTTAATGTAGAAAGTTCTGAAGATCCTACATAGAAAAAAAGAGTTGCATTACATCCCAAAGCATGAGGTTTTCATTATCCTTTCTGCAAACATTTTTCAGATATTTCATCCTCATCCTGTTGATCCTCTTTCCTGGAGCTGTCTATGCATGGACTGTCTTGTTTCTTACTTTTGTATTAGCAGTCTGACTCAAATGCCCACCACAAAAGAAATATGATGCAAAAGCAGTAAAGGGCATGATGTTGCTCCCATTTATCAAATAAGTATGATCTAGGAACTCCGTTTTCACAGTACTCAGGAGGAATATTCAGCCCTGAATAGTTTAACTAAATATAAGGAGGTAGATGGATGTTTTAGCTCTTGTTATTTTCATTCATGTTTCTTCCAAATTAAGACTGCAAGTGTTGGGGTTTTTTTTATTTGTTTGTTTGGGCTTGTTGAAGAATGAGGTCTGCTTTTGGATTTGCCTCATTTAGAACTTGTCTGGATGAAGCACATGTAAATGTGCTTTGGGTAAAGTTCTGGACTGCTTCCTGACATGATACCTTATACATATTTGAGATGAAAGAGAATAAATCTTCATACCCTACTGCTTGAAATCCTAAACCAATCTTAGAGAAAATTATTTTTCTAATAAAGCAGCTGTTGATAGTACAAGTTAGTTTGAATTTTGGGGCCTAGACACTAAGCTACTGAAAAT
This sequence comes from Phoebastria nigripes, assembly GCA_035582835.1. Classification (NCBI taxonomy): domain Eukaryota; kingdom Metazoa; phylum Chordata; class Aves; order Procellariiformes; family Diomedeidae; genus Phoebastria; species Phoebastria nigripes. Next base: position 3,375 of record JAYKAV010002991.1, read on the forward strand.
TTGAAAGTTTGTTACTTTCTAAAAAATAACAGTCTTATAGAAGGTTAATTCCAGATACTTGACATGAGGGATGCTTTTTTAATATGGTCTGATGCTCCCTTGTTTTGCTCAGTCCATGCCGTAGACCTACTGCAAGATCCAGGACTGAGAAAGTGTATGAACTTTCAGGTGTAACCCAAATCCCAAGTACTAAGATCAGGAAAATACCTGCTTTGACCTTCGTAATTTAGACTTACTGCCCATTGGAAATAACGTAATTAAAAATGGTGTTCTTCAGTTAGACCTTTCTAGCAGTATATACTTCTCTTTTGTATTGTGAAGCAAGGAATTTCTGTTGTAGGAGATCACAGTTGACCACCTGGCACTTCATTCAGTATACTCTTTGAGGGCAACTACATGTTGAGTTAAAAGAATACGTGATCTAAGAATCTATAGAGAAAAGAGCAAATAGATTTAAGCAAAAAATCTCATTTGTCAAATCAACAGTACAAAAGTGCTATAGTGCTATGGCTACTTATGGCAGAAGAAGTAATTAATTTGTTTTATGGGTCTGTTGTGTGTAGCTGGCTTTTTTATCAATTTTAAGACAATTGAAAATGCAATTTTAGGTGGAGTTAGAAGCCTCAGAAAACAATGAAGAAAAACCAGCAGCTTGCGGGTTTAAAAAAACAAAAAAAACCCACAAAAAAACCCAACCCACCCAACAACGTTTTAGTCTTCTAACCCTAGGGGAATCTGCATTTTCAATTTCTTCAGGCTTTGTCAATTTCTTAGTTTAATTGATTCTGCCAAAATGGGTAGTTTTGGGGTTTTTTGTTGGCAGGCTAGTGTATAGCAGGTAGATGAAGTCGGGTTTTGATGTGCTTATATTAGCTATAAATGTATTTGAAAGCTATTTATGATGTGGTCTGATTTTTGTGGGCTTTTTGTTTTTTAATCCTAGGCGTGCACTGCAGTCGGCAATGATCAAAGATGGGCTCATTTTCTGGCTGGTTGATGTTCTAACAGATACAGATTGCCTGTCTGATTACACGCTGGAGTATTCTGTTGCCTTGCTCATGAATCTTTGTCTGCGGAGTGCAGGTGTCTTACATTTTGAATTACAACCTTATTCCAAGAAATGGATAGGGAAGATTGTGAATCCTTTTTTCTGATATACCTGGATTCTTTCAAGTGACTATAATTAGTTGCAGGGACTCGTATAACCAGAGATAATTGAGTGTTATAACCAATGCTTTTGAGCAGATCTCTTTCCCAAGAATCCCAAACTGTGGAGGTTAGCTTGACCAAAATCTAAAGAATTAAGAAAACAGTTAATCAATGGAACCCTCTAAGATCTGATTCTTTTTTTGTATCCACATGTGAGGACTGCCATTCCTACGTTCCAGGCCCACTTTTCAAAGGACACTTTTTACTTGTGTAAGAGATTTGTTTGTATAAAAGAAAGTCAGAACTGAGTTGATCAGTAATGGCAAGGAGCTTAACCTTCACCTTGTGGAGTGAAATACTTGCATGCTTCACTTCTACAATGCAGAGATTACCCCCAAGAAAATATAAGGTCCTGTCTATGTCCAAGAGACTTAAAAGAAGTTTAAAGTAAGTTTCCTTTTAAAAAGGAAAGTAAGGTAAGGGTGAAAAATTGACTGCTTGCCGTAAGCAAAATAATGTCTTTGTTAAACTTTTTAGAATCCCTTTGTGTTGCATCCTGTCCAAGATTACAACTGTATAAATCCAGAGTAACTCCACTGATTTCAGCTCAGTTATGCTGAGCAGCATTTGGCAGGGACAAGGAACAGTATTGCTCTGTGTAAATTATATTTAGTACTGATTTTAAGAAGTAAGCAGCTTGCTCTGATCTGTTATATTTTTTTCAAGTGTATTTATGTTTTCTCCCTTTGCAGGGAAGAAAATGTGTGCAAGGATCGCAAACCATGTGCTCAAAGTTCTCTCTGATCTTCTTGGCCATGAGAATCATGAGGTATTTGTACAGCAAACTTTGGGTTAAGGAAAAGGTGGAAAGAAAAATTAAAGATAAAAAAAAGCAAGAAAGGAAGAAATGGAGAAAAAGTAAATTAGTTTTATTTCCCTTGTTAGACCCTCATGTAATTAAGTTGCCTGAAATTTTCCTAAAATTCACAATTATGTAATTTTTTTTTCATTGGGCACTGGTCTTTCTAGACTTAATTATGTCTTCCTTTAACAAATGTTGGCAGCTAAGAATGAAAGTCTTTTAGATGCATAGTTATGCAGTCCATGTGCCTTCTTGATTGCAGTTTCTGATGCTGTTTAAATGTCATCTCACACCAAATCATCTCAAGCTTAACTAATTCATTAGATGAACAATGTGTGGTGCAAGCCATTATGCAAAACATCAGGTGCAAAGAAGCAAATACGCTAGTAGTTTTAAGGAATATTATAAGAAAGCAGTACACATGTGACATTCAAGTCCTAGTATCTTTTTATCTACCACTTCATTTAACCTGCCACTTAAACCTTTTGTGGTTCAAGTTTCTTTTCTGTCTCCAGACACACTTGCATCTTAGATGCTAAATTAAACTGCCTCAGAGTAAAATGCTAAAAATTATTAGTTATTTCTACCTGGTGCTTTTCAACACATCACTCTGATATCTGCTGTCTGCTATATAAAGCATTGCTTCAGCTGTCTCTGCAGAGAGTCACTTCATTAACCATGGAGTAAAATTCAAGGCAGGAGAAAATGCAGGCAAATATTGTATGAAGTTGAAATCATAGGGAGGCAGAATTTTTATCAGGGTATTCTAGATTGATTCCTTGATGATAGTGCAAGGTGCAATGAAATATAAACTCTGGTGTCTCATGTTTATATACAGTGATTGTATCACCAGGTTTTTTGCTTATCACTTAAATTGAAAATAGAGAATAAATTTGAATTAAGCGTTTACTCCGTGTTTTGTGAATTCATTAGAAGATGTAGATCAGTTCTTTACTAGCACTGTTTAGATTAAGATGAAACTTGGCATACCTTTATTGTACTGTTTCACTAGCTTTGTTTTTATGAATGATGAGAGTTGATACGATACATACTAATACAAAATAACATCCCAGTCCCTAGACTGAAGTATTTAGAAAATGCTATCATACTGTTGAAGTCTGTGCCTTAGAATGGCCTTGAAATTTCTCTCGGAGGGGGTGCATTCTTACAACCTAGTTTGCACCAGTGCAGCTGATAGAAGTTTTGTTATCAAAGTCGAAGGTAGAAGGCAATGCTCTTGGGTGCCAGGAGAGCTTTCTGAGAAGCTGTGGAATCCTTGTGTAAATCCCATTCCCTTATCTTTCCTTGCTTCCCCCGCTCCCAGCCTAGCTCATTGTTCATTTTGCCAAGGGTATAGACAGAGGATGACTGGAAATCTTAGTGCTCCAACAGTAACTGGCCAATAAAAAGGGTCACATAAGTGCTGATAAAACTAGTTTGACAGATCTGGTGGCTTTCACTAACCATAATACAGAGCTTTCATGCTAGCTGGTTTTTTTCCTCTGCTGAGGGACAGTAACAGGCAGCAAAGTGAAAGGATGTTTGAAGCTGCTACAGCTTTTATCATCCTGCCTAAGGCTACAATGCTTGAAGCCTGTCTTGAGCTCATGCTGACACAGTCTTGTCCCTGTTCTTTGTTGTATTTTTTGTACTGCCACTACTGTTTGTCAGAAACTAACCTTCTCTGGGGTTTTTTGGTTTTTTTGTTTTGTTTTTGTTTTTAGGGCTAGGTCAATTTGCAAGAATACATTTTCAGAAGGGGTAGGGGGGAAATCTGCATGCAGCAGTACTGATTTAGATCAACCACATCACAGTATATTTGCATCCTAAAAGTTCACTGCTTCCCAAGTGGGAATTTTTGCAAGTGCAGGCTAGCCTGATTAAACTCTCTGAACGTAGTTGTTCTGCACCTTCACTCTTAAATTTTGCTTATAGTCAGCTGGGGAGAATGTAAGAGTTTTTCATAGTGGTATGACTATTTCTTTCTCTTAGATACAACCATACGTGAATGGAACATTGTATAGCATTCTTGCCATCCCTTCTGTCCGAGAAGAAGCCAGAGCAATGGTAAGAAGCACTGCTTTGCAAAGATCAACGCATATGCCAAAGATGGCACGCACACAGGTACCTGTTGAGCAGTGTGCAGCAGGGTTGTAAGGTAGGAGCCATGGCATTTGAGAAGGGAATCCACAGGAGGCCCTCCACCTTTGATATTCGGGCAGATATGAATGTATGTCTCAAACACTTTTGCCATATTTGCTGGTCTTTTCCCAGAAGAGGAGCCCCAGCAGTGTGAAGGATTCTATCTAAATTATAAATTAAAGGTGTTATTTTAGAATAGTGTTGTCCATCTAGCATTTCATAGACTGGATGTGGCCCAGGAGATGCTTTCAGCTGACTTGCTACTTCTTCCCCTTATTTAACTCATTCTGCACCAGTGAATAGCCACTAAGAGGATGAGTTCCTCTTGCTGCTTTTGTTTCTGCCTGGTATAGACATGGTTAGGTGGGGAAGGCAGCAGGAGCTGCCTAGTTTTAGCAGAAACTAGGAATTGATCTCCTGTGGAAGTTAGTCTAATGGTAGTGAATGTGTTTTGACTTCTGGATTTGAGGAAGCCGTTCCTGGGATAGCAGTGTATCTTTATATCTTAAGGATTAACCTAGAGAGTTATGCAGACATAATTGTTGTCAGATGGTTTACCTCACAAAGCACAGAGGATTGGAAGTCATCTTAAATCTTTATCTGATTAAAGATACAACACCAAGCCTGTAAGGGGCCACAAAGAGAGAAACTGGGTTTAAGAGAAGGTCAAAGTTGGTCCTGCTTTTTGCTTTCCTTCTCTGAACCTTGCGCTGTTGTATCTGTGAATGCAAATTTGCCCTTTGCTGTTGACTACTGTGTACTGAGTTCAGAAGGCAGAAGCAGCAGATCTATTGTAAAAATTTGCTGTTCATCATGGATACTTCTGTATTTAAACCTAGAAGCAATCTAGACAGCATATTTCTTTTGTCTTTGGGAAGTGTATGGACAAAATGGAGTGCTTAGAGCTGGACATGGTGGTTTGTTTCACACTACCTTTGTTTTTCCTGACAAAACAATGACATTTTAGCTAACAAAACTCTGTCACTGTGGTCACATGAAACACTAATCTAGCAATGTTTTCCACTACATCCAGGGAATGGAAGAAATTCTGCGCTGCTTTATCAAGGAAGGAAATGCAGAGATGATCCGACAGATTGAATTTATTATCAAGCAGCTCAATTCAGGTCAGAAGAACAGATGCAGCTATCTGAGCTGTAAATCTTTCACAAAAGCCATAAGAAAGCTCATGTTTTTACTTGGCGTTGAAACTCTCAAAGAATAACAACAGTGTGATGGTCTGAGAGAGGGTGAATGGTGAATGTCAGGATTTGAATGTCAGATGTATTTTAAAATTTCCTTTTGTGTTACAATATAAAGAAGAAATAAAAGGCTGAGTAGGTGTCAATTCCAAAGTTTTGGGACTGTAAATAGAATGACCTTGGCTGTAAATAGAATGACCTTGACTGTTTTCTTTCATGCTAGTGGCCTCACAGTAATGAGAGTCTGCTGTCAACTGCAAAAATAAACAGGTGATACAATTTGTAAAGCAGGATTTAGGGACTAGGTCTGTCTCTGCTCACCTCTTGCTATATTGAGGAGTGTAGCTTTGTTAATCTGAAATGGCTTATCCTGAACAGGGGGCAGAGACCATCCTTTTTGGAGAGTATGTTGATGGGTCCTAGGAGTTGTAGATGCTGTCTTAATACAGACAAGTATGAGGAGGTGGAATATTTATTGTATTTTCTGTTCCCTGTGGCTGAAAGGAAGGCTGAAGAAAGAGAAAGCAAATAATGAAAAGGAGGTGAATTCTGATTAAAGCTTTCTGTACAGTAAAAATAGAACAAGTTTGACTGCTTTCTTTGGCTTTTGGAAAGAGCAGAAATCAGCATATCTTATGGTCCTAGCTTGTAAAAGAACAAATAAAGTATTTAAGCACCGTACTGCCACTATGCAATATAACATCAAGGTTATAGATCGCTCCTCTTCTACCTGTGAATGGTATTTTTAAAAGGTTTTGCCTGATTGGTGAGTAAAAGTTGAGCGTACAGATTTCCAGTATAAGCCTGGCTGCTTTTTTCTAAGGAAATGAGTTCGTCCAAAAGTTACAATAAGTATTCTATGTGAGTATTATCTTTTTATGTATAAAAGTAGTATAATATTGAAGTGTTTGTAGGGAGAAGTAGAGTCTTTTATTAAAAATTAATTGAAAAATAGACAAACTTGCAAGTACACACACTTTCATTCAAGTCTTGTCAGTAAATACACTGAGGCATCATAGTGGGATTTATGAGAAAATAACTATTCCAGAGTGTTTCTGTTCCTGCCATTTTCCCAAATATGAATTTATTTCAGTGATTTCTAGAATGCTTTATAGGAGCAAATAATTCCAACAGTTGTCCTGAAAAGAATGGGATGTCTATATGAGAAGCAAGCTAAATCTTAACTGTTGTAAAAGAGGCGCGATAACTAGAGATTCTGTTAAGTTGCACAGGTACTCTTACACCATTTTGTTTTGCTTCTTTCTAGAAGAGCCATTAAATGATAGTGTTGTGTCTGACGATGAAGAGGAAGAGGAGGACGAGGAAGTAAGTTTAAAGGCCTTAGGCACCTTTTAGAAAAATCCTTAACCTTCTAGACAGAAAATATTTGTGTCAATAAGCCAGACTTTGTTTTTTTGGGTGGGGTTTTTTTTGGTTGGTTTAGTTTTTTCACTTTTACTTAATTACCAGGGTGTATTAACAAGAAAATTGGATCTGTTTCCATTACCTTATCTTCATTTGAAGTCCTCCTCTTTCATTTTGGCAAGTCACCACCTCTGTGATAAATAAAGGATTATAGCTTGAAATAAGTAAAGAGATGAGGAGTTACTGTAGCAGTAGAAATCTTGCTTTCAAGCAGACCCATTTCAGCAGTTAAAAAAAGGAAGCAAATGAACCAGTATATTGCCAGAATAGTTTATAAACAGGTTGTTATTTTTTCTTAAGGTATCATGATCTGTTCAGGGTGTGACGACTTCTTTTGCTCTTTAGAAACTTTAAAATATATTTAGTAAACTGTCTGTGTGTAATGAAGGAAAACAGTAATTACAAATTAAGAAATAAGTCCCATAAAAAGAGAAAAGGAAAAAAAAAGGAGAAAGAAAGCATGAGAAACTATGTCATAGTAAATATAAACTGGTTAGCTGTGTATTTCTAGCTCTGCTAATAAACACATTTTATACCAATACTTCAGCATTTTTTAAGAAGCTCTCTGCATAGAATAATGGGATCCCAGGTGTAGACAGCATATTTGATAATCTAAATAAACAAGCAAAGCAAGGTGTAAATGATGCAAGGGAAACGTTAAACCCAGTCTTCACTGGTGATGTTGCCATTGCTACGTTGCCATAAGTGCATGTGGGGGGTTGAAAATATACTGCGTAAGCAGTTACATGGGAGTTTTATCTGAAAGAAGTCTACCACATAGCACTTTTCTTTCATTGAAAAGTCTTGCATGAGAAATTTAAAAGAACAGCTACAGTAGATGTCCTTGGAATAGTGTTTTAACATATTTAGATGGGTGTATATGTGCACATACGTTTGTATCATGTATCTGCCCTGAAAAGGTCAGTGACATTGGGAGTTAGTGATCTCTGCAAAACGTTCTTGTATTAGAAATATTGCTGGAGAACACATACTGAAACCCACGTTTTTAGACAAAAAGTAAGTTTTTGTCCTGAACCAACAAAGAATAAAATACATAAAACTTACCAAGTTAGTTGTGTCCACGTTCTACTAGCTTGTTGCACATTAACGCAAATGCTACTAAACAGTGACAACCACGCTGCAGTGTAAAACTTGCCTTGTTACTGCAGGGTGACTGAGTGCATTTTCAAGTGAACGTTGAGCCTTTTGTGTTTTGAAAGCAGAGAAAAATATAAGTATCCTGCATGTAAAAGGTGTGGTGTGCTCTCAGCTGCCATGAAGTGCAGCACCTTCCAGGATCCAGGTCAAGTAATTTTGAAATACATTTTTACCACTGAACCATCATGTGATTAAAATGGACTTCTGTCACTTCTTATTATTTGACTCAAAAATAACAGTAGGCTTTTGAAACAGAGAAATGTCTGATTCCAGTTTTTCATTAGCTTTGCCATTATATTAAACAGAAGAAGTCTCATTAAGCCAATGACTGTTTCTAGTGTAACATTAATTGTGGCACGTTCTAAATCCTTATTGCTGCTGGGAACTATAATTCTGTTCTGCTGCAAGGAGGCCTGGTTTCTTAGTCCCTCAGTTTAGAAAATATAGTATACAAACAGCATGGCAGCAAAATGCTACACAAAATGCATAATGTTACTTTGTTAAATAAGCAAAGATTTGTTGACTCACTGCCTCAACGCTTGAAGCTCTTTTGTATTTTGGAAATGCTGTGAGTTATTGTTCTTTGATGGGATTCTGTGATAACATCTGACGTTGTGATCTGGCAACAGAAAGTTTTGGAAAACTTTATCAGAAGTCTTGCCTTTACATAACTTTTAAAAAATACTAAAGGCTGAATGTATTTCAGAATATGTCCATAGATTGACAATTTCATGACATGCATTCAAACTGCTTACTGATATTATCATTTGTTGCTGATCTACTTAATACCAATATTTTTACCTTCACAACTTAAGAAAAAACAAAAAGACTCTTTTAGGCAGACTTAGTTCGCAGTTTTTGCCTCAGCTTTTATTGTTTCCAAGAGCATGCGAAGGTTCCCCATGCTGTTACTATTACCTTTCATGTTTTTTTGCTTTTATCTGTGTTTAATTTAGAGTTGTTGAATTCTATCTTGGCTTTGAGCAGATCTTGTGGTAATGACTACTTTCTCCTAAACACTGCCGCCAAGGTGTGGTTTAGCCTGCTGGAGGATAATTCTGGGATTTCTAAGGGCATCATACACTCAGAAATTTAAGATTCTGTAATGTGTGACATTGGAGCATATAAACTGAATTAAAAAATGTCTATGTGTATACTGTTATTCAGAAATAAATTGGCTTTCAGGTTTGTCTGCTGAGCTTTAAATTAACTAGTATAGAGCTCAGGATGCACTGGCTTCTGGAGTACATGCCCACCTTCGTTATGTTAGCCATCTGGGGTGTGTTGACACCCACAGTCACAGTGCATATTTTCTGGTGCTTAATATTCTCTTGACTGTTCTGTTAAATACTAACTTAATTTATCTTCAGTATTTGATCTTTAAACTTGCTTTTTATTTGACTTGGACAATCTTTAAAAGCTTCTTGTAAAAGTGAATATGTGATATTGTAGCTCTAATTCAAAAGTCTGGTTACAAACTTGAGCTACATTTAGATAACTGTACAGTGACAATTTATCAGATGCCCTCTGATCCCCCGTCACTCAGCACCTGGCAATAAAATCAGTAAACTGCAGCATGAAAATACACTTCAGCTAGAGAGTATATCAAAAGAAAGAGAGTTTAATCAGGACTAATCACAGGACTTCAAGCCATTACATTAAAGGACTTTGCTGCCAATGTCTGCTGCAGCCTGTGAGCAATGGTGAACAGGGCACCAATTGTGTTATTTCAGCAGTGGAAAGATGGCATGTCTGTCAAAGCTCTTTTTCTGTACAAGGAGGCAGAGGAGGGACACGTTCAGGCTCAGTTACCTAGTATGTTAAATGACGTCAGGGAGCATGGTTGGCAGGAAGAGGTACTTCCCAGAAACCGGAAACTGGCGTTCTCTGTCTGACAAAACGTGTCAACCAGAATATTGGAAGAGGTGGAACCTGGGGAAACCAAGGCAATCTGTGAGGAGAAGTTAAATACATCATGCATGCAGAGAGCTGGATGAAAGCGCAGGGTGATGTTCTGACTGTAGTGTGTACCACTCTACCCAGGCACAGTGTAGGCAGTCTTCTATAAAGCATCCTTGAAGAAAACTGTTAGCTCTTGATGCTGCATTAACATACTGTATAAAAAAAAATTTTGTGTCTGTACTTTTTATCTCTGCTTGACGCCTGTGAGTGAGGAGGTGATGAGCAGTGAGAGTAACTAAATCAAAACAAAACTTATGTTTTTTAAGCCATTTGGTACAGAGGTCATTGAGCTTGAAAAAAGGCAAGCCCGTAGAGCCCTGGGGAAGCTAACACCTACTTGGTCTGGGTGATGGTAGTCTCATTATTTTGCACCAGACAAAGACTGGAATCAGTTGGCCATTTCCACTGTAGGAAATACCTTCCCTGCACACGCTTCCAATGTTTTTTTCCTCATGCTGTTTTTGTAGAGCACTGTCCAAGCATCCATATTATTGGCTAATCTTTGTGGCAGAGGGTATTTCTTACTTTGGCTATTTAAAACTATTTGAGTCTAAATCTCACTAAAGTGAAACTGCTTTTCATTTTCTTTGTGCTCTGGGGCTCATCAAAGTTTGGTGGCCATTGTTTTTAATGAAGTTTATGCCAGGCCCTCTACGTTACTATTACAATATACCTTATTAGAATGATTCATCTACTTTTTCTGACAGTCATTTACATTTACTGTCACAACCTGTTTCAAAAACAAAGCACATTTCCTTCATCTGGGGTGGGTGTTATTTAGGCTATCTTGTGCAGCACAAAAGAGAATTCTTTTCCGTAGCAAAACACAAGCAAAAATACTATCTTGTTCTTGTATTACTACTTTTGGTTTGCTGGAGGAATCCCTCAAACTTTAAAATTTCCTGGCTTGTAGATCTGTAGAAGCTGCAGAACTTCCATGAAAGATGAATCACCCATAGTTATATTAGAAATAGGCACAGGAGAGTGAATTCTTGATACTTTTCACTTGAGAAGTTGATTACGTTTGGTTTTTGTGGAATAAAGTCAACAGAGGATTGTTGCCTTCTTGTATGATATTTGTATCGTGAAGTACTGATTCCAAGAACGTTGTACTGTCAGCTTTAAAGCTTCCTTGCAAACCTGAGTTGCTGCTGCTGCTGCTGCTTCACAGTGCTCTAAAACCAGCTGCTGTCGGACACCCGTGGTCTCACCTTTCAGGAACCACTGCTTGAGGAGGGGGTTTGAACGCCCAGCAATAAGGATTTTTTTGTCTTGAGTGATTAAAAATTATGCCTCTATTTCTTGAAAATGAGTAATAAAATGTTTTGGATTTTTTTTTCCTTCTTGGGGAATAAACAGCAATAAATTACTTCAGTGTTTTTGTCAAGGTAGAGGGACATACCCCAAAGTGCTGAATATACATACGGGCGTTTCAATCTCATGGAATGCTAGCATTATGTTCAGGAAAGCCTATGAATTGTTTTAAGGTGCGCTTACTTTATTTTTACTGGTAGTTGTTATAGCCTAGCTTAAATTTATGCTTTTATTACTGTCAGATGATACATAACAAGATCCAGACAAGTTTTCTATCAAGTTTCCTACCACCCTCTTTGCTTGAATGATAACTTTCTTGTGCTTTTTTTTTTTTTTTTAAGACCTGACTTACCTTAGGTTTTGGTTTTGTTTTTTCTTAAAACAAGGGTAGCCTTTTCTCAGCCTCCAGTGTGGCTGAGAAATGCCATCAGGTTGGGTTTTTTTTAGTTTGTACTGTGTGACTAGATTGACTTGGGCAGATCTGCAAAAACTAAAACTCCAAACTTCATACCAGCTGCTTGTTAAAGACGGAGCATTGCATCTCTTCAGACTAGCATGCGATGTTCTACAAAGACACTAATGACCGAGATTTTTCCTGAGCCTTTATTAGGTCAAGCAAGGAATAATTATTTGGGGTTGGAAATTTGAAGGAGAACTACTTTTGAAATGCATACTGTGCTTTTTGATGTAGCATGTGGAAAAAGGGGTGGGGTTTTTTTCTTCTCTTAGGATTCTTTAGTTTCTGGTTATATCAAAAGTTTAGGTGAGTTTGTCTTTAGGTGTCTGCTTTTTTGGTGGAAAATGCTTGTACACTACCACTTACATGTGCAGTACTAACAGTCATTTATCTGGACAGTACATACCATCCAAGTGACTACTGAAGTGAGAACTAAATTTGAAATGAAAACTTCTTGGAACCTGGGCTCAAATAACATGCATGTTGCTGTTGCAGGAGGACCATGACATCATGGAGGCTGATCTGGACAAAGATGAGGTTTTGCAACCTCAACTGGGAGAGCTTGCAGGAGAGAAGCTGCTAACAACTGAGTACTTGGGAGTGAGTACCACTCATTAGGATCTTGAAATAAATTAATTTGCTGGATTTAAGTGTTTAATTTCAGTAGTTTCATCACTTTCTAAAATCTTTTCTTCAATTTCTTGCTTGAAGAGCCGGGTTCTACCTGCATAGCATTCCAAATCTTTCACAGTCAGTTTTATTAGCTGCTGTTCAGAAGAAGTAGAATAAGTTTGAGAAAGGTAGCTACCCTTTCACAGGAGGTGGTCAGGCTGTGGCTTAATTATAAGCTAAAGGCAGCCTTTGGGTTCTAGTGCTACATCAATGACTCTGTGGGCACACAGAGCAAAGTGCTGAGCAAGTTAATACTGGAACACTCTGCTGGTCTGAAATTATTTTGAAAAGAAAAGTTGAAAAGTTAACTGCTCCTGCAGGCGTTATGCCAGATCAAGTATTGTATGTCTTACTTCACAAGCAGCAAAAAGCCATTAAGTAAAAAAGCGTAAAGTTTGCATGAATGCCATTTAGTGTGCTGTGACTAATTTGAGATAAATGCGACTGTATGCCTTCTGGGTCCCGGAGTCCATAAGTCTACCAATGCTGATGATGGAAACATGACCCGAGATAACATGTTATGGAACAGCCTACAGTGATTCCAGGCAATTTTATCTGGTGACACCAGAATGCAACTTAGTTTCTGATGCAATGTTTCTATAGAATTTTTTCTATGGCTCCAGTTACTTGTCTTTCCACTGCATTCTCTTTTTTTTTTTTTCCCCATTTCTTTATTTCCTGTGTATCAGATAATGACTCATACTCCAAAAACCAAGAAGAAGCTGTTTCCTGGTGTCCATCAGAGTGTAGATGAGCCTCTCCAGAGACCTGTGACGCCAGGTTATCACAGAACTGTGTACCTAATGTAAGTCCAAGCAAATGAGACCAAGTTGGATTTWTTTAAGCTCCTTTAAAAAACAAAACGACAAAAAAACCCCAACAATGCCTGATAAATAAACCTTCCCTACCTAAAAGTGCATTGCCATTGTTATTCCTTAAAGATAATTTCAGAAAAAGAAAGGAGAGGAATATTGTAGGCAGAGAAAGGTCCACTGGCTGAGGTCACATACTTGGAATAGTTGAGTAAATGTTTACTCATCAGTTTGATTTAAATTTGCATTATATCCTGCGTGTTCATAGTCTTTTCATCTTCTCATAATATATTCTATTGGTAAGTTGCATGGAGTGTCTAAAATGCCTGGGATCTTCCACTTTGTAAGCAAGAAAGTATATTGCTCTGGGGAGATTTGCTAGCCACCCATAAGAGGACAGATTAAAAAGAAAATGGGAAGGACAGAAATCTTGTTATGTYGGATTTCCTGCTTTGGAAGAAACACATTTTCCAGTGAAAGCGTCTGTGACACCTTGCTCTTGGTGTGATTGGGGTCAGAGGTAGAAGGCTGCATTGTAAATGGAATAAAGAAATCTTACAGTACAGAGTTCCTTGAATATGCTCTGCCTTCTGTTAGAACAACTATATCTTAATCTTTTAATTTCTGAGATGGGACTTCTCCTTTTCACTGTCCTGACTGAGGAAGTAAAATACCAATGAGATCTCAAATTTAAGTGATTTTTTACTTTCAGTTGCGTACGGTTTTGGATTTGATCAAATCCAGGTAGCTACAGTACAGGCAGCAGTTTATCATGAGGATTTAATGTTTTCATTTCTGCAGATACTTAAGCTGAGAGACTACAAGTCACTCTAACAAAGTATAGATAATAGTACTCAAAAGTCACAGTATTGGTATAGCTAAGTATGTTAAAATGAACAGATAACCTGAAATACAACAGTGTAATGAAGTTAGAATGTAGAGGTGGTTCTTAGAAAAACGTATCAGTCCTGAAGTCTGTCCCGTGTCATCCCCCCTGCCACTCTTTGCTTTCATGTTTATATTTTCTATTTCTTAAAACACATTTCTTCCCCATTTTAGTGTGGAAGATCCATACAGAAAACAGTGAGGACTGATATAGGCTGTAATTACACAGGTGTAGTTGAATCTGATCAAAGTCTACTTTTGGATAGCGAGTGGTCGCAGCTTTATCTTGCCCATGTTTATTCTCCCCCACTGTCTTGTCCTGGCATTAGCATTCATACAAGCAGGTGATCTGACTGGGAGCCCTCCTGAGTCATCCAAATACGTCTTTTTGGCAGCTGTGCCATTCATGTGGGATTATATTGATTATGTTACCAGGGCCTTAGAATGGACAAGTGTAACATACCAGATCTGGGCATGGAAAAAGCCCTGGAAGACATTTCTTTTTTTTAAAAAGCAAGATGAATGAAACACACACTTCCAAAGCAGAAAAAGAACCTTTGGCTATCCCAGGGCAGAATTTGTCTTGCACAGTCTTGATTTTTATTCTGAGTAGTAGCCTGGAAAAAACGACATCTGTTTGAGCATGGCGCCTACTTCTTCTGCCTGGTATAGCCTGAATGCGGATTTGGAGTTTTTACTTTGTGTCCTTTCTCACAGTGGTCAACTTTTGCACCATCATAATGTTCACAGCTTTTGCAAGCCCTCTCCCTATATAGTAAATGTGTGCGTATTTGTGTGTAAGAAGAAAACAGCAACTAATTACTATAAGCTCATATTAGTAGCATAGTGATTATCTAATCATTTTCCTGCAGTCCTCCAAAAGAACTGCAGGCCTTAAAAATCTAAACTGGCTAATACATGACTAAATATACAGTGCCACTTTACTGTGGAGTCAGTGTTACCGAGTTCAAGGTCCTACTTTCCCTGCACAGTATTTTGCCCATGGTGGGCTAGGAGACCTGGATTGATTCTGTGGAATCGGCTGTTAGGGTAGCCTTACAGCCTATTTAGAAAGTATTTTTCAGGAATAAATCTTAGTTACCACTGGAGCATCTAAGCATTACATTCCTGCTTTGTAAGTGGAGAGAAAAACAAGCTTGTGAAAATGAAGTGACTTTCCTATGGGAAGTCAGAAAAACGGTCGCAAACCCCAGGGAGTGGCTTTTATTTCCTGGTGCCATGTAGCACACTGCAATTTATGCATCAGAAATAATCTCTAGAAGTGATTGCGTGCCTCTCTTTACCGCCATCTACCCTGGCAGTATGTTTACTTAACAGTATCCTGGGATACCGGAGTGACACTGGTCCCGTATTTTGTCAAAACTTGACTCTCCTTATGAACAGCTGTGCAGCTTATGCCTCCACAAGACGGCTTCAGGTCATTGCTGGATACAAATTAAAAACRCCTTTCTACCATACCGGTTCTGGCAGCTTTGGGTCTAAGAGAAGTGTTAATTTAATGGTGTGAAGCAGTCTTTACAGATTGCCTCACTGTGCAAACTAGGGAGGAAAAATGTAAACAGCAGAAATCTAACATGGTGAAAACATGTGAAAATTAATTTCCCTCTGGCTCTGGCCAAATGGTAGAAATAATATGAGTGTTTGGTGCTCCCATGTTTTAAGTAGGAAGCATGAGATACCACCCTGAATGAGAAGTTTGTATTTTATATCTAACTAATTTGTGTGCAAGAAAACTGCAGTAAATATATGAAGACATTCCTGAAYGAGATTCTACAACAGAAAAGGACAAGCTTTGATGGCTTTTATGCTGTTCTAATTTTAGTACGAATTCATTTACTAAAATGAGGAAATACTCTCTTAGGAAGCCTTGCAAGAGGAAGACAATAAAAGTGACCAAATCTTAGCTGCCTTAATTTGAAAGCAATATCTGAACTGGATATATTTCATATTTTAAATAATTTAAGAAGTGGCTTTTGTTTGTGTCAGATGAAATGGCATGAAAAATGTCAGACTTTTTAGTCTCGTATGCAGCTTGTCTACCTGGGAACAATCCAGGACAGTTGATCTGAATTATCTGAAGTTTTGGATTCAGCAGAGTAGTTAAACTACATTAAAAATTTGTGTAAATGCTAACATTCAGAATTGAAGTGAATATAACTTGTTTGAAGTTCTTCATGTGAGACTTGATGTAAAATATTCCATTTTAAAAACATCATGAAACAGGAAGCAGTTGATGGAGATACTATAACCTATCTCTCTGAGTTGTTGGTTCATACCTCCAAAAGCGGGGGGGTGGGGTGGATTTCTAGTGCTGAATAGAAGTATTCACACAGAAAATTAATGCAGAATAGCCACTGCACATGTAGCAGCTATTTCATGCTAATTTTTCTATGACTTCCCAGTGCAGACAAGGCTCTAGTTACTTCAGATGAATTGTCATGGGATCCCTATATGGACAAGCTCTTGCTGTGTGGAGCTGAGGGAGCCAGGAAATACTGGAAAGCTGCTCCCCCCCCCCCCCCCCCCCCCCCCTTTTTTTTTTTTTTTTTCTTCTTTCTTTTTCCCTTTCTTTCTAATTCGTGTGCTCTCGCTTGCTCCCCCCCCTCCTTCCTCTCTCCCCCCCTTTTTTTTTTTTATTTTCCTCCTTTTTAAAGACTCACTGGCTGAGCTCACTCAAGGGGGACTGAACTACTTAATATTCTGCTGGCTGTTTCCTTAGAAACTGATTTAGCTGTGAAATGATTAACTGCCTCCTTGGCCTGCATCCTTTCTAAGTAGAAATATAGTCTGGTTACCTTAACCTGATATTGGACAGGGAAACTTTCTGTGTCTGCCAACTTCTTTTCACACACTTTTCACACCCCTCTTGCTCCTGCTGTGTTTTTTTGCTTATTACTAAGCAATCTTGTCCCTGTTCCATCCTTCAGCTACTTCAGTTTCTCATTGATCCACCTCACTTGGGAGATCAACAGTTCTACTTCTTATCTACTTTGTTTTAAGTCTGTATTGCATATTGCTCTGTAAAGTGAAATCCTTCTAATATTCAGGAGCAAATCTTAAATCCTTGAAAAAGCTAAGTATTGAAGACCTCTCAGGTCCACTGCTACAGCCTTTTTCGTTAAGTGCCCTGCTGGTATTTTGGGTCTTCAGACTGCAAGGAGTTASAGTTTCCTTTCCTTGGCTCTTTTATTACAGTAGGAAAAAATGTTAATTTCAAATACATCTAACATCAGCTGGTTTGGGGGAGCTACAGTCACGCAGTTAAATTATGTCCTTAGCACTAGTTTGCAATACGAAATATAAAATAATTTCAATATCTTCTATGTCATTACAGGCAATTAGAAGAAATTAGAATTTACTCTCATGCAACTCTCTATACTGCAAGCATTCATCACCCTGCATTCTCCTTTCTCCTCCAGGCCAGAAAACGATACCAATTCTTGTCATGATAGGGATGAGAAGCTGCAGTCTCTGCCGAGTGGTCATCCTCCCATTTGTGGTGGGAGCAGGTCCAGCATTTCTGACCTCTGCATTTCCCCTTCATGTAAGGATATTCTGTGAATGCTGTTGTTAACTGTTGCTGTCTTTCTTGACTGGGGCAGGCGTTTGSGGCCTAGCTTGTGTGTTGTAGAATTTTTTTTTAAATGTAGCCTTGGAACTGGCCCTCCATTTGTAGACCCTGGGGCAGTCTGCAAGACCTTGGGGCACACGGTTGGATTTTGGCTCGAGCTGAATGAATGGCTACAGAAGGTAATGTGTGGTCAGCAGAGACCAATGGTCTCACTTGCCTCGCTCCATCTTGCTTCCTGTGGAAGGGCCAAGGATCATACCCAGGGCTTCCAATGTGCAAAGTAAACTGTATTTCACTCCGCGATGTCCTCTGCCTAAGGAAAGAGCTGCAGCCCAGAGACAGTGCACTTCCCAACAGGCAAAGCCCCTTACTTGATCAAATAGACCCTTGTTTGGATCTAAATGAATCACTGTCTGCTGGCACCTGCAGGCTCTGTTGGCTAGACCTCTGTATTAAAGTTGAAGGCAGCTGCAGTTATCTGCTTAGATTTGCAACTACATTCAAACCATAAAAGGTTGTGGAGGATGGGAAGCCCTGTGCTGTATAGCTGCATTGTGGGTGATGCTGCTAAAGATTCTGTCCTTGCAACTTAAACTGAAATTAATGCAAACTCAGCTGGACCTGAGAGCTCAGAAACATGTGAATTTAAAAGGTTATGGGCTTCTGAAATACTTTATTTCCGAACTTCTGATATCCACAGGATCATGGAACTTCAAATGTGGGAGTTTCAACCTTCTTGCAGGGATTCATTAATATTTCCAATTAGGGATTTAAGGCAAAATGTTCTGCAGTCTTAGATAAAGGATCTTGCAGCATATCCGGTCCAGAATTATTAATAAGTTCAGACAAAGCATGCCTTTACTTTGCTGAAAAATATGCTTTGAAGCAGTAAAGGAATAGCATACTTTTTACTCTCTCTTCTATTTTTTTAAATTTCCTAGAGGAAATGAAAAGGATTCTGAGAAAAGTAACTAAGGTCTTGCAGACAGGAATTTGCTTGCATAACGCCTAGAGCTGATAAATATAACATGCTGAATGAAAGCCGTATGATAGRAGCAAATGAAGCTCCTGTTCAAGATGGGTGCTTGGGTTCTCACTGTTGTGTAAGAATGAGAGCTGCTGTCCTCAAGCCTCGCTTTGTGCAGTAGCACCTTGAGTATAGCTGAGCCCGTTCTGCAGGGAGGTTAGCTGGCCAGGGGCAGCAACTCAGAACAGCAGAGGTTGTAAACTAATTAAAAGCATACTGACTTGAGAGTTTTTCTACACAGAAGAAAAAAAATGGAGTTTTACATACTCATGCTTCATAAAGGAAATTAAAAGCCAAGCAGGTATCAAAGGTGTTCCCATTTGCTGTTTTAAAGTGTAATTGGATGCAATTTCTAAGGCATTATGCAGCCATCAGGAGCCCAGTGTGCCTTCTGAACCACATTTTGATATCTTGCCAGTGAAATGCATTCATTCACCTCTGTCACTTTTTCTGTGCTGCTGATGCTGTCTGACAGTTTGCTTGTAGAGATTTGTGGGGAAGTTTAAACAGGGAGCCTGAGTAAGTCAGCAAAGTAAACGTTGTTCATTTCTGATGGAGAATATTGATATAAAGCCTTCATGCTGAAGAAATTCATGCCAACTTTAATGTTTCATATTGTCAGAACTTTGCTTGTAGCCTCTGTCTAATACAGTTTGTTAGCTGTTTTCAGTCAAAATCATATGCAGATGGATACTAATAAGACTACTAGATTATACTCTTTTCTTGCAGAAAAATCTTGGAGGTCAGAATATACAGCATATTGCAAGTTTATATGCATTATACATGTAAAAAACCAAATAATTTTTATGTGTGGCCGAGACAATTCTTCCTAGCACTAATCCGGGCTATAAAACAACACTGAGCTACTTGAAGGATTGCCAGAGGTTTGTTTCAGGTTTTTGCAAGTAGCCAGTGAAATACATGCTTGTCTTTCTTACCTTTTGGGATTTAGAAATGAGGAGTATGAGAAGAGAAAAGAGAGACTGCACTGCTGGATCCCCTGGCTGTTCATGTCAGTGACAGGACTTTCATTCTGTATAATGATAATTGGACTGGGTCTTTGGACATCCCCTGTCTTCCAAAAGGCAGTGGGTTTCGTAATTTTTAAATTGGAAAGGCTTTAATTTAAGACAGTGGAAAATAAGCCCTTTCTCTTCTAGTGCCTTCTAAGATATGGCAAGGAACAGTACATAACAGAAAGGTGTAAAAATAATTGTACTGCTTCTAGAGACTCTCATCATGCTCTGCCAAACATCTTTGTAAAATAAATATGCAGTTTATTGAGTTCTGATCTTGTTCTGATGGTCATTATGCAGTACCAGGAACCTGCTCACTTCAGAATATGTGTTTTCCAGCATCACATGAATACTTTGGGATTCAGAGTTTCATGCAGTCAAGTCGTGAAACGAATAGTAAGAGACCAAGAGTGAAAAAACAGTTAGAATAAAAGCGTCATGTGAACAGTTAGCATCATCAAGGTCATATCTCAAGGAAGCTAAGTTTAGCCTCAAGAAACCTTGATCCTATTTTGTTTTCTAAAAATAGGAGCAGTTCTTAATGTCCTCCATGCCTGGATATATTCAGCTGTTCTTGAGTCGGTCTGATTTTGTCTGGGTCCATCCTCCCTTTTTATCACTTTGGTAAAGAATCAATAATTCTGGCTCTTTCTTCTTTTTTGTCTCCTATGAGCAGAAAACTTACGGACTAAAGATGAACCCTGGTCATCTTAYTACATTTATTATGCTGAATGTCAGACAGAACATGCGCTGGGCAGCCAAATGCTTGTCTGAAAGTGACCTGATCTGCATCATATCAGCATGTGAGAGCAAATCAGGATGGCAACCYGTCCTGAGCACGGGAGGAATGGAGCTAGGGATTTTCCCTAAACTCTTACTGCACTTGCACATCTTGGTAGCCTTGTGTCTCTCAGCAAACTGACTGTCCTTCCCTTCTCCATTAGTGCAAGGCAGAAAGTGAGGTATATTGAACAAATGTAATAGACCTGAAGTCTGACAGAAGTGTAAAACACTGGTTTTTTGTCCGCAGTTACTGGCTGCCTGTTACTATGGATATGTACAGACAACTGCAAGTGGTTGCATTCCTGTGGCTTTAATGAGATATCGGTCATTAGCTGATATATGTTAACTGATGGTCTGCATGCTCCTAGCCCATTGCAAATGCAGAGTGTAGCTGCTTTGAAAATGATCCAAGCATGTTTTACTTTCAACTGCAAAAGGCTGGAAGTATGCACACTTGCAGTTGGCTTGGCTCAGCAGATGAGCCGTAATGCACTCTGCCACACTAACTCAGTAGCCTGCCATTATCTCAAGGTTTCCTTCGTACAGCAGGAACTGTGACTGATTGTGTTTCTAGTAAAATTGTGAAGAGACAACTCACTGAACTGTTTCTTTTTTAAATAGCAGTTGAAATGAAGTCATCTAAAGTATTCTCATCAGGCCATAGAATGGACCGAAGCATCCGAGCTGATGACAATATCTTGTCTTCCCGATCTACTGACTTCACCCAGGACAAAGTAAATGGGCAATCGCATAGGTATGATTTATCCAGAGGAGTATCTAAAAGTGCAAGAGGAGTCTGAGGGGACTTACCAGCTAATTCCATGCTGCTGTAAAGACAATCTGTGAAGTCATTTGATGTATGATGTAGTCTGGTCTGAGACAGCTGTGGTGGTGCTTGCCAAACAAAATACCCTTAGCTGTGCCAGAGGCAGCTGTTCAATTTCTAAGCATCTGGTCCAGAATGGGAGAAATCTCAAGCAAGACATTATTAATGAACTTCACATGTACGCACAACGCAGTCTTCTGCAAATGAAACTTCCTGGTTGCTTCCTTAGATGACTCGACTCTAACCCATGAAAAATCATTTATTAGTAAAGAAATAGGTAGGACTGTGGGAACAGGGCAGGAATTAACTTGCAGAAGGAAGAAAAATTAAGCTTTTAAGTGGATTCAGAGTGTTTAAACATGCTGAGTTGCTAGCACTGCTGACCAGAGTCCCTGATTTATCCACTAGACGGGTATAGCAAGGGAGGCAGTATTATGAGTTCTCCCAGGAATGGGTTTCAACTCTTCCTTGAAACAACTTCTGCCAAAAGAAGATGAAAGATCTTGCTCTCCTTCTCCTGTTCATACCTTGAGCCCTCTGTGAAGCCTTTGTCATATGTAGGACTGTGATGTTATATCTTGGATGAGAACTAGGAATTCATTAGCAATTGGACCAAGGTTTACTGAAGTTTTTCAGGGCCTGCATGTGTCCTTCAGACATTAACAGCTTTTTCCTATAGCTAATTTGATTGGGCCAAGTTTTAAACAGTGAGTGTAGAGAAATTTTAAAAGCAAGTACATTCCAGAAGTGAAACACAGAATGGGTGGAGATGTGTTAAAGGAAAGGTTTTACCAACTCTTTATGGATCTGATTTTTCAGCAGTGCTTAGTTAYTTGTGTCAGTTGAAGCTCTAGCACTTCTGAAAACTGGACTCTCTGCTTAGAGCTTTGTTTCCTTCTGGCCTACAGATGCCTGTGTGTGGTTTTGGGGTTTTTTTGGGAGTTGGTGTGGTTTTGTGTTTTGCTTTCTTTTTTTTCCCAGTTGTGCTGTTTCCATGGTGAGATCTGAGAAATTATATATCATCAATAAATTATCACTGGTTAGCAGCTGAAGTGCTCTAAGCACTAGTCATACCCCTGTCCCAGCATTACTGGTTTTATTTCTGTTGCCTGTCCTAACAGTAGCTAAGCACATACTACAAATACAAATAGACCATGAGAATTTTATGGCCAAATTGCTTTCTTTGTGATGGAGGGAGAGATTATTTTTCAGGCTTTGGCTTGCAAGAAGCAAGCCAAATTGGCAGCATCTTGCCCCCCACCTTGGTGAGAGGCTTTGCTTCTCTACAGTCATAATCTATTATTAAAAAGATGTGTCCCCGGTAATCTTTAATTTTTCTTCATAAATGTATGTCTAAATCTCAGTTATAGATGGATCTCTAACTGAAGGCACAGGTGCAGTATCCTGCAAAAGAAGATAATATCTTTTCAYTGCGTGCTTCCTTAGCATGTGTACACTAATTTATATTTACAAATGCAGCCTCGAGTTACGGATATGGGAATGTAGCCATTCACAGTCCAAGTGAACACAGGGTTTCCTGTGTCAAGGGTCTTTTGTTAATATGTTGGTGTTGCAATAGCTAGACCTGCCTTTTCATTCTTTCATTCTTGAAAGCATACTTTTATTTGTTTGCAAAACAAACAGAGCAAATAAATTGCTGCTTTGGTCATAGTTTTGACCACTGTAAGAGATGTCTCCTTCCTTCTAGGCAAATACCAAGACCTTCGTAGAAGAGGTATGTATGAGAAAAGGAGGGCTGAGTTGTGGTGATGAAGCAGTCACTGCTATTTCCCCTCTTCCTTAGCAGTATAAATTGAGAATTTAACTGCACAGAGATCAGTGAAATTACACTAAATCAGTCTGAGAGAAGAATGAGGCCCTAGTAGTGACATGTCTATTGCAGTTGTTTTATTTCCACAGGAACAAATGATTGTTCTAGCTGATGCATGTCAGACTGGCAGCTGCCCCTGCATTGCTATTCCCTGCTGCATTTTGATCATCTAAGAATATAGATCTGTTGTGCTTTTTAGCTAATCAAGGATAAATTTGTAATAGACTTGAGTTTACAATTGTGGCTGGCCAAAAAGCCCTTATTTTTTTTATTGTGACTGTATCCAATATCATCATTACAAAGCRCGTAAACTCTGCAGGGCCTTCTTGAGTCTCTAATGGTCTTGCTTTTCTGATAATCTGGTAAAAATGGCCAAAAGTCTAACTGTATTTTTCTTGGAGAAAATGGTCTAATTCATCTCTGTATGTTCAAGTCCTGTCACGTCTCCTGGTTGATTATTCCGATCCCAGTGTCAGTCTGTTGTGCACTTTTTTAATAGACAATTATTTCCATTTTTCCAAGTAAACAGTTTTATTTCTTCTCAATGCAAATGTAGGTTTCTGTGCGAGTTTGTTTGGGTTTGGTTTTTTGTTTGGTTGTTTTTGTGTTTTTTTTTTTTTTGTTCAAGCGCTTGCTCTCAAATTACCATACCTTGTCATAAATGACTCCTTTACCAAATACTACAGAACGTTTTCCCACAATAGATTTTGCTTCTTCTTTCTTCATCTCATCAAGTTCTAAAGGATGCCAAATAGTAGTTTTCTGTGTTATTCTGAGGATTAATTCTTTTCTGTTGATCTTGGCCTATTTATTGATGTAGTAAAAGATGAGGTGGTTCTGTGTCACCTGGGCACATGGAGACCAAGATCTGCTCTGCATCCTGTCAGAAAAACAGCAGGTTTTTTTCAACTTTACAGTGTTTGCTACCAGCTTATTTCATATAATCCTTTCCTGAAGAGTTTGCAAAGATATGAGCCATCCTGTGTGACCACTGTGTATCTCTCTCTTTGGTAAAGTATAGTGACTCTGGTTGCATTACTTTGCTTTGTCTCCAAAGTGCTTATAGTCTAGCTGCTGAGGTTACTGCAGTGAAACTTTGTGAAGATTGTTGATGGCTATAAAAACGCTTTTTAGTGTATGGGAATACAGATCCAGGGTTTTGTTATCTATTGCTGAATAAGGGAAAAAAAGCTCGTTTATGGCTCAAAAAACTGCTGTGAGGCTGTTGGATCTTCCTTTTTTATCTATGTTAGCCTATCATAGTATACATAAGATTACCATGAAGAGCACTGGTGAATAGAAAACCCAGSTCTTGAACCAAAGTGAATAAAATGACAAAAAAGCAATAACAATGAGACTATTTTATGGAGGGAGATATTTAAATATGTCTGTGGTCCACGGCTTGGGGTTTTATCTAGCCAATCTTACTTTTTTGTTTTTGTTTTGCTAGTATGTTTCTGCTGCCATCTGTCACCTCCTCCTTTGAAATGAGACAAGTGTAATACTTGTAATACTCGGAGATAGGTAGAGGGCTGCAGAGATGGCTCTTAGCAGACCAGTTAGCATGTCTCTGTCCTTAATAGTTAGCATATACATATGCAAAATACAGACAATTAATGCTATTTAAAATACAAAAGAAACACTTGTTCAAATCTCTGTGCAAGGTGAAGCAGGGGTATGGAAGGGCTTATCAGCACCGACTCGGCAGCATTCCCAGGGGAGGAGAGGAGATTAAATGTCTTGAAAATGTCCCTAATCACCCTTTCTGATGGTCACAAAGGGTTCTTTTGATGGAGCTGATAACATGGGGACTTCCCATTTTAATCGTCTCTTTAGATGGCACCTTTTTCGATCTCCTGCCTTTGGCTCTGCTTTTATTTCCTTTTCAGATATGATTTTTCGTGTAGCTGTTATTTCAGTTTAACCTTTTCTCCTTTCAAGGAAAATTGACTCACTAGACCAAACATGAATATAAATTCAGAATTATTTTAGAGACTTGCAGTTTCCTGGTAGCCTCCATTTTTGTACCTGGGAAAGAATATATTGATGCTGGGGTCGGGGAATGACAGTATATCCTCGCACAGTCATGGACTAAATCTTAAAGAATGGTATTCTTGCAGCACATGCAGACTCTGAAATAGCAGCAGCTGTTTTATGTTCTCAGTGTGAACAAGGAACCTATGTGCTTAGGGAATTTTATTTCATAGATGCCATCACAGCTTTTTGTTCTTTTGACAAAGCCTTCAGGGAGTTCTACAAATCTTATCACAGCTGGGAGCCAGGGAGGCTGCCTGTGTCTGCCAAGATTGTGACCTATACCTAGGAGAAATAATAGTGTCTGTGCCCTAAAAGGATGTATTCCTGTGCTGTAGCATTTCTGGTTTTTGCACCTCAGATTGAGTCTGTGTGTGTGATAAATACAATGGAAAACAAGCTAAAGATCTATTACTTGTTTGCAGGGGACTTAACTGAACCTGTTCAATCCTGTTGTCCAAAGAACCAGGTTTGAGTAGGATAGACAGGTTGATAGAGCCAGGTTTAGAGGCTGTGCGGTGAGTACATGCCCCAGGGCAGTAACTGTGGTGCCATGTTCCTTTCCATTTGCAGTCTCCCTGAATTTTGAGCAGTCTGTGTCATGCTGTCACAGCATGTACTGCAGGTTTCACTTGGTTGGAGACTTACTATGCATACGTATTTCTCCATGCATTGCTAACCCTTTCCATCTCCTCCTACAGTGAGTTTCCCCCAGCCTTCACCAGCAAACCCAAGATCCCTCGCACTCCTGAAGTGCAGAGTGCCAGCCCTAGAAAGGGAAAGATCCCAGCCATTGCCCCCCAGTTCTCTCAGTCTGGACCCCAACAAACAAGCCGTCCCAGCTCCTCAGGATCATCCACCAGGAGCAGACAGAGTAAGTGGAAAAAGTCATCATTCTGTTTGTCAGTCCTTGGGGTGGGAAAGGAGGGAGCGCTGTAGTAGCTCTCCAGGAATGAAGTCGTATGCTACAAATGTGCCAGGAGTATATGACATTGTACTTGTCATCTGCAGGATGTACAACCATGTAATTATATCCTGCTGAACGATGCTCCTATTTCCAGGCTGTCATGTGAGCAGTTAAGAGACATACTTTTTCCTGTCTCTGGGTAGAGAAAACTGGCCCAAATTCTCAGAAGTTTGGGGGGAAGCTTCTAGTCTCATGTTAGACTTTCTCTAGATGTCATTAGACTTTTTCCTTTTCTTTAGACACTTGTTCACTCTGCTGGGTAACTTGTTTAATGTTTTTGAATTTGGATCCCTGGGTGTGTCTACACTGCAACTGAATGTAGACCAGATGTCAGGCAGTTCAGAAGATGGGCTCAGGGCAGCCTAGTAAGCAGACAGCCAGACATGGTGTGCGGCTTGTGGCAGTCATCATTCTGCTGGAGACTTGTATTTAAGAACCATATGGATGTGTTGTTGCCTGAAGAGGTTTAAGCAGTAGTTTGCAGCAGGCTTGGAAGAGAGGAGGGCCGTGACTTGAGGTTAGAGGGAAAGGATGGACGCTTGCTTTAAGCCAGCCAACACAAGCCCAGTAAAGTGGAAATGCTGATCTCAGATGCTCGCACAACAGTAAGCACATGTATGGTGTGTAAGCTGTGGGGTTTTTTTGGGGGGGAGGGGGAAGAAAGATGCATTCTTCAGTAATGAGTAAGCTTTTTCTCTGGAGTGTTGATAGGACTCGCTGGATTCAAATACACCTCTGGGTCCATCATCAATGAAAATGGCAGGAGCTGTGTGCTGTATATTCTTATTCCAACCATATCGTAAGAGGTTTAGTGTTGATTATTTGATCACAATGTAACATCAGCTCTATTCTTTAGCTGTAACTGTTATCTCTAAACATTTCACAAAAACATGGTAACTCATAATACCTTGCAAACCTTCCCAAGAAATTTGAGGTATGTGTATAACGTTAGCTCCTCATTACAGGTAGGGAAAATGAAACGCAGAGAATTGAAATAACCTAGTAAATCAGCAACAGAGCTGGAAGGAGCTTCCTAAGTCTTCTGTGTTGCTCACTCACTGTCGTTCCACACAGTTGCATGTGCAGGGAGATGGGGTGGTTTCCTTCAGGGAGTACAGGTGAGGCAATGGAAGGGAATGTCCTTGGTGGTTAAGGGAGGTTTTGACCTAGAGGGTGCTTGCTTGAACAGTCCTGTGCTTAGGTAATACTGCCAGCTCTTTTGGCGTTACTTTTGCTGCCTATGCCCTGTGTTCTACCTCTGACATTAGTGCTTTCTGTTTCCTGTGATACAAGCACTGTTCTGCCCTGACTGAATGTGGTGGTATCACCCGAGCGTCTGTCCCTGGTTCCTGTTTCAGTTCATTTACAAAAGCACTAGCCCACTGAAAGGGAGAAGTGCTGCTGAAGAAGGGAAAAGTGTAATGTGTGTGGGCACACGAAAAACTCCTCTACACTTTCTAGTTTCTCCAGGGCAGCTTTACACTCCCGGGTGTGTGTGTCCTATGAAAGATGCGACATACATATGTTGCTCTCATAGGGCTCTGGAGTAAGTTCCTTTTCCAGTGGCACAGTGTATAATATATTTTATTTTGAAATTGCATTAAAGCAGAGCGTGATCAGAGTTCTACATCACTTGGGTTTCTCTGTTGATTCAGTATATGTAGTATGTAAGTCCAGACTCTTGGGCTCTTCTAACTTTTATTGGATAGGATTTGTCTTACAATATACCTCTTATCTTTGCTGTGTCTGTGCATCCTAAAGCTGAATGTATAGCGGGCATCACATCTTACTATGTGTCCATTTACCTTTTCTCCTGAGTTTTCTATTGGGGTTCCGGGTACTTGTTTTCTATCTGTCCACATGTGCCATGGGACAGACTTGGTGTCAGCAATTGAATGTTAAACTCTTATCTTCCTGCTAAAAATAGCAAAGAAATTATTTTGCAAACAAGTCATCTTCCACTCACTTTGTGTATATGTATCCTGCATTGTTGTCTGCTGTCACAGAGCACCTATTAGTTATTATCCATCTTGCAGGGCCTTTCACACAGGTTTTTATGGTTGGGAAAAGTGAGAGGAAGGTGATAAGGACCAGATTTTTAAAGGACTAAAACGGGCTTTAAGCACCTATGTCCAAACTTGAGGTTCTCAAAGGTAATTAAATTCCCAGCTGTTACTTAAAGGTGCAGGGAAGCATCTGAAGCAGGTGAGCCCCTAATGTTTCCCTAGTAAAGCTCTGTGCTACTGTTCCTTTAATTTCCTAGCTGACTTATCTGTAAGTCAAAAATGGTATCAGATGCACAGATATCAGCAATCAGTAGATTTCAGCAATTGCTGCCTCCCATTTGCCTCCTGCATAGGTATGTAGGTTTTTACATATCAAGAGACTCTGTCCCAGTGCAAGACTGTGTTTAGTTTGTGGATTTCTTGGTATTTCTGGAGAAATACAATTTTTTATAGCTGACGGGCATGATGAGAAAAAGATGAGTTTCTGATTGTACTTAACTTGATGTGCTCACTTATTTTAGAGACACATTTTTAGCTTGCTTTTAATATTTATTAGAGGTGTATTTTCTGGAAATAAGCTGCTTTTACATAAACCTAGCTGAACTAGCTGGACTGCTCCTTTTGGAGTGTGTGGAATGCCTGAGGAATGCAGAGGAAGCACAGGTACTTAGTGCAGCTACAGGCCTGAGGCCAGATTCCTGCCTGAGATGTAGCCCGCTGCTGTTAGCCAAGCTCTAAAGCTGTACCTTAAAGCAAAACCAAGCTCCTCCAAATAAAACTGGCCGTACTGGGATTTTCTGTGGATTCCACTTCATAGCTGGTATGGGGATGACACTGGCAGCATGGCTAGAACATAGAGTGGACGTCCAAATCTAGACTTTTTCAACTGCATGTGTGTGCTCCATGTGGACATGGCTGAATGGTTTAATCTATCCTGTTCCTTACTCTGCATCTGTTCCAAGCTCCTCTGCATGGGCATGCTCGAGTACCAAGTTCTGTCTAGGGCACAGTGGAACTGGAGTAATACAAAAATCTCTACCAGAAGAATGAGGAATGATTTTTGTCAGGAGTGCAACTGGGACCTGGTGACTCCCTGCTCCTCCACAAGTTCTTTCAGTGTCCCCTGAAAAGTGGTTGCCATAAATACATTCTGCATTTTTAAGTTGCAACATCAGTGGTTAAGGTGCCTTTGTGCATGTTCTTTGTGGTGTTTGTGTCACTGTACAGGTTGAACAAGTGTTGCCCTCAGGCAGCTCCTGTCTTGTAATAAATCCTGCTTTCAGCTGACAGACCCTTTCTTGATGTTTTTCTGCAGGCAGCCAGTCCTACAGGAAGTGAGAACAGTTCCTTTCCTCAAGAATCACCTGTCACATTATTGAAGGACAGAGCCAGCTTCCTGTAATGAGCTTTACTGCCGACCTACTGAGAAGAGAGTGAGGTTACTGACATTGCACGGCGTACGTCTTGCACGGTGATTCACGGATTATCTGATGGGATGCATCTGTTGTCATCTCTAAAGCTGGCTAAGACAAGGGCCTTGTTATTACAATTCAGGGTCTCAGCAGCGGCCCAGGACTGATATGGGAGATGGATATAGTCCCAATGTCTCCAGTAGTTTACTCTAAAGTGACATTGCCACTTTGAGAAGAAACTCTTGCTCTCTGCCCTCTGCGTCAGAGTAAACAGCCTTTGGAGACAGTATGTAGGGCTCAGCACAGGAGTCTGACCAAGCAACTGTCTTGTTTACAGATTGCTTGCTGAATTAGCCTGCCACTTGCTTTTTTTAAATTTTGCCTTTGTGAATGAGTTGGGAGATATCTGTGTTCAAAGGATCTGCACTAGGAGGGAAAACGTACGCCATATGTGCAGAGCCTCACTGCCTGGAGCAGTCTTGTATGGAGTGAGATCTGTGTTTGGCCACTAGAGACTGAAGAGAAAGTATTTCATCAACTTCTGATTGACCTGTGGCAGTTGAAAAACACTGTGCCGGTCCCCAAGGCAGCATCCATGCTCATCTCTGAGGATCTGATCAGCAGCTTTATCTGCAGCAATTACTCCTATTCCTTCTTCCTACGTTTTTTTCTTAATTCTACTGTTTAACATTTGTGGAATGAATAATCCATTTTTTCCACTGGAATGAAGAACTTTGTTTCTTCATTTATAGAAGAAACCATGAGAACGTGAACAGATCAGAAGCAACTTTCTCTTTATGTGTGGCTGTGAACAATCTTCTTTGGTCTTTGTTGCTTTTTTATGCTCTTCACTTCTGAGCAATGACTGGTTATGTCTTTATGGAATTTGTGCTGGTCTTTGGCGAATATGAAGTGCTGGCTAGGCAAGAGAGATCAGGAAGCCCTCCACTAAATAAAAAAACAACAGTTAGTTCTGCCAGTGAATTATGAAGCTAGTGCTGTTTGTTGTTCTTTCTCTCAAAAGTAATAGTGACCAGGAAACGCTAGTCTTCGCTGGGGGTTGGCTTTTCAGTAACATCCTGTTATACAACAGCCGTTAGGACAACAGCAACAACTTCTTCAGAAATGCAGTTTACCTTGGAACTTGACTGCCACTGAGGCAGAAATGCACAAAAAGCAGGGAGTGTATTTGCCATAGGCAGACTTCAAAAGCAAATGCTTTGACAAGTACATAATGGGAGAAGGTAAGGCTTTTGTTTTGGTTTTTCACCTTGAGAAACAAACAAGTGATAGCCCCTGTCGCATAGATCTCCATGCTAGACAAAGAAATCACAGAAAATCTCTGACTTGTGCTTAGATTCATCTACCTCTTCTCAGAGTTGATAAACACAATTAATGGAAAAATGTCTTCTGGTTCACAAAAGGGCAGTAATGGAAAACAGCCATAAAAACTCACCTAGTGGTTTTCCAGGGTAGGCAGCTTTTCTTCTTCCTCTGAAATGCTGTCTTTTTTCCAGCATGTAATATCAATGGCCAAGTTGTTAACACTGACGTGCTAAGCACATTCATTTGCATACGCAGATAACACAGAATGCTCCAGCAGTTGAGTTTTATTTATTTTACAGCAGTGCTGAGTTTGACATTGGAGCAGATCTGATTCTCTGAGATGCAGAGCAGCTTTTGAAAAGTGTTGAGTGCAGACTATTTTTTTKGGGGGGTGGGGGGTGGGAACAACAACCCCAAAACCTCACTGGCTTTACCATTAGTTGAGGTCAAAACTGTATCACTCCTTAAAAGTCAGSTGAAGGTGGTTGGTAGGTACGGCTACAACTGCTCCAGCAGATCAAGATTTGTGAAAAACAAAATGCACCTTGCAGAACTGGACTGAAAGGAACAAGCTGAAGTTTATGTACTTGTGTGTTTGTTTCTTACTCGGGCTTATTGCAGTGCAGAACTCCGTATGTACATTTTTCCATGTTCAACTCTTAGATGTTTTGGAGTGTGAGTATAGAGTTTGAAAACTGAGACTATTTTTTATATTAATGCTTGAGAAACTTCATTTTCCAAATACTTGAGACAAACTATGGATATGCTTAGAAATAAATTATCAGCTGAGCAGTAATTTGAGAGGCCAACGAAGTAATGTGTCTTCCTTTTCTCTGTCTTGTTCACAAAAAGCCCCTGTGATGCCAGTCGGAAGGTTTTGAAGCTAATGAAAAATGTTGATTCTGCCTTTGTTAGTAGGACACCACTATTTGGGGTTGAAAGGTCCCTGGATAGAGGTCAGTAACACACACATAACAAATTCTGCACCTCACTCTTAAAAGTTGTTAGGTATTTTTTGTATATGCCAAGTAGAGGCTGCTGCTAGATATGACACCACCCTGGTAAATTCATAATGGGAGCAGTAGAAATTGCCTGCCTGAATGAGCAGGGTGTGATTTACTTAAAGTGGCTGCGATTTTGTTTACAATAAGCAAATACAGTCATTGCATATGGACACACAGATCTGCAAGGGAAGTTTTTTCTGGGACCAAAGTGCTATGTGGTGCTAGCATGCCTTTTGGATATAACTTCTCTATATTCAGTGTAATTTTGTTTATGGACAGTTGTTATATGAGACATAAACTGCATAAGTCTATTTAAATTTGCATGGAGGGCTCATTCTGTACAAGTGCTTTAAAATTATCTGGCAGCGACTGGGTAAAAATGCTTCTAAAGGGATTTTTTTTTTCTCTTTTTGATAGGTTTGTTTGGGGTTTCAGGAACTTTTAGGCTGTGCATTTGTTTACATTTCACTCTGGTTTATTATCGATAAATTCTGTCCCCAACAGTTTTGTCTCCACCTGAATTGAAAACACTTATCTTCAGCCTGGCCTGCCTCTGCAGGGGTAGCATTGTTTACTCAAAAGTGTTGCAAAGCAGGCATGAACCACTCATTGTTCGCGGTCTCTCATGAGGAGAGCCCAGGCATGTGGGATGCCACCAGTGACATTGGTTTGGCGTCAGAAGTATTATTTGTTGGAGGATTTAAGTGTGTAGGGAAGACAAGCAAGAAAGTTCTCTGGAGGAAATATATTCCCATGATGAGGAGGGACAGTGGTTGCGTGGTTTGGCTTTGAGTTGTTTCCTTTAAAAAACGTTCCACTAGTCTTTATAAATCATGGTGGAGGTTACAGTGTAGAGATAAAAAGTGCTGCGTTGCATTCATGCACATCTTTGAGTAGTGGTAGCAGAAAAGCAAACAGGCTACCTTCCTCCCAGGTATTTAAGTACATCCAGACTTACCTTTTAGCTTGCGGCTTGAATTCATCTTTGAGCCAGAACTTCCTGGCAGTTTGGACCATCCTCACACTTGCTTGCAGTCTGGCTCAATATTGGAATAAGCCCTTTCCCAGGAGAGGAGATGTCGGAGAGCTGGGAGGTGCACCTTGCTCAGTGAGCATAATCTAACCAAGGAGTGCGTGAGCTCTGCAGGCCACCTTGGACAGATCTTGCTGTGCCGTGTGGCACACTGAGCTCAAGGAGGTGTGTGGGCATGGCTAGCAAAGAGGATATAGATGTAGCCTTGCAAATCTCCACTGACCCCGGTGGGAACTAAGTACCAAAATACCTCTGTGACTAAGCCATGTGGGCTTCTCCAAGCCATGCTGCACTTCCCTAACCTCTGCTATTCATATAAATTGTAAAAGGAATGGGACTTGAGAATTTATTGACGGGTGAGAAACAGCAAGATGTTTCAAGGCAAACAAAACAGACTTTAAGACCAGACTGTTCTGGCCAAGCTGTATGGGAATCTGCTGCTAATAGATTTTAAAAAGAAACCAACTTCTGGGTGCAGAACATAGAACATTGTCCTAATGCATTATCAGACTAGTAATTCTTCTAGCCTGGCATCTTGTCAGTGGTTGGGATCTGATGTTTCAAAGCAAGTTTCTTCCCACCTCCAGGCTGCTTTCTACCCTGCAGTGGAAGGCCATTGTATTCAGTTACAGGATCATGATCCAAATTTCCGCTCTTTAAGGATCTGATGCTCTCCAAACAACAAGCTGAGTGGCACACCCCAGGACATCTAATAACTTTCTGGAACATGTCCTCCTTTTATTACAAGTTCTCTCAGCAGTCCTTGGCATATGGTCCAAGTTTCCAAGAAACTAGAGCAGTAATTTATTGCAGTGAAAGTTAAAATGCTTCACACAATTGGTAAGAAATCCAGGTGACAGCTTTAAATGTTTGTTTTGTTCTTATCTTCTTCAAATATGGGAGGTGCTGTTGTGATGTGATTTTAAGTGCATAGATTTGGGTGGTGTCCGTTATTTTGGTCACTCTGAGTGTGAGTGACCTAGCACTGTATTTAATTTTAAAAATGGTTTCCAGTGTGTCTTGCTGGTTTTAATTTTAAAAGTCTTTAAAGTGTTACTTCATTTTATTTGTTTTTCTTTTAATGATGCTGAGAGCTAATAAACAGGACAAATAAAGAGGAGTGGATACCTGAAACAATAACATTCATCCTGCAGATGTTTAAGGTGCCTTATATATTAGGCTGTAGCTGACAGCTATGAATGCAGAGGCCATCTGAAAATCAGACCACCTACTGAGGGATTTTGGGAGGTGAAGACACCTCCCTCTGTTGCTCTCAAGGAAAAATTCTGGCCTTTGTACATCCAGATTTCATTACAGACACATAGTCCTCCTCTGAAGAGTGAAAAAGTTGAGCTAACATGAGGATGGGATGGAAGTGCTGGAAATAGCAGCTCTGTGCCAAGTGATACAGTTCCTCATTTGGTCTGCCATGTGCCGGTCTGACTGCCCTAGCCCTCGTCTGGATCTGGTTGACTGCTGGCAGAGGTTGAATGCTTCCTGAGAACAAATCACTTTATTGTTCATGTCTGCTCATGCATTGCCTTTTGGGAGCGTGGTTCATGTTGGTAGCAAGTAGCAGGACCATTAGCACCAAATGAATTCTTTGTCAAGCAGCATGTCTAGCTGATATTTTTACCCTTTTCTCCAACTGCTTTCCCCCTGGATTGAATTTGCAGGATCCTAATGGACTGGCTCCTATTAAGCAGATGACTTGGTTTTGTTGTTGGTTTTTTTTTTTGTTAACTCGGCAGATCGTGGCCTACCATGATTTTCCACGAATCTGGCTCCTTTCTTTTTCCTCCTCTTCCAACTGAGCAGCTGGGACTTCAGGGAAACAGTTCTGTTTCGATTAAGCCCCTTCCATCCTCAAGCCCTGTGGAAACTGGGCTGTTTGAAACAGACAAAATTTCCATCCTGACTAACTGCACCAAAAGCTCCATGCCAGGGAGCTCCTAGTCATGAGCCACCACCTCAGGGAGTGGTCCACTGGCAAAGTACAACAGCGGTTCTCAAGGGTCCCATCATTCCAGCCATGCCCCAGCAATAGTGGCTACAGCAGCCGTCGCTGTCCTGTTCCTGCCCAGATCCAGGGATCGGGACTGTCCGGAGCGCCTAGCGCCAGTGTAGCCACACTGCAGCTGCGGGCAGGTAATGGATTGGGAGCCAGCACAACTGGTCCCATAGCTCATAGTCAACCTCAGGGCTTATGTGACATGAGGACATGAGCAGCTTGGCCCATAACTAAGGCTTTTAGGCGCTACCGCAATACACAGTAACAGCAAGAAGAATTTCGCTTGCTTCTCCCAAAACTTGAAAATTGGTCTGGTTGAGTTTTCAGCCATGCGTACATAGAGCTGACCTGAAGTTTAGGGTCATCTTCTCACTCAAATTCAGGACCTGACTGTTGCAGAGCATGGTTCCCGATTTGTGCAGAATGGGAGAGAAATAATTTACTTTTGATTCGTTTTCCACCTAGATGAAAAACTTTGAGTAGCTAAATCGCTGTTTCCTGTACCGCAGTTTAAAACCTTAGCGTGCGTTGGGCAGGGGCAAGGAGACAGCATCATAAGACTGTGTTTCTCTCTAACCTTTGTTATCCTCATGACTCCGAAGATGCAGGTGGTGAGGATGCAGGTTTTCACAAAGCTGTGCTGAGCATGCAGAAAGGTGAGTCTAAGTGATTGTGAACTTCTACAAATCTTGTTGGGACTTCTGAGGTTCTCTGAAACCACCTTTACAGCAACTAAAGCAGAAGGCAGCATCAGCAATTGTATGTCACTTCCCAAGTCACCCAGAAGTGGCAGCAATGAGAATCGATTTCATCTCAAGTGCCAGCAGGGTACCAGAATACTGACAGGGACAGGAAAACATGCCTGATCAACATGTGGCTTAGGGGCTGGTGCCACCGGCAGAATTTTGGCTTTATTGATCACAGGGAGGTTTACATGGCACCGGGCCTGCTGGCGACAGATGGAGGTCAGCTGTCTCACAGGGGGAAAAGGATTCTTGCTCATGAGCTGGTGGGGCTCATCGAGAGGGCTTTAAACTAGGTTCACAGGCGGAAGGGGATAAAACCAGGCTCACGAGAGACGAGTCTAGGGGTGGCATGCCACTGTTGGGGGC